>CM071926.1:20601908-20945200 GCA_016081115.2 Rehmannia glutinosa | reverse complement strand
AGCAGCGGGGCCCAGTGCGGCAAAACCGAGGATCCGCGCCCGCGTGGAATTAATTCGCCCTGCTGCCAGTTTTATTAAATTGAAATGTCGCACTCTGCATTGAAAAATCATGTTTTCTTTAATTCAAATTCTCTCTTTTTTTAATTTGTAATCTCTAAGTTAATTTATTTTAATTTATAATAAAAAATTATAATTAATTTCTCAAGATTATAACAAAAATTGACATTGAAACCCTGATCAAACCTGAAGCAGTTATTTGGGCAAATGTGTGCGCAGCCAGAAAAATTACAGAAGTGCAAATATTTCATAGGCTAAATCAGCTATGTTAACTAAAAAATAATAAAATTTGACTTAATTAAATGTATACGGGCGGGTCCATACGGACCCGTTACCCCAATTTGGCGGGTTTTTCTTTGATCGGGTCCGCAACCGTCTCGGGACCCGTTTGACCGGCTTTGAATTACCAAGGGATTTAATTCAATGAGGATTTTGACCAATTCGCCCATCGTTCATTCCTAATTGGAACCGGTTGAGTATTACAAAACCGCCGGTTTACCCAAAAACAAAGGAAAAAAAAGTTCAAAAAAGTACCTAAGCTGAACGAACTCATTCAGCAATCAGCAGTCATTGTCATTTTCTCCATTGCCTCTCTCTCAAACCACATCAAAAGCTCCTTAAATAAACTTCAATTTCAATTTCTTAAATTCTTGGATTACAAAGTTCAATTTTTATCATTCTTTTTCTGAATTTGTTTAACAATAACTCTTAATCTCCCGCTGTGTGTGCGTGTGTGTGTACTCGCTGAGTTTGTGTACGGGTGTGTGTGTGTTCGTGTGCGTGTATTTTGTGTCTTGGAGAGTGCTGTGTGCACTTGTGTGAGTATGTGTGTGGTGGGCATTGTTTGTGTGTGTACATCACTATATGTGCATTTTTACAGTTTACATCACTATTAATAAGGGGTTATTTAACAGATAATTGCATTTTCCAAATGGTTTTGCAAATGTGGGCTGGTTTTGGGGTGTTAGGAAACCAAGTGCAGGTGGATTAGCTCCTACTCAATATTTTTTTGAGCTAGTCTCTGTCGAGACCATCTAACTGATCTGGATCCGCTAGACGGGGTCTAAATATCCTACCCATCGTCAACCCCGACCGGATTCCCAAAGAAAAAAGAAAGAAAGAAAAGAAAAACCCTACTCAAGCAAATCCAATCCAATCTAATCGTCTCCCGCGAATTTAAATTTTTCCATCTCGCATCTCGCTTGTACCCCATTTCCAACCATTTCCCATCTTTTGTTTCCCAAGCGCCGCACATAATGCTCCTCCTCTTATATATACGTACAAAATCTCATATAATCACTCATCTCCTCCATAGCCAAGGAAGAAAAAGAAAAAAGAAATTCAATTATTGATTCCCATTTTTCATGCTTATCTAAAAAAAAAATGGCAGAAATATGGATCGCCACAAAATGCCTTTTGATCTGCAAAAGGATGGCAAAAAAGACAATTTTGTCGGATAATTACACGCTTTCATTTATTTTCCGGCTTATTTAAACCAATAAGCTAATACTTTTTAGAAGAATTTGCTAATACTTTTCAGGAAATGATTAATACATTTGGAGAAAAATTTAATTATATTCGAAAAATTACTAAAATACTTCCAAGGAACTACTAATACTTTTTCGATGAACTACTAATACTTTTTTGAGGGACCGCTAATACATTTCGGGAGTATATTCATGAGAAATACTAAAAAAAAAAGCTCGATGAACTACTAATACATTTCGGAAGAACTACTAATACTTTTTAGAAAAACGGTTAATACTTTTCGAAGAAAAGTGAATACATTTCGGAGAAAAATTTAATTATATTAGGAAACTACTAAAATACTTTCAGGGAACTACTAATACTTTTTCGAGGAACTACAAATACTTTTGAGGGACTGCTAATACATTTGGAGTATATTTAGGAGAAATACTAAAATTCTCTTTAGGAACTACTAATACATTTCGGAAGAACGACTAATACTTTTCGAAAGGACGACTAATACTTTTTAGAAGATCGTTAATACCTAGGTGGTCCTCGAAACTACTAAAACACCACTTTGCTAATATTACATAAATGCCACAGGGTTCATGCGGGTCGATCCGTCTAACAATCGGACCCATTAGGCACGATCTCTGATAGGAGTTTTTGTGCTATACTAATAGATTAAAAAAATTATCAATAAATAAATCTAGCTAATTCCGAAAGAACGGTTAAAACGATTACAAAAAGCTACGGATAAAGTCACCATCATCGACAATCAATGAAAAATGGAAAAAGAGCTAGTCATACATTGGATTTTGTCTAATCGGATCTAAGTCCTAGACGGATCCCCCAAACCGACCCGGATTTTTTAAAAAATACTCCAAAGATCCACGCCCTTCTATCTTTCTCTCTCCTCATCCCATTTGTCGCCTAAAAGAACATGGCAATGGCAAGTCGATCGCTTATCCCGTTTAGATCCATGATGGTCCGCAGTCTATCATTGTGGTATTGAAAACAATAATTGTAAAACACAAATCTTCTCTAATCTTTTGTATCCGTAGTTAGTTATTATATTACTCGTCTAATGCTCTTTGTATAAGTAGATGAAATGCTTTGACATTTTGGAGAATGTCTTCACGTCTTCAAACACCAAAAAGGCGAAACATATTTCTTTTGCCTCATTTTTTAATGGCCATCTCGAAAGTCTTTTGAAAATACATAGCGCCTTTTCCTATCCTATTCAAACTCAACTCCCCAACTTTTAGAAAATGTCAAAGAACATTTGTTCCAAATTTTGGAATGTAAACTAAAAAGGTAAATGAAACACATCTTTTGTTTTTTCGAAATATCACATCATCCCGTCACTTAAATAAATTTATATGAAGCACTAAATGATATAAATATTAGTATCGACTAATACTTTTATGGAGAAATACTAATACATTTTATAAGAAAAACTAATACTTTGCAGAGCACTACTAAAATACTCTCTAGAAATTATTAATATTTTTAGAAACTACTAATACTTTTCCGATGGACAACTATACATTTCGGAGAATATTTTAATTATATTCAAGGAAACTACTAAAATAATCTCCATGGAACTACTAATACTTTTTCGAGAAACTACTAATACTTTTTTTGAGGGACTTTGCTAATACATTTTCGAGTATATTCATGAGAAATACTAAAAAAAAACTCTTCACAGAACTACTAATATATTTCGGAAGAATGCTAATACTTTTTAGAAGGACGACTAATACTTTTCGTAAGGACCTGTTAATACATTTTGGGAGAAAAATTTAATTATATTAAGGAAACTACTAAAATACTCTTGGTGAACTACTAATACTTTTCGAGAAACTACTAATACTTTTTTGAGGGATCGCTAATACATTTCAGAGTATATTTAGGAAAAATACTAAAATTCTCTTGAACTATTAATACATTTGGAAGAAGAACTCGCTAATACTTTTTTTAGAAGGGCGTCTAATACTTTTCGGAAGAAGGGTCGTTAATACTAAAACACAACTACTAATATTACGGAAATGCCTTCGGGTCCGCGGTCGGATCCATCTAATGTCGGACCCGTTAGACGAGTCTGACATGAGTTTTTGTGTATTTTTTTATTTGGTGACTAGCGCCCCTCGTAATGTGTTTTTTTTTCTATTTTGTATTATTTGTTTTTAATTAATAATTTATTAAATAGTTTTTATTTTTAAATATCGTAAATGAATCCGTACAAAAAAACACATTTATTACGTTAATTGATCATGCGATTTAAATTGATACAAAAACCATATAGAAAAGGATAGTTGATATAGAAATTCGATTAATTCAAATAATTAACCTAAAAATGTACAAGTCCAGATTAATCCTAAACCCTATGTCCCCCAGTGCCACACCTAGGCGCTACCCTCTGTCTACTATTCCTACACCTATCAGCATCCCCCTGATCCTCTTGTGGTGGCGGGTCATCTTGTGTTGTATGATGACTAGATGCAACTGATGATATTGACTTTCCGGTCAAATCACGATACTCACTGAGTGTAGGTGGAAATAAAACAGGTGATATGTTGAAATGTGGATGATCGAATGTGGACTGATCATGACCACCATATGGAACTCTCATAGCACCAAAATCTGTATGTAATAGAGATGTAAATGATGTACACTGTGGTGTGTTATAATCAGTTTGTATTGGCTGAGGGACATAATAACCAGGAATGGATGTAGATAGATATGTCATATATAATAAAAAGTGATCAATAAAAAGAATTTATAATTTTCTTTTCAACTTAAAATTTTTAAGAATTTAATAATATTCATACAATGGTGCATTTGGGGTGTACAAGTAGAAAGTCCCACTATATCAACATGAGGTCAGGTGGAGGAACATCACGAGATGTGGAAGCACCATGTAAATGGTCATGAATGTTGTTGTCATCCTGCCGCGTGTGGTATGACATGTATGGGCTCTCGGGGCTCTCTCGCTGGGTATATCACTGCTTTGGTATACTTGTGTGGTATGGCGGCCTGTGTAGCATACGCTCAATGTCATCGCTAACATCCACATCAACACGTTGTAAACGTGCATATGACTCAACATCCTCGAATGACAATTGAGCTGAACTAAGTCTAAGTAGTTCCATCCACGAGAACTGAAAAATACAAATAACATACATATTATTTTTACTATTGATGCTTATAATTTTCTTTATAAAATCAAGTTAGAGAGCAGTAATTATACCATAGCATCACGTGTTGATGTGTCAGATGGCTGGAACCTGGGCTGCTGAGACAAGTGATCAGGTATTATCAATAGTCATGTAATCCTGCCATACCAACGCATATATTCATCGACCATACTGCCACCTCTAGCAATCAGTTGAACGTCGAGTATCGATGAATGTCTTTGATTCAATAACTCGACCCATGATCGACGACGACATCCCTAATCAGTGGTCTCCCGATCTCTACGATCAATTTCATGCATGTTCGTATGAGTATGGTGTATATGTTGTGGAATACCCTGTATACAACCAAATTGTCTGAGCACTCGATCAGGATGGTATATCTCCACAATCGCATAATTTATAAGTGGACATCATAACAATCAATGTATAATCAGGCAACGAGATCCAAGATCTCTGATATTCGGGTCCGCCAGATCATAGGGTTCCCATAAAAACTGCCAAAAATACTCATTTATTATATATATATATATATATATATATATGTGTGTGTGTGTGTGTGTATTTATAGTAATGAATAATGTAAAAGGGTAATACATGATCAGGTAATAGTCGGTCAAACATATCTCTATATACCCGTACAGAATGTATGACGGTGCGAGTGTAGCTGTGATGTTCTATCCACCTGGCCCCGTACGGTGGTAGCCCTAACCCTCTGCCATCAACACCTACAAGTATACCATGTACAATCATCGAACTAATATTCTTGGGCACTATAGTGTTCATCCGAGAACACGCCCAAATCTGAAAAAAAAAATTGTTATTTCAATAGAAATTGTAAATGCAAGTTATAATCATCATAACAATAAAGATATACCTGAAGAAGACAATGGTCCACCGATCACATTCTTATCTTTATGTGCAGCACGACAAACCTCATGGCACAAAAATAATAAAACTGCACTACCCCAGCTGAAACACCCAGCTGCTCGGACATCATGTAGATGCTGCAGATATAGCATTGAGACATTGTTCCCTGAGGAGTCCGGCATCATAAGACAGCCTAATAAGATCATTACACAATTGTGTGCATACTGCTCAACCATGTACTGGGGAGTATGATTTGTAATCTGAATACCTCTCAGATGGTTTGTAATGGTTGTACGATATATCCGTGTTCTTCTCCTTATCTGATCTGGTGTAGGTACAAACCCTAGATATGGTCCACAATAAACATGCCACTCATCACAATGAAATTTACTCTAAAAATAAAAATTAACAATTTAAACTAAAAATATTAAAAAATGCTCAAAATGTGTGAAAGATTACCTGAAATTGCGAAAAAATGATGAGAATCAAATGCTCGTCGTCGTCCGCCACCATCCACGTCAACCACCGGAACTGTGTTGGGGGCTTTTGTTAATATTTTGTTGCAAGTTGTGGAGGCTTTTGTTAATACTAGAAGTTTGGGGGGGACTTTTGTAAAAAATACTTGACACGATAGAGAGAAAGAAGGGAGAAAGCAGTCTCTGCAGGAAGAAGAGTGATGAAGAGCTTCGTCCGTTCGGTATAAAAAGGAGGAGAATTTAAAAGTTGGGGAGAGGGGTCCGGGCGCTACCAAACTAGCACTTGATGTCTTTGAGTGTTACGGCGCTAGTCAAACTAGCGCCTGACGCTGAGAAGTGAGCACAAATAAATAAAAAAAGCTTATTTTTGAACCAGACATTGATGCTATTAGCGCCTACTTTAAGGGAGCTAATGGCATTAGTGCCTACAATTGGATTGTTAAACCCTCCCCAAACCACCCCATATATGAAAGTTGAAATGGCAAATGCCATTATCAGTTAAATTAGCCATTGATAAGCCTTTTTTCTTTTTCTTTTTTGTTTCATACAACTTTATCTTTTCTTGTAATCAAATTCTTAAGATCTGAAAACGCATCTATTTCAATTCTATGCTAACTCTTATACTTTGTTTTCATGGATAAATTATATTTATTTATTTTTTAAAAATCTTAAACTTTGTATTTAATTGGTTTTTTAGATTTTGAATTTTATTACATTTATTTTTTATTTGGCTTTTTATTATATTTGTATATAGTAAATTTTTATTAGGCTAATTGGACAGGTTGTTGAACTGGTCCAACCACTAACCTAAGAGTAAATACTAATTTGCTCATTGGTCCGATTTTTAAAACATTACCAAAATAGCTTTCAAAGATTTGAAATTCATTATAGAATGACTTCATCTACACAACTAGGGGGGATCAAGAAAAAAACGAAAACCGCTAAAACCGATCGAACCAAACCGGAAAATCATGATTAATATTTTTTAATTAAATCACACACATAGATGGTGCAAGTACAATGTGAGATCTCGAACCACACCGAATATTATATAACAAGTAGAATATTATATAACATATATATATATATATATATATATATATATAAAGGAGATCCTATGAGACCATAGCTATAGATAAGAACATAATACCCAATCCACACCATCCAACAAAATAAAATAGAAGGCTAGGATTTAATGGGATTTTCTAGTTTAAAAAAAGGGGGGCAAATAGGGGTACAATAGGAACATCAACTTCAGCAAAATAACCGTTTCTCCTAAAAATCAGAGAATGAGATCTTCTTCCTCCCTATTACCATCAATAGCACGTCCATAATAAACATCTTCTTCCTCCACGATCCATTCCCACGTAAAAATAGAACCGCAAAATAGAGAGAAAATCGACATTCAAACCAAAGAACAACATCAAGATCGAAAATCAAGCATCGAAACACAAATCATCAAACCAACTAAAATACCGTAAAATCGTCATTATCAATCATTAAATGAGATTGCGATGTCACAAAGACATGATTCCCCCTCCACGATCCATTCGCATCAAGGTAATAATTTCACACCAATTCATCCATAAAATGTGTTGTTCTAATGCATGTAATCATTCCCACTTTTAGGGGCCAAGGGTGATTTTAGATTTTTAAAAAATCAATATTTGTCTTTTCAAAATACATATCATTAATAAAAAAAATGAAAATGAAAAAACCCCACTTTTATGAAATTACCCAGGTTATGCTATTCTGTCAAAAATTGAAAAACCTCGTCCCCAACCAAATCGCCAATCCCCAATTCCCCATTGAAGAAGATTTGAAGAAAAATCAAATAGCCAAGTAGCAATCGTTGATTACGAACGCCCAATCCCAATTTCAAAACATAAGTCCAAGGTTTGTATTAAAGCTTTATTTCACCTTATTGTCATGAGTTTAAATGAATTGTATTTAGGGATTTTGATATCAAAATGTATATTAATTAATTTTTGTTGGATTTGTTGTTTCTTCCTATTTATTTAATTTCTTTGTTGTATCATTAATTGTTATGTGAAATATTAGGGCTAATTTTTAGTAATTTATTATAATTTATAATTCATGTATAGTTGTTTCCTTAAGCTATATTAGTTTTTTATTTATTTTTTTCCGCATTTTCTTAGATAATGGAACGATTTTTTAAAAGAGTACCACTTATTATCGAGGAATCGTCCTCATCGACCAATGCACTTCACAATTGTTCAACTTCAAGAACCAACAAGTCAAGATAAAGTTTTATCAAGCCAAGATGCTTTTGAGGTTGATATGAAAAATCTTCCAAGTGATCCAGGACTACGACCTAACATAATGAGCTATCCATCCGACTTAATTGAACAGTGTGTAGCAGTATGGAGGAGGTCTTGCTCGAAGATGGTTGCGGAAGAAAAACATATTATTTTTCCATTGGTTTATTTGTTGGTTAAGTTGTCATTGATCTTACCAACCACCGCAACAATCCTGGAAAGAGCTTTTTCAAAGAATGAATATTATCAAGAGTTCACTACGCAATCGAATGGGAGATGAACTCTTTGAATGATTGTTTGGTAACATACATTGAAAAGGATATATTTTGAAACGTTACCAATGAAACTATTATGCAACGATTTCAAAATATGAAGAATAGAATCTTTCTGTTATGACATATTCATGTAATTGTGTTATTTCTTTTTAAATATTAAGATGTAATTGAATATGACTTTATTAAAACACAACTATTTATAGTGTTATTTTTAAATTGATGTATTGTATTTTATTTTTACACTAATGTTAGTTGGGCCCCACGTATAATTGTCCTCGGCAATTATAACTCAAAATGTAATGTTGAACAATGAAAAATTTACGACTAAAAACTCAAAACGGATGTGTAATATAACAAATATCAAGTGTGTGTTTACTTATAAGTATTTCGTACATATAGCTTTCTAATTATGTAAAACATAATCTCACATAACAACAAGTAAAAATTTACTAGTATGCTAGTTTAGAATAAGGATAATGCGTGTATAGTGTTTTTTGATGTGTATAATTATAACAAAATATTGGAACATATGATGATTTGTATAAGAAATCATGTATTTAGTTCAATATTAATGATATGTGTATATAGTGTTTCAAATTTGTGTATTTAGTATGAAAAATATGTACACATAATGTATTATGCAATTACGTTTTTTAGTAATTATGTACACAATGGGCATTAAATATGTGTACTTATAAGACAAATTTGTGTATTTAGTATGAAAAATATGTACACTTATAATGTATTCCGCAATTTTTTAGAATAGTAATTATGTACACAATGAGCATTAAATATGTGTACTTATAAGACAAATATTGGTGAGTACGATTTTACACCATATATTGAAAGTCTACCTTACTTATACATAATATTCAAAATTTATAATTTTAATATGTAAATCTTGTATTTTTACCAAATCAAGATCCAGTTACACATTTATGTTGGTCGGACAGGCTCGAAATCTCGCCATATCGACAAAATATTGGATCCCGGAGGTGGAACAAGAAAAAATTCCTCGATGCCGACATGCATTTCCATACATTATTTCAATTTTACAAGGATTATGGTATGTGTAAACAAGCTTACGTTAAGAGAAGCACTACAAAGAAATTCAAGAACGGGAATCATTTTCAAATAAGTGGTTTGTAATAGATGCATACAAAACTCTAAAAAATCCATACCCAAAATAGCATGACGGCAACAACGTCCAAAAGCATGCGCAAGAGAGTCTCGAACCGAGTTGGGTGCAACGCAATTGTATTTTTCATACACTAGCGCCGGTTCATATAAAGTAAAAACGTTTGAGGAAAAACGCACTCATCCGATGACAATTGACAAACACAAGCAATTCTTGGAGGTAAATGGGAACCTAAACTTACACCAAAGAATTTATCATAAATTGCACAAAGGCGAACATTGGAAGTGTAAAACAACACGAGCTATATAGAGAAATGGGACGCTTATTCACAGGTTGGAGCACTCAAAATTGATTTAAATTTCAAACGAGACCAAAGCATACATATGCGTGGATGCACAATTGGTGATAGACAAATTCCTAAAAGAGAAAGAGGCAAATCAGGGGAATGGTATTCGATTACGATGTTGATGAAGATGAACAACTAACGTGACTCTTTTGGGCGGACCATCTATAATGAACTATGCCGCATTCGGTGATGTAATATCATTTGATGCTACGTCTGATACCAACAGGTAATATACTTCACGCACTAATTTGTCTTGCATATATATAACATTACAATAATGTACATTTATCATTATATATTTGTTCATTTAGTTATATAAATCTGTATGTCGGGTTATTTTATTATATTGTTGTGTGTATATAGTTATGTAAATATGTTTATATAATAATGTAATTTTGTATAATAGTAATAACACTGTAATATGTTTACATAGTTATATAGATATGTACATTTATAATCTTAAAAACGTTTACATAGTTATTGAAATATGCATACTAAAAATAGATTTGATACACATGTATAAGATGGTGTTCGCTTCGTTCACCATCACGGGGTAGATAACCATCGTAGGTGTGTAACGTTTGCAGCTGGCCTTATTTTGAAAAAGGATGAGGAGTCTTATACATGGTTGTTCACACGATTCTTAGATGCTATTGGTAAGGAACCATATTATATAGTAACAGACCAAGACCCGGCCATGAAGAATGCAATACATAGAGATGTTAAAGGTGGTCGTGACCCAGTTGGCCCTGAATCGCTTAAACGAAAAAAAGGGGTTAGGGCCGAATTATTTTGGCCCATTTAAATCAGGGCCTTTTGGCCTGAACCATTTAAATCGGAGCCCGTTAGGGCTAGCCCGAAGGTTAACCGGACTAGCCCGTTAGCCCGCTATTTTTGTTTTTTAAAAAATAAATATAATTCTAATATTTTATATCTATTTTTATTACCTACTATTATTAGTAAATTTTTTGTCAAATTCTCATCTCCCTCATCTTTAAGTTTAACTTTATTAAACAAGCTATAAATTCTTGAAAAACTTCTTTTTATTTATTTTATTTATTACTTAATTTAGTTTTTTATTTTTATTCGAATAAGAAAATGTCATATAGTCTTATTAGATTTTTAGGATACAATTTATATTTCTAAATGGTGCTAAATATAATTTTATAATTTTATTAATGCAACGTGATTATATACATGCATGACCTTTTTAAGATTAACTTTAAATATTAAACTTAAATGTTATATATGCTCAAGTTTGAAACTTTAGATTTAAATATCTTATTTTAAAAATTTTAAATTATAGTCATATGAGTAATTATAGAAAAAAGTGTTAATTTTGGGTAGCTTTAGTTATTATTATTTTATTTTCAAAAGTTAGATCATAAATATTTTATTTTATAAATTTGTTAATACAATGTAACTAGAAACTTTGCATGAATTTTATTTATGACGAATAGTTTAACTTAAAATGTTAATCTTAAATATTATATATATTCGAGTTTAAAATTTTAAATTTAAATATATAATTTTTAATTTTTTACTATAGCCCGATAAAGGCCCGTTTAGCCAAGCCCGCTAGGTTAGGTTCCATATTGTCACCGTTTAACACAGGCCCGTTTAGTCCGAAGATCGTTTAGCCCGAAGCCCGGTAGGGCTGGGCCTATAGGGCTAGGGCCAGCCCGTTTAACATCTCTAGCAATACAATCGGTTTTCAAGAAGGCAAAATACAGATTGTGTATGTGGCACATAATGGAGAAAGTCAAACAAAGTCACCCCAACCTATTCAAAGATAAAAATTTCAAGAATCGGTTTAAATCAATCGTCCGGATAACTACATTACAATAGCCAATTTGAAAAACAATGGCACGAATTATGGATAACTTTAATCTAAGATCACATCCACTTCTCACGCTTATGTATGATATACGATGTAGCCGGATTCCCGCATATTTTAGAGACGTGCCCATGAGTGGACTTCTAAAACTACGCAAGATCGAAAGCACAAATAGGTGGTTTGGTAATTTTACAAATCCTCAATCAAACTTGGTTGAATTTGTAATGCATTTCGAGAGCGCGATGGAATCCCAACGACATTCTAATGGTAAGTTGAACAATCAGTGCCAAACCTCCCTTCCAGATTGCCAGACACCATTGAACATTGAAAATCGTGCTTCTTTAGTGTACACGCATGCCATATTTTATGAAGTGAGCAAGGAAATTAAAGAAGCGTGTTACCATTGCTCGGTTATACGATCAACGACAATATACACGCGATCTCGTACACAATAAAGGAAGAAAAGTGGGGGTGTTTGAAGTGACAAATGCAAGATGGATGCATCACCAAATGTAGTTGCAAGTTGTTTGAAAAAATGCGACTCTATGTCGACATATATTTGTAATACTCAAGGATTGCGATGAAATTCCAGCTCCATATTTGGCTGCACGTTGGATGAAAGCAACCTTGTTTAATTCACATTCTAAGAATGGACACATGTACTAATTTCCAGGAGGGATCGAGGCTACAAGAACACTAAACACTCTGTGGGCGGATTTTCACAGCTGCATCGGTCTTGCGCAGGGGGATATTTAAAAATTGTCAAATCTATATCGTATCATATTGAACGAGAAAGCTAAGCTATTAGGGAACAACACGAAACTACAGTGCCCAGCAAACAATCAGTAATGGAAACCTATTATGGCTCAACTTCACAATTAGACATTTTCGTGTTACCACCAAAGCAAGCCAAGAACAAAGGAAGTGGTAGTCATCTAAAAAGCAGGCTCCAAAGCCAAAGAGAAAAGGCCATAAAAGCAAGCACAAAACTTAAAAGAAAATGTGGGACATGCGGTGAGGTTGGGACACATAACATCATGACATGCCCGACCCGCACCAACGCCTCCTAAGAGCAATGTGTATTTGTTATTGATTTCAAATTTTTGTGTAATATATACGACATTGGCAAACCAAATATACATTATCGGATGCTAAAATATACATATCCTATACACTATGGCAATTTATATGTGTTGTACATAATTATATACTTAAACATACAATATCGCAACCTATTTATACATTATGTGTGTTTACACTATACATCGTTTCTATGTTACAACAAATGAGAATCAATATATGCACAAGTGTTTAAAAATACATATTCTTATGCGTAAATGTACAAATTTCTATAACTACTTATACAATTTTATTGATTGTGTGTACAAAACACATCTAATATACATTGTATGGATTTTATACATAATCCTATGCATAAATATACATAATTTAATAAGTACATAACCAAAATATATAGCCTTAATTGACTATACATAATTCTATTAGTAAGTACACAAAACGTTGTAACTACATATACAATATTAAAGTTAATGACAACATATGGACCAAGTGTACATGAAAATACAAATTTATATTGATTAAAAAGAAAACAACCCATGTCGTGATCCATTCATATCCATTATTCAACAAAACATCTAAGTCATATACAAAAAAAATAAAAAACACCAAACATAGAACACTAACTATACAAAAAGATGAGCAGAAATATACATTGTACATTGTCTATTAAAACAGCACTACAATATTTTCTTCCCCGTCCAAAACTTTATGGCTTCTTCCAAACACCTGTCATTTTGCTCATTGTTGCGGTGGAGGATTATTGCAGCCGAATACTTCGTGCGCATGATAGACAGTTGGGAAGAATTGTTCTTCTCCAAACCACATTCCCACCCCTTGTTGCCACCATCTATGTAGCTCTCCATATGCCTCATAGCATATATACCACAATCAACTTTGTTTGTGGTGTCTCTCCAAGGCATGCACAGTTTAGACGGGGTGTATTTACGGACAACACTCGCCATTTGTGGACATCCTTTAGATTCCAAGTAGTCTGAAAACATCCGAACCTGCGAACATACCATGGAAAACAACTTCAAACTTCTCAAGACTATATGTTACAGATAACCATATCATATTAACTAAATATACATAATTGAATACTTAAGTATACAAAATTACACCCCTATTTAAACAACCATCAAAATATAAACATACACTAAGGCATTTCAAATATTTAAGCTTATGTGTACAAATTCTATTAACTAACAATACATTTTAACACTCATAAAAACACAACATGCATATCTGACTGAACAACAAAAAATGTAACTCACCAACTTGTCCGGTAGATCTTCATACTTGTCCCAGCTGCTTCCACCGACAGACGAGTTGTCAATGATATGGCAGTTAAACCTCTTCACATCAAATGTCACCAGAAAGATGTGATCACTCTTGCAAATCGGGAAAAAAAACTGAAACGGACAATATATTAGAGGTGCTGATAATGAACAAATAAAAGTTGTAAAAACAATGGGAGTAAAATTAGCAGTACTTACCATGTCAAAGTTGTTCAATTTTTCGGAGCTCGGGTCACCGAGCTCTGTATCGAGTCCTCGCACAAATAACTCATACACAACCTTCCCATCTACGCCGCCCCTTGGAGTAACATCCATGTACAACTACAACAAATACACAAAAATAAAAAATAAAAATCACAGAATTGATGACCTGAAAAAGCACAGCAAGAAAACTGAAAACTAAAAAACAAAAATAGGATAAACATACAGTCAAATAACAAGAAGCGAAGACAGTGCCGCACTTAGTTTTAGGAAAACTTAGTTTTAGGAAAACTAATTATGTATATTTAGGAAAAAAAGAGAAGACACCATTTCTTAAATTTATCTCTCTCTTAAGAAATGCACTTTCAATCGCCTCAATCGTAGCTATATTCTCTGGCTTGCTCCAAAAAGCTTCATTTTGTTGATTTTCACTCCCTTCCAGACCGTCGTCGGAATGGCGAACCCCACTCGGTAACACAGTTGAGCATAAGAAGCCCTCGCAACGTTCCCGATCATAGCAAATTCTGCGTCCTCAACCAATTCCTTCGGAGCAGACTGGAGAATCGATAATCTCAACAACGTCGGAGGATAAACATTTCAATATGTCAAGCAAACGACCAGTTATCCCCTGCACATCAAAAACATGTTATTAAATCAGTAAATTGTGAATGTACAAAATTTACAAACTAAGTACATATAATCATTAAACTAAATGTACATAATTAGAATATACATAATTTAAACACTAAATACACATAATATAAACTAACATAAACATGGACATAAACAACCTACGCACGGGCCCGAGAGAACAATGTTCCCTGACTTATCGCTTCCTTTTTCCTTCCGAGCCCCCGACAAATTCAGACGCGGCTCCATTTATCCTTTCCCATCGAACGGGGGCTCAATAAATCCCAGCCCAAACCCACGAAGGTCAATCTCTTTATTGTTCTTTTCCTTTATTTTGTCCCCGCTCCAAGCCAACACGATAGGGCACATCCTTGGAGCACTCCGCCTCACGCACACAACTCTATCAACGTAAAACACCTGCGCAATTACATAAATTACGTCAAAAAGAACATGCTCCAAACAAATAAAAAAAAATGGGGGATATATTACCGTCAAAAACAAAGAACGTCCATTAAATTCGGATTTTTTCCGTCGACCAACCCGCTCTCTTTTCAACCAAGGTTGCCAATGTATGATCACCAAGCTAGGTTCCTAACATTACCGACATCTTCGAGGCTTTTCAGTAAATGTGGATTCACATATCCACTAGTAATATTCCCAATAATAAGGTAATCAACCAGAATCAAGAAGAGCCTTCTAAACCAATCTCCACCATCCACGAAACTCCGCATTTTAGTACCCACCGCTTCATTGTTACCTTGAAATCCTCCCTCTCAAGCATAGCTTGCCGTCCATTGTACAAATCACAAATCTCCGATTTTGTTTTCTTCACAACTACCTCCCGGCCATTAGGGAACCCCAAAACCCTCTAGACATCAACCATTCAATGCGAGTGCGTTTAAAACTGTCCAATAACAACTCGAGCTAGTCAAGTTAAAATTTTCGACTAACCAAAACGTTAGTTGGGATGGAAGTCAAAAATTGAGAGCGAAACAAACTTCCGAATCCCATATCAACAATCGCGGTTTGTGCAGGGGAAAGATCAACCAACACGCTTTACCAACACTCTTGGATTCAACCTAGTTGATAATGTAGCATATGAATCATTTTCCCTCTTACCCCGCCCGTCTTGGCACCACTCTCCAACGACCCTTTTTCCTTGTTATCGCCATTTAGTTGATAAAACAAACCTACACAAAAATATAGCACCATTATTATATAAACAATACAACTAACAATACATTTTAACAAAACTAAATATACATTACCATATAGATAACTATACATAGTTCCATATCATTATCACGAATTAACCTCCATTGTCATAAAACTAACTACACATTATAACAAAACTAAATATACATTATTCTATAGCTAAATATACATAATTCTATAACATATACATGCTCGCTCAAATAACAAAATAAAGTGTTTTATACTAAATACACATTATTACATAACTAAACACACATTATTATACACCTAAACACACATAATTCCATAACTAAACACACATTATTAAAAACATAAAAGTACATTATCACAAATGCTACATACACAAAACTACATAACTAAATATACATAATTACTTAACTATATACACACTATTACACAACTAATAGTAAAGTGCCCGAAGGTGCGAAATCGACCAAGATAAATCGGAACTGAGAAGTCGAAAGAAATCTAAACTACAAGCACACAACATAAGAACAACAAAAATCACAAGAAAAACCCATTCATCAAACCAATCGACAAGATCGAATAATGCAATATATGTTTATACCCTAAAATTGAACGAATAAAAACAATAAAATCGACCATAAAAACACAAAATAGAACCTATTAGCAAGAAACACCAAAATCGATCAAAAAAAAACTTACACCGAAATTGAACCCTAGAAGCTTATGTTGAACCCTATCAACGAGTAGACGCCAAAAATCGAGATATTTGAACCCTAGAAACTTCAGTGATCGATTCTTTGAAAGAGAGGGATAGAGAAGCGATTTGGTAGGATGAGATGAACGGTTTCTCAATTTTTTTCACGAGAGGAGATGGAGTTGGAGGAGAGATTGAGAAGCGGTTTCGATTTTTTGAAAAGAGTAAGAGGAGAAAATCGGGGGATGATGGATATCAATTTTGACTTCCCAAATTCAAAAATAGGATTTACAAATATATCCCTTAACTTAAGGCACAAAATTACTTTCCTACCCTTACCCTCAACCGCCAAACCTAAAATGGGGAGTAAAATGACCATTGATTATTAAATCAAGTGGTCTAGATGTGGTCTCATGTTCTTACCTAAAGGGCTTGGTCTCATTTGATCATATCCCTATATATATATATATATATATATATATATATATATAGTATATTTCTCTCAAATCAGATATTATTTGTGTACAATTATGTACTTTGGCATTAAATTACAAAAATACCCACTTCCTAAACAATACCACAAAATACGCTCCTATCACTTTTGTACTAATTTTTCCATTTTTTACGCTCATGCATATTTTATGGTTTTTTTTACGTTTTTTCCAATTTTTTTGTTCTTGTATTGCTTTATATGTTATATATGTTGTTTCGATGTTGTTTAAATTTGTTTCTTTGTTGTTTCTATGTTGTTTCGATGTTTCAAAACAACTTTTACCTATTTCTTATGCTATTTTTTGTTCATGTATTGTTTTGTATATTGTTTCTATTTGTTTCTTTGTTGTTCTATAATATTTTTAATGTTGTTCTAATAACTTTTTTTTGTTGTTTCCATGTAGTTTTCATTGTGTAAATACGGTTTTACCTATTTTTAAGTTCTTTTTATTCATGTGGTATTTTTAATATTTTTTACGTTATTTCTAGGTTGTTTCCATACCCTTTTAATGTTATGTTTCTTTATTGTTTCCACGTGGTTTTCGATGTTTAAATACAATTTTAAGCTCTTTTTGACCATATGGTGTTTTCTATATTGTTTCTTGTTGTTTCCATGTTTTTCATTTTTCATGCATTGGATCAAAAATTGAATTCTATTTTTTATTCATGTTGTTTCTTTTATATTTTTAATTTATTTGGTTTTAATATGTGTTGTTTTATGTGTATATTTCATAATTTTTTTATAAGATTTCGAGTATAAAATGGATTATTTAACGGGGCCAAATTTATTTATTTTTACTGAAATTTTATTAGAAGAAACATGTTTAAAACATGTTAGTAACAATCTTGAAACAACAACGTAAAAAGTCCGAAAATTTGGCGGGAGCGTAAATTTGACCAAAAAAAGGCGGGAGCATAAATTTATCCAAAAAAGTAGCGGAAAGCGTAAAAAGTTGTCATTATTTTCGGAAAGTGGGGCAATTTTGTACATTTCCCAATACTTAATTATTTTCACTAATTTACTATGGGTATATTAGTTAATTGACTTAATAGTTTAATACGTCGAAGGTAAAGAAAAACCCTAGGTTAGTAAGTTGTTTTCCCTCATTTTTTGTTATTCATCTAGTTGTATTTCTTAGACCTCAATTATCTTTTGTTATGGATATAAATTATATAATGAGATTTGTCTTTGGGAAATTTGTGAATTTGGAGATTGAAATGTTGAAGTTTTTTTTTTCTTTTTGACAATTGAAATGTTGAAGATATATATTTGATTCCACTATTATATGCTATAGAAGTTGTTATAACATTCAATTGAGACAACAACATATCCTTAAATTTTTAGTTATCAAATTGATAAGTTTGTTTTTGCTTATTTGATTGTTCCATATAATATTTTTGTGTTGTACAACAAAACCGCCCGAAAGTGTTGAAAACCGCATATTTGTTATATTCTAAAAAATCGCGACTTAAAATCAAATTTATAGCCGAATCACACTTAGCAATTCGGTTTGAAAATATTAAATAAACCGCCCAAACCGCACCGTGATCACCCCTACATACAACCTCAATGGACTTATTATTAAAGAATAAAGATTTGAAATTCTAGAGATGGCAAAATGCCCAATGCCACGTCAACAGTCTTAGGCTACAGTTAGTCTTAGACTTAGGCTTGGTTATTTTTAATGCATAGAGAGATCATGTTATAAAAAATCAAATCGGATCAACCATTTAAACTGCAAGTTAGGAATTAATCCAATTATTTCTAAAACATTCATTTTTTACGCTCAATAGATCAAAAAACTAATCACAATATATATATATATATATAAACATTTTATGCTAGCAACACTTAAAAACACTCAAAACTTGTCAATTTGTCATGTAAATGATTGGTCTTGTACATTGTCACAAAGTAATTTGAGTCCAAAACAGGTTTTTCCATAAAACCATAAGTTCATTTAGATCTTACCTAACAAATATATATAAAAAAGATCCACCAATGTAGTATAATAATACATTTGATACTAGCTGGTGAAATTGCTGTGATTATACAAGTGGATCACCAACAATTTCCATTGCAGTTCAATTTGCACTTACAAGACTGTCATAATCTAAAGCTCTTTTTGCGTCCATGAAAACAAATAATACAAAAGCAAAAGGCGATATTTCAACCCAAAAGATGTTGATACATTCATACAGGACCTCAACAACACACACCATTTCAAATTCACAGTTTAACATTTGAGTTTGACTGCCAAAATAAAAATAAAAAATATATCAGCAAAGGAGAATTTAGTAATACAAAGGAAAATGTAAAGAAGAGTAAAATCAAAACTGAGGAAGCTTTCAGCAGCAACTCTTATTCTCTAAAGTTTTCTTTGTTTTATAACCTGTTAGTCCATGGATGGGGGCTGGCATCTCGAATATTTTTCTTCATATTCCAACTCATGGAAGCACGGCTCTCAACTCTTTTCTGTCTGCTCCGAAGGACTGCGAAATACAGTCAATTACCAACAACGTGAGCTTGATATTAGAAAATAATACCAGCGACTGTTCAACTGAAAATCTATTATACAGCAATCATATAGCATCATATTAAGAGTTCACATAGTATTCCATATCAGATCACCAGATGAAAGTCTCAGTTTTTTTTTTTTTTTTTGAGAGACTGTCCATCTGATGTACACTCAATATTCTAAGAAACCGTCATCATTCAGGAAATACAAAGATATAACTTGAAATTTAAAGAGCTCCAGCATAAATCAAATATTAATCATCAATATGTAAAGGGTTAAATTACAACTACCCTCAAAGTCTAGTCTAATTACAAAAAAAAAAAAAAAACAGTAAACTTTTAAAACTACAATACCCCATTAACATTTGTTTCTATTTTACTAATTGCACCTATTGAGGGGGTATTTGTAATTTTGAAAGACTAACTAAAAATTGTTTTGTGTGTGTGTTTGTGTGTATATATATGTGTGCGCAAAAGAGAAGTGAGAGCATTTAAATGCTTGAGAGTAAGGAAGGTGGTAGAGATGGATAAAGGAGGCTTACTTCATCTAATTATCATGAATCGCAGATCAAGTTACATCAAAAACCAGAAAGGACCATCAGACTAAGAGATGAGAAAGATAAATGAGACAGAACACTTCCCAAGCCACATGGACTTCAAATATCCTTTGATGTTTCTGACTGGACAAACTAAATCATTTTATTTGTGTAGTGTTAAGCAAACTCTTGTCACCAATGTAGTGAGGTGCAATACAATTTCTCTGATCCTAGTTTGGAGATATATTAAATTAATGAGATCCAGATCCATATAGTTCAATTCTGTCATCCAAGCAGGAGGTAAAACTAACAGAATCTTGTTTCATCATGCCACAAAAAACAGAAAAGAAAATCAAGGTTGAATACTTTTATAAAGACACATGGTGAAATACCTTTGTTCTTTGTGGTTTTATGGAAAATTAGCTTTATTGTTTTGACAATTTTAACTAGTCATGTTTCAACTTAACCTACTTAGGTTTGTCAGATCTAGTTCCAGGAGAGACTTGTTCAACTAAGAAGGATGCCGGAAAATAAGATCAGACCAGATCCAGCCTGATCCTCTTTTTTAGAGTACTTGTCCTACGCTAAGGGAGTGTTTGCAAAAACTTCTGCTTTTAAAGGAAGTGATTTATTGTACATAAGCGAAAAAGTAGTTGAGAATCAGTTATTGGTAGTGTTTGCAAATAGAAGATAAAAGTTGAGCAAGTGAAAAGGGAGTGTTTTGTGAATTAGTTGTAAAACGTTTTATTCGTGTGTAAAAATCAAACCATAATAGAAATTTAAAGCACCCATCCCCTGTTTTTAGATTTTCATTAGAAGTATTTGTCATTTGAAAACACTAAAAACGACCCTTCACTACATGTCTCTTTGCTTTCTATCTCTTACAGACATAATAGATGAAGGTAGTCTTTCCTTAGATTGACAACATTTTCCCTTGTAGTTTTCTTTCCATAAAGAAGATATTCCTCTATTTTTTCAGCCAAAAGCTGACAATCACTTTTTTAAGTTCTAGTGTTTGCAAAAATATCCCAAAAGCTCAAAAAAAGTGGGTAAGAAGTTTATTGGTGTTGGCCATTAACGTTGGAACCAAGAGAACCTATATGTTCTATAGGTTCTCGCTGTCCCCTTAAAAAAATGAATATGATAAAAACAATTGTACCTCAACTCCATAGCCTTTGACATAAACATTAGTAAAAAGCTCTGAAGGATCAGGCAACGGACTCTCCTGCGAAGCAACATTTAAATAAGTCTTGACACAAATCACAGTTCATGAAGTGTTCTTCTAGAACTATTTTAAACAGACATGATATTGTGGCAGTTCTAACCTTAGCTTTTTGCGATGGCTTCATCTACCTCTTTTCTTACTTCTTTCTCAGTATCCTGAAACAGAGGGAAAAAAACAGTACAAAATCACACCATGAGTTCACTCTTCACGGAAAAGCTTTTGCCAAACTATTCATTCAGTTCGGGAAAATCCACAAATTTAAAAGCCGATAAAAATGTAACAAACAAAACCAAAAAGAGACCTGATTCAAGAAAAATAGAATCCTCCAGGTACAGAAGTTAAAAATAGATATATTACTATCTTACCTTCAGTTCTTTTTCAGTGGCTAGGTCATGAGACAGTATAAGCTTTCTGATTCTTTCAATTGGATCACGCTCCTGCAGAAAAGACAATTGAGTATGCATGGCATGAGGATTTAAGTATTTAATCATCAAGAGATAATATTCACACTATATCTACCTGTCTAACACCACTAATCTCATCACGTGTACGATATGTGCTTCCAGGATCAGACATGGAGTGTCCATGATACCTGTAGGTGTCCATTTCGAGGATCTACACAGAATCAAGGAGGGTAAATTAGTGTTGTTACATAGTAAAAGTGGATTATTGAAACAGATTTCTCGTTCGAGTATCAAGAAGACGCCAACTGATATATTATTAACGAAAAAGGCCATTAAATATATTGACTATAGAGTGCAGGAGCTTCTAGCAACAAAGGTACACCATAATAAAGGCCATTTGTTTAGTAACAATAAAAACTGAATGGAAGGGACTTTCTTTAAAGAGGGAGTAGTTAAAATCAATTAAATCTTATCTATTTTCATTCTATCTATAATTTTAACAAGACAAGCACAACAAAATTGGCCTTGGAACAAATATTTTTGGATAGTTCTATGTTGTTTTATCATGTTTAGCATTTCTTATTTATATTTATCATTTTACCAATATCATAAAGAAAAAAAAAATGACCTCCACTTCTAGATTGCTATATCGCATTCTTGGTAGAGTGTCAAACATGCTTTAACAGGTAAAATACAACAAATAACCTGTAAGTGAAAGATAAAATAATCCTAATACATCGGTCTCTCGTTTTCTTATTAATAAATAATCTATACCAAATTCGTGAACCTATGATGCATTATAGTTGATTTTAATTAACCCAGTGGCTATATAGCCTATATTAGCCTAATGGTTAAGCGACTTATTAAATAATAACTTCACCTATTAACACCATCGCTCTTTTTTAATTTTATTTTTATGCCCTTTAACTCATGAAGCTACTCTAAACTTAATTCTATCCCAACACTCTAAAACTGTTTCTTATTAACACCATCTCAATACGTCAAACAAGTGGATAATTCATTTCGAAGTATATTAAGTATTGATTTGCTAACGAAATAATTCGTATTAGTAACATGTATGTCCTTGCATTTTAACCTTGAAATTGGACTCAAATTATGAATAGGAATTGAATCATAAGTGAGTGGTCAGAGAATAGAGAAAGATACTTATTGTTGCCAAAATATGTAGTGATATTTCAACCCTCATTATACGAAAAGGAAACTTCTTATAAAGCATTTTACTGTTTACATTTTTCCAAAGTAAAAACACAAATAATGTGCTACCCTTTTACAGCCTTTGGCTAATAGTGCAGTTTATTGTTTTGATCACCTACTTATACTTCATAAATATTGTAACTGCTCATTTTTCTGTTCAGTCAGTGCGTTTGCTCCCTCACAAAGCTCACATTTCGCTTTATGTGCAGTTTTCTTATATTTTATGTTTACCGATAGATAACAACCATCTTTGAAAGCTGTTTTAAAAGCATCATTAAACAGGTTTTCAAGGTTTAATAGCAATAATATACAAAAACAGAACACCAAAAAATACGAAAAAAGTATTATGCATAAATTCGTAGTTATTTCACCCTAAATATGTCAAATCAGTGACGATTAAAAAAATTTGCTGTCTCTTCTAGCTCCAATAGTATGTTTGAAGCTTGTTGCAACTACTAAACATGGCATGTTAAATAAATATTTGTGAGTGGCTAAATACAAAAGTAAATAGCCAAATAGGTACATGAGAACTAAAGAAAATGTCATACTCAGCTATATAAATGTATTTCAGACAAGGCAGGAAACCTAATATATGCACTTACGATGGGTCCATTCTTTAGGGCATGCTCCTTTGCAAACTTGCATGCTTGTTTCACAGCAAAGGCATCCATACCATCCACCTGTCACGACACATGAAACAATGAATTATGTAATTAAAAATAGATTAACTATTTCTATCACCTAAACTCAGCAGTTTTTATTTTTATTTTTATGTTTTTCAAAAATCAATAGTCAGTATCATTCAGCTTGAAGAGGAAGTAGTCTTGTTTTCTCAGTCATTTCATCAAGAATCAAAATCACACGTAATTGAGGAAGTAAAAAGATTTTGATCTCAACACTGCCTCCTCTGAACAGATTGTATGCACAGATTCAAATAGGAACTCAGAGGATATAGGAAGTGAATTTCACAAAAGGTGACAGATGACATCTTTATATATATTCATTTAAGTTCTCAATTTATCATCATAAGCAAGTATGATTCTCTTCAAATACCAGTAACCAAAACTATCTGATAGGAGGAGCCTTAGTTAACCATGCAATCTTCAATCAACAATTAGAATAGGACGAGAATACATTTTCAAAGAAGTCAATTGCTGCAGAATATTACTTTCATACCTTAGAACTAAAACTTAAATGAAGTGAACATCCAAAATAACAACCAGAAAACATTTTCAATTTTCATAACATAGAAAGTCACAGAATAAGCACAAATAAAATATCCCAAATTCAGAAGTGACTCCAACAACTTGCAACCAGATCATATAGCATTGCAGTGCATTCCAAATCATTAAGCTTCTATGAATTTATTGTAGAAATTTATTTAAAAACAATAAGTGCAACAGACATTAAAAAAACTGTCGCCAAACAATTGGATTGGTTTATCATAATCACTACATTTCAGCAACCATAAAGGTGATTTTTGCTCGGAGCAGAAATTAAAAAAAATATGCATTAATTCTCTTATGGTCCATCACCAAGTCAATGTGTCCCATAGAGCATGTCATCAAATTAAAAAGAAAAAAACATAGACACATTGCAAAAGTAAATAAGAAAGGAAAAACTCAATTTACCTTCAACCCCGGAACATAATCTCCTCTCTTGTAATACGCTGGACTCTTAGCCGCCCTCCATTCTGCTGTGCCCATTCCATCTGTGAACCAATCCGATTAGGCAAAACAAATACCCTTACCCCACAAACAATTATAACCGTGCGTGCAAAAAAGTAACATTGATTATCAAATCCAACAAACATTTATATGTAGAGAACAACATTTATTAAATCATGATCAAGTTGAGTTTTACGAAATGAAAGTCTTTATAACATCAATCAATGTGTCTTTCAGTTTACCTTTATTATCCGAAACGAAAGTGAAGGAAAAAGTGAAGCTTTGGAGTTTTCCAATTGTTTGGGTGTACACATCCAGATAAACCAAGCAACCCACCAATCAGATTGAATTATGTACAACTCATTTACAAAGCAAATCCAACCATACTGGTGTCAACATATGTTCATCATTTCAGAACATCCCTCGACCAACAAACTAAAGAAAAAAAAAAAGTTGATATTTTTCGATCATCTTATAGCAATTCTTCTCACTATAATAACTAACATAATTTTGTCAAATCTCGGAATTAGTACCACAATCAATCATGCATTTCTCTCATTATACACAGGGTGTAGGGTAAGGAAATTGATCATGTAAAAATTCATGTTCAATAGAATTAAGACACCGTTACTATTTCAATATCTCATAGCACTGCAAGATGAAACCTAAAGTTCATTTATTTTCCCAAACATCTTACAGTGATTATTCTCGCAGACCAAAATAGCTGGCAGATCCCACAGCGCGGCCATATTCAACGCCTCAAATAACTGCCCCTGGTTGGCAGCACCATCGCCGTACATCGCGAACGTCACATTCTCATCTTTGCTGTACTTCTGCGCGAAAGCCAACCCACACCCCAACGGAACCTGCGCCCCAACAATCCCATGCCCGCCATAAAACCCTCCTTCCTTCTTATAAAAGTGCATCGAACCTCCCTTCCCCTTCGAACATCCGTCTTTTCTCCCCATAAGCTCCGCGAACGCTTCCAAAAGCGTTCCCCACGCCCCAAGAAGATGCAGTGGTCACGGTACGCGGTGATTATGCAATCCTTCTTTGTAATTGCAGCTTCCATTCCCACGGCAACAGCTTCTTGGCCGTCGTAAAGGTGGCAAAATCCGCGGATTAGTTTCGACTTGTAGAGCGAATCGGCAGCGATTTCCATGCGGCGCATTAGGGCCATGTCGCGGTAGAAGGTGAGGAGCTCCTGAGGCGTGGTCTCGACGGAGCGGGAGGGAGGATCGATGTTGTGGGCGGTGAATGGGACGGAGGTCTCGACGGTAATTGGAGAGGTGGAGAGGTGGCGCGTGGAGAGAATGGCGGCGGAGAGGGTTTTCTGGAAGGCGGTGGTGCGGTGAGTCAGCTGCGCCATTGCTGCCGTTGATTTGGCTGACTTTGATCCGATGGCGGAGGGTTTGTCTGTTGGGAGAGTGAAAGGGTGTTGTGGTGGTTTGGTGAGGAAGGAGGAGACTATAATAACAACGGCAGAGAATACATTGGAAAATTCTGATATTTGGGATATATATAATTCACAAATGGAAAAATGTCAGCGATTCCGTGCGTGTTATACACTTCATTTTGTGATAATCATAGGGGTATTGTTTAGCTAATTAAGGGTGAGATGGTCCCTTCAAAAAATAAAAAAAAAAGCGTGTGATGGAAAGAATTCAAATTCTAACATGTAAAAATAAAGATGAATTTATTTTTAAGTTTTGGTAAAAATATCGAGTAAAATATGGAAATGAAATAATACATGAGTTCATAAATGTATTGATAAAATATAAATAAATAAAAATGTTGTCCTAAAATAATAATAGGGGAAAATGTAAAATTGGCCATAAGTTAAATGAATGTGAAAATTAGTTTTGTTCGAATTCAAAAATTCAATTTAGTTATGTAGCTTAAAAATGATCACATTGAGTCCAAATATGTGTGAAAATTTTAAAATTGATTAGCTATTGTGACATGAAATACTCATGATCTTAAATTATTCGGAGTTTCTGGATTCAAATTCCTTATTTTGACTTTCTGGTATGAGTTTGATACTCACATGGAAGAGATAATATTGAGGAAACTGAATTAAATGTGACATTTAATCTATCATTTTGATAAGATAAATAATAATTTTAATTATGTCTTATCAGTCGGATGTTACTTATATTACCAATTTTCAAATTCTAACTCAAATTTGAATACAATTTGAGTTTTCTTACTAACAACATGACTAAATTCAATTCTTTAATTGGGGGATCGAGCGTGGCGCAAGTAGTTTAACGCTCAATTTCCCATGTCCCATTTGGGCTCGATCCCCGCCACACCCACCCCTATCAACATTTCTCATGTCTTTAGGATTGTACAAAAAAAATAAATTCTTGAATTCGAATAGGACTATTTCGGCACCCCCTGTTAATTACATCACCAGTTTTTAAAATCATTCAAAATTATATTATATATGTTATATTATTCAATTTAATTTGACACAACTAATATAATAATGGAAATGGTGGGAAGTAGCCATTTTCGATGATGAAGACCTTTTTCTACCCACTCTTATACAAACATTTTTTCAAACCATTTTCATGGTTTTACTGAAGTACTATTACTTTTCCCATTCGTTTTAAACACTACAAACAATGAATCTTATATCTCTTCTATCCTTTTTTTACCATCGAATCACACTATAAATTTATATCATGGAGCATGTAGTCACAATATATTTTATATCGTGGAGTAGGTTGTTACAATATAAATGTAGGATAGCTGGAGGATATCGTGTAACAAGTTTTCAAGTGATTTATGTATGTTACGGTGATAACTATAATATGAAAATACGCTACATTATTAATTTATAATGTGGCATATGAGCCACAAAATATATTTATACCACAACACAAGTTGGCACATTATGAATACATATCACGACACATTATATTCATAAATTTCTATCGTAGTACTTGTTCCCATGATATAAATTCATATTGTGGCAATCGTGCCACATTGTAAATTTCAATCATTGCTGTGATCTGCGATCAATGGGTTAGAGCGAGACTTTAGTTGATCAAAATCAAAAAGTTGAAATTAAAGAGTAGTTTGGTAATCCGTTTCTTACAAGAGTGTGCACAAAAGAAGTTTCTTTAAAAATTTCCCAACTATCTAATTATAATTAATATATTTATAAATTATTAAAAATATTAATTTTCGTGTATATGATATTTCATTAACAGTTATGAATATTTTTCAATAATTTTTATATTATACTTAAATATTTTAAACATATATTTGAAATAGAAAATTATCTGTTCGTATAATATGGAATAAATATAATATAAGTATATTATTTAATTATTTTTACTTTATATGATTCTCCTTAGGTTTTGAGGGGCAACCTTGTATTTCGTACATAAAACCAAATTCAATAAATAATACCCAGATTTATCTTCATACAAAAATATCTCATTTTAACAGAAAAAGAAAGGAAGCCCTTCTCAAAGGGACTCCTCTCCCGCCATGACCACTCTCTCCATTTCCTCCTCTCTTTCTCACCCTCCCTTCACATTACACAGTATCAAAAAGCTTTCTCCATTTCCTCTACTCAAGCCATTTCTACACTTCCAACCCCTGCAATTTTTCCACTCGAAGAACCACTCTCACTTCACAGCCCCATATAAATTTCCGAGCTCGAATTTCCCCATCGAATCGTCATCTCAGCTCTCCGACGATGACAACGAAGCAGAGTTCGATGAGGAGGAGGACGACGAGGATGACGTGGCGGCGGAAGAGTATGACGCCGTTTCCGGTGAAATCGGGGAAGACAGTGAACAAGACGAAGATGAGGAAGACGACGAGGTTTTAGAAGGAAGTAGCGGTATTGGTGTTAGTGGCAGTGACACGAGGTATGAGGAGTTCAAGTGGCAGAGAGTGGAGAGGATTAGGAATGAAGTGCGGGAGTTTGGGGAGGAGATCATTGATGTTGAGGAGCTGGCGTCGATTTACAACTTCAGAATTGATAAATTTCAGGTTTTTTCATTTTTGTTCCCGAATTTATAATTAAAATTCACGTTTGATCGGTGTAAGCTTCATACTTGAATGTTTACTGTTGTGGTTAAGCACAACTACTCTAGCATAAGGCACACTAGTTATATATATTCGGGGTATTCTCGAATTTTGTAAGCATCTTATTTGTTCGCCCAAATGTCTTATCTTTGTAGTTTTTGTGTGGAGAAGTCCACATACAAGATATCAGTTTTAGTCATTGATCTGAAGCAATTGGCCTTTTGGCCAATTTAACATTTATTAACACCTAAGGAGCATATGGTCAACTGTTTTGTGAGTGTATGAGGAAGTTCAAATCTGGTGGAGCAATTAGGTGTTCAAAAATGTAAGGTGCCATATGCTTCAGCTGTTATTTTAATGACTTGGAAAAGTACCACATGAAAATTAATGCACAATATTTTTCAAGTATTGATAAGGTTACACTATCTGTGGATCATGGAGTGCATGTCACCTTCATTCAAATTTATATCCACTTGTATTATTGTGGAGTTTCTATTTTTGCTTTCTGTAGCGTTTGGCAATTCAAGCATTCTTGAGAGGTTCTTCAGTTGTAGTTTCTGCACCTACTAGTAGTGGCAAAACCTTGATTGCTGAAGCTGCAGCAGTTGCTACTGTAGCCCGCGGAAGGAGATTATTTTACACGACTCCTCTCAAAGCATTGTCAAATCAGAAGTTCCGCGATTTCCGGTAAGGAATGTTATTTTCATTGAGCTGCTACTAATAAAACTATGGGCATTACTAAGTTCATTTGTTATGTGGTTTCACAGTGAGACATTTGGTGACAGTAATGTTGGGCTTCTGACTGGTGATTCTGCTGTTAATAAAGATGCTCAAATTTTGATAATGACCACAGAGATTTTGCGCAACATGTTATATCAAAGGTGATTATACAACTTGATGCTTCTTTTATCCGATCTTCTGTTGGGCCAAATTCATACCTCAATGGAGAATAGCATATGGAAGTTTGCATTTTTTCAAATTTCTTTTGGTGTGTTGGTGATAGCCGATAGCTTGTTCCTCGACCTTGGATGAATTTACTATGCTTTCCTTAAAATGGTTGGTTCATATTTTTCTTCTGAACTATTTTCTGCATGTGATTCTTTTAGATGAAAATTCGATGTTATTACATGGTCTTTAGTTTTTTTCAGAATGTTTTTGTCTTTGGCGTTTTGTACTTCATAAACTGCGATTTTATACTGTTTCTTATTTTAATGGACAAGTTTATGAATCAGTGTCGAACGGATTCCTCTGAAAGTGCACTTTCCCATGTGGATGTGATTGTTTTGGATGAAGTGCATTACTTGAGTGACATATCTCGGGGTACAGTTTGGGAAGAGATTGTAAGTAGTTTTTAGAAATGCAGAAATTGAAAATTTGAGCAGTTGAAGATGTTGTTAATTGGTACTTATGTAGGTAATTTATTGCCCCAAACAAGTGCAACTAATCTGTCTTTCAGCAACTGTTGCGAACCCAGATGAGTTAGCAGGTTGGATTGGTCAGGTACTGTTGTGACTCCCTATCATGCAGTTTTTGTGTTAGGTGGTGTATAAATATTTTCCAGAAGTACTTCAAGTTTTATAGGTTGAAATTCTTTAATTTCTTGGTACAGATGTTTTCTTTAGATATAGATTTTCATAAAAGAGTATGATACTTCAAATAATCATTATTTGTCATCTCTGTTCATTCTCGTTGGAGGTAGATCCCCTTGTCAGAAATTGAAATCCTTTTTTTTTCCAACTTTGTAGTTTCAACTACATAATTGATTTTTTCTTCGTTTCTTTTTCATATTTCTTTAGTGAAACTGTCTCGTTGTTCCCAGTTTATTATTGTTACATTAGACAGTAAAAGTGGTTCTGCACGAGTCATCAAATTGAGCACTACTGTGTATTGTAATCATTATTTATCTGCAATGGATGCTTTAAAGAACTTTTCAATGGAGTTATGGACATTGATTATTCTCTATTTCTTTCTCTTTCTTTTATCTCATGCTCGCTTTCATTCTATTTCTAACTCTTTGTTCTTTTGTGATGCTTCAAGATTCATGGAAAAACTGAATTAGTAACATCAACTAAGCGCCCAGTTCCGTTGACTTGGCACTTTTCAACAAAGACAGCACTATTACCACTTCTTGATGAGAAAGGCACTGGCATGAATAGGTGATCTTCTGTCACTGAGTTTGACTCTTTTGATTCTAATACTAGTAGGCTTAGATTTTGTTCTCCTTTCTAATGCATCCGGATCGAATCAAATTTACTGGTCAAGATTGGACAATGGGACCAGTCAACATGGCTGTTACATTCATTGGTGAGATCTACCATCATTTCATACTTATGGTTCACTGTTCCCATCACCATCAGATAGAGAGGCTTCAAATGTTCCTGATTATTGAATTAGGCATATGTTTAGAACCCACATTTTGAAGTTTTTGGCCCAAACCCTTCTCAAAATGAATCTAGCATGCTGGCCACTGTGTTTGTGGGAGTGAACTTCAGTATTGATTGCATTTTTATTCCCAGGATTTTTAAATTTGTTTTGTGTTTTTGTTACATTCCATTTTTTATGTTCTTGTGATGGTCCCCATTATTGGGAGAAGTTAACTTCTTGTATAGCGAACTGTGTCAAAACTTCTAGTGCTCATTGTGCCTCAAGACTTTAAAGATCCAAACCTGGAAGCTAGGTTCTGGTGCAGATTGTCACAAAGTAGCTCCTCAATATTTTCCAGTTCTTCTCGCTCCAGGCTAAGCAGATTGATGTGCCAAAATAGGCTTACTTTAGTTGAGATTTATCCTTTATATGGATCCTCATGTCAACATAAGTCAATGTCAAAGGGATGAACACCATGCATTCTGATAGTTTTCTAATAATTGGTTGGTCAAAATTTTGTTGTCGCACACCTGCAAAAACATTTTGTGGAACTTACAACTTTATGTACCTTTCTTTTCACTGAAACAGGAAGCTGTCTCTCAACCAGTTGCAGCTTGATTCATCAGGAGCTAATGTATATAAGGACGAGGGTTCTAGAAGAAGGAAATCAAGAAAACATCAGTTTGACGTGCCTACACTTTCAAAGAATGACATGAACTCTATTCGTCGTACACAGGTATGAACTAATGCTTGGTTGATCTTTCAATTGGAAACTATATCTTGATCAAATATCATTTTTCATTTTGGTTTTCTCAATTTTACTATCATAGGTCCCTCAAGTTATAGATACATTGTGGCATCTTAAAGCAAGGGACATGCTTCCAGCAGTCTGGTTCATCTTTAGCAGAAAAGGTTGTGATGCAGCTGTTCAGTATCTTGAAGAGTACATGCTATTGGATGAATGCGAAATAACTGAAGTAGAGCTTGCCCTGAAAAAGTTTCGTGTTCAATATCCTGATGCTGTGAGGGAATCATCTACAAAAGGACTTCTTCGAGGTGTTGCTGCACATCATGCTGGTTGTCTTCCCCTCTGGAAATCATTCATTGAAGAGCTTTTTCAAAAGGGGCTTGTGAAGGTTGTTTTTGCCACAGAAACTCTTGCTGCTGGAATCAACATGCCTGCAAGAACAGCTGTTATTTCATCTCTGAGCAAAAGGATTGAAAGTGGCCGCACTCTTTTAAATTCCAACGAACTGCTCCAAATGGCAGGACGTGCTGGCCGTAGAGGAATTGACGAAAGAGGTCATGTTGTTCTTGTTCAGACTCCATATGAAGGAGCTGAAGAGTGCTGCAAAGTTCTTTTTCTGGACTTGAACCTCTTGTCTCACAGTTTACAGCTTCATATGGGATGGTGCTTAATCTACTAGCGGTATGGTCTTAAATTTTCCGCTTTTTAGCCTAGTTATCTTGATTTTATAAAGATCATACCTCATCCCATGCAGGGGGCAAAAGTCACACATAGCTCGCCTGAATCGGTTGACTCGAATGCGTCACGCTCTGGACGGACATTGGAAGAAGCAAGGAAGTTGGTTGAACAAAGTTTTGGAAATTATGTAGGGAGCAACGTCATGCTTGCGGCAAAGGATGAGCTTGCTAGAATTCAAAATGAGATACAGATGCTGGCTTCGAAATTACCGATGAGGCTATTGATAAGAAGAGCCAGAAACTGTTATCAAAATCAGCTTACAAGGAGATTGCTGATCTTCAGGAAGAATTAAGGGTATCCTACTCACACAGTTATTCTCCTGGCTGAAGACTGCGGTGTGGTTGTAATTTTGAAATGTATCCTTATTCCGTATGATCTAAGTAAAATTATTCTGGCTTATTTCAGGCAGAAAAACGTATTCGGGCTGAACTTCGGAAAAGGATGGAACTTGAGAGAATTATTTCTTTGAAGCCTTTACTAGAGGAGCTTGGAAATGGGCATTTACCTTTTATGTGTCTGCAGCATACTGATTCAGATGGTGTTTTGCATCAAATCCCTGCTGTTTATTTGGGGAAGGTCGATTCTTTAAACACTTCAAAATTAAAGAATATGGTAAGCTTGACTTGGTCAACTCTTCCTCACACGGGTCCAATCCTGTAATCTTGTCCTTTGCATTGAAGCATGCATTTTGCCCTGAAGGTGTAATTGTACTGAAGTTTGGTGTATCAATGTACTCAACTGGTTATAGAAAAAGAGCATTAAGTTGTAGAACATTCTGGTTGCACGTTTTGCTCACATTTCATTCTCTTAGTTGAGATCTCTTTTCTAATATGGTCTGACCTCACCTTACAGGTTAATGAATCTGATTCTTTTATACTAAATAAGGAAATTTGTTCAAGTGATACTCAGTCTGAACATGCCGTTGAACCATCTTATCACGTGGCTCTCGGTTCAGATAACTCTTGGTACCTTTTCACGGAGAAGTGGATCAGAACAATCTATAAAACTGGGTTTCCCAATGTTGCCTTGGCTCTAGGTGATGCTGTGCCTCGTGAAATAATGACAGTTTTGCTTGATAAGGGAGAGATGCAGTGGCAAAAGATTGCTGAATCAGCACTTGGTGGTCTTTGGTGCATGGAAGGATCTCTTGAGACATGGTCTTGGAGTTTAAATGTGCCAGTCTTGAGTAGTCTTTCTGAAGATGATGAGGTAATCCCAATAACTAATAAATTTCCAGCGTGTTGTTTCTTAACATGTGACCTTTTGTAATGTTTAAAACGCACCCCAGCATGACTTTGGCAAAGTACAGTTTCTTAAAAGCTTAAAGTCATGGCTCAAAAGTACGGGGATAATATCCACTAACGGACCATTATCTTCGCTATGGGGCTCAAGAAAGTCCTTCAAACTCAGAAACCCTCTTTTTTACACCTGTTATATGACCCAGCGAGCAGCTGATCTTTGCTTTTAAATGATATCCTTCAAAATACATATGTTTACAAACCAGAGCAGCGAGAAACATTTTTATGTGAAAATATCAGTTGATATAGCATAATTGTATTCGGTAGCCCTCTAAGATTTTTTAGTTATACAATTTTTACCTTCTATTTTTTTCCCCAGAAAAAATGTAGAGCTCCTGACAATCGTTCATTATGCCAAAGATAGTTAAAAAATGTAGAGTTTTATGATTTTATTTTTCTAAATGCTCTAAGGTGCTATTGCTCTTTAAAAGGTGAAGCTCTCACCCCCACACCCCTTTCCTCTCTATCACCCTCCTCCCTCCTATCTTTATATTCTCAGTTCATTATGAAGGTAAACATAAATCAACAAGCATCATTTATATTTCTGTAATGATTTTCTCTTCATGGTTTCAATCACCATATTTCTATTTCTGCGTCCATCCTTGGCACACTGGTTTTACATAGACGCACAATTTAACTTATAGTGTTGAGTTGGATGCTTCAATTCCACGATAGAATTTGGGGAATCTCAGCTGCATGTTGAAATTCAACATGTCAGTGAAATGTTACTGTATTTATAAATTTATGTTGTAGTTTCAATCTCTCATTAGTTTAAATTTCACAACAAATCCTCTCTCTGTTCTGTTATTAGGTCTTAGAGTTCTCTGAAACATACCAAACTGCTGTCGAATGCTACAAGGACCAAAGAAACAAAGTTTCGCGTCTGAAGAAGAAGATAGCGCGTACAGAAGGCTTCAGAGAATATAAGAAGATCATAGATGTAGCTAAGTTTACTGAAGAGAAGATACGGAGATTGAAGGCTAGATCACGGCGTCTGGTTACTCGTATAGAGCAGATTGAGCCATCGGGCTGGAAGGAGTTTCTGCAGGTATACAGACACGCACACAAACACCCCTATCCTGGCATTCCAGCTCTGAGATTTTCTTTACTGTATATGAGTATATAGGTTATGTGATTCTGAAACATTCGTGGTTTGGGTAAAATTGATATACTGGTCATTTTTAAAATGAACTATCTTTTTGTTTCATTTTCTGTTTATATTCAGTTTTCTTTTCTATCTTGGATAATAAAATTGATTTTCAAAGTCTTCCAAGCATATATGCAAAAGTTTTTTGGCATGGCAAAGAGAAGTATATTCAACATCAAAGTGATCGTGTCTTTTGTTAAACTCTTACTGGGAATCCTGTCAGCTCTCCAGTTTCTGTGTAAGCGTCAATAGAATGACTTATGCCAACTGCTTTCTAATGTCATCCAGATCAGCAATGTCATACATGAAATTAGGGCATTGGATATCAACTCTCACATTATATTTCCCTGGGCGAAACTGCTGCTGCAATACGAGGAGAGAATGAACTCTGGTTAGCAATGGTTCTCCGAAATAAAATTCTCCTGGATTTGAAACCTGCACAGCTCGCTGCTGTATGTGGAAGTCTAATTTCTGAAGGAATTAAAGTTCGTCCATGGAAAAATAATAGGTATGTGTAGTTATTTCTTTTATTAAGTAATTTTTTTATCTCCTCGACTGCTATTCTGCGATGGTTGTTACTGATTGTAGACTTCAATTGGTAGTTTAATTTCCGTGTTGGGTAAATAGTGAAGCAAGATGTGCTCTAAAGTGCCACTTACTGACAGTGGTATTACTCAAAACTATTAGTAACTTGTGTGCTGCATGTTTGAGATGAAAAAGCATCTAAAATAATATGAGTACTTTGTCAACCTCCATCTTTTGATACTAATAATTTGTTCCCTTTTTGCCCCCTTTGCAGCTATATATATGAAGCTTCCACCACTGTTACGGATGTAATCGCCTTTTTGGAGGAACAAAGGAGCTCACTTATACAACTCCAGGAAAAGCATGGGGTGAAGGTAAACTTATTTGACCAAAGGGAATATAGATACTCACGTTGCTTAAGACTAAAATAAGCTTGTTTACGGTTTATAGATCTCCTGCTGCTTGGATAGCCAATTCTCTGGTATGGTTGAAGCCTGGGCTTCTGGTCTAACTTGGAGAGAGATTATGATGGATTGTGCCATGGATGAAGGAGATTTAGCTCGTCTTTTACGCCGAACAATTGATCTATTAGCACAGGTTGGCATGCCTATGAATTTATGCATGCTAAGTATCAGTGGATTTCTATTTCTGTATCTGGTGTTGGTTTTTTATATTTATTTCTATTTTATGTTTCTCATTATACCATCAAGAAGTCATTACCTGTATTATTTGTATTTACACACATTTCCTATCTAATTCTTGCTCGTACAATGGGGTGCTGTTTTCTTTTTATTGATTGCAGATACCTAAAATGCCTGATATTGATCCGCTGCTTAAAAGCAATGCAGTGAAAGCATCCAGCGTCATGGACCGTCCACCAATAAGCGAGTTAATAGGATAAAAAGTGGACTGCCAAGAGTGCCAAACTCTCTGCTATGAACACCCATAGCTCTTTTATATCATAAGATATAATAGGATCTATATGCAAAGTTAGTATTATTTTTAATTTTTGTGTAATCTCCCATTGTAAAGTCATATTTTAAAATTATATCACTCTCTTAAGTATATTTAATTTCAACATTTTGTTCAATTACACATGCTTTTCTTCTTCTTTCTGATCTAAGATTGCAGTTCTTTTATGTTCCAGCAGTAACATATTGTTCCATGGAGCTAAGGTCCAAAATATGGAAGAAATAAGCGTTTTCACCACTTTACCACCAAATTAATTTTGTTCCACTTAATCCCTCTTTCATAGCCACATATCTTTCCGACTAAGGAATGAGAAATCTTTCTCCTGTTAAATGAACCCGATTTTCATTTCATCGGGAAAAGCCGTGTTTTTCTTAACAATATCTTGGTCATTTGATCCAATAGCGTTTCGTTAAATAGGAACAGAGTTGATAAATGCTGATAACTCTCAGATAGAGTTTTAGAACGGAAAGATCCATTTGATAACGAACTATTGGTTCTAAGCCACCTCTGACGATTAATCAACAATTCGAAGTGATTTTTTTTGTGTATTCTTGATAAACCAGTGTTTATATATAGATGTAGGAGGATCTGTTTGGGAAGTAAGAAGACCTTTTGACATCTCTTCATCTGCAAATAATTCTCGATGTGAAGACACAAAGTTAGGGGACCGGTCTTTGAATAGGAAAAAGAGCGGACCTACAGGGTCTCAAATGAATTGACTTATTCGAAAAAGACCTTATTATTTGCAATATATATCTCGTGTCTGATACTGCATGGTTCCACTCTGCAAGAATTCCAAATCATTCTCTTGAAGCTTATCATCTTCATCATAAATGAGCTGCTTGCCCCGAATTGATCTGGACCCCAAATTGATCTGGACCAATTGGGAAATCCCAATTCACTGGGCCTTTTGATGCAATCAAATACAGCCCCAAGCACGCCATATTCTAGGAGCCCAAACTATATGGCTGAATATATCCTCCTCTATCTGTTGCGGGTCAAAAGCTCATCCCCCCATCCCCTTCTTCAAACTCCAATTCGCATTTTTCATATATTCTTATATCTTACTTAAATGGATGGAGAATTTCGGAATGTGTAAAAATTTAATTTACTAATTCAATATTAATTGCAAAATATATGTACTAAGATGAATTCTTTGTATGTTGAAGTTGATGCATTGCATCTCAATCACATATTAGAGTAGCATGTGTTGATATTTAAGCAAAGTGAAATCAGTTCTTGTATTAAAGTTAAAAAGGAAGGGAAAAAACAGAGAAACTCTTGATGAAATAAAAATGAGGAAGAATCAGTTGTTGATAGCCTCCGTCGGATTTGAATCCTATGAGTCCTACCATTTGGGGGTGAGTCAATAGGGACAAATTTGAATCAATGATCAGTTCCCTTTAATGGTCCAGATTTTGAATTTTTTTTTTGGTTTTAAAAAGGGTATTTGTGTTATTTTTTATTCTAAAATAGTTAATTAGATTTGATTAGATTCTAATCACGTTTTTTTTTCCTTTTCCAACAACGCGTGAAGAAGCTTATTAGATACGTTTCCTGACCTTTCGGCTTCCAATTCGTCTATTTCATTCAGGCAGTTCGTCTTCTATTTGTCTGTGCATCGGGTATTTTTTTTCTCTTCGTTATTGATTGAGTGTTGTTTCTACTTCGATAATTCAAGTTTTTGCAGAAACTTTGAAGGTATGTCTTCGTCTAGTGTTTTTCGTTTTTTTTGTTGTTTGAGTTTGTGATTTTTCAGTTTATGATTTAGACTGTTGCATTGTTTGGATTTGTTACTACTGAAACATGGTACTAGTTTTTTTCATAGTTTTTTGAAGCCCTACTTTGGTTTGTGTGTTCAATTTCGAATTTGTATTTAGTCAATGTGTTGCCTGGTGTTGGATTTGATTATCTTTTTGGCGATTTATCCTTCTTGTCGTTGACACATGGGTGAACTGTTTAGAATTTTGTAATTATGCCTATTTTGTTGAGTGTAGTAGGTTTGTGCAGTTTGTTTTTTTTATATATTTTTTTGATATGCTTATTTGCTTTGTTAAGATTGCTTGTTAAGTATGTGCATATTGCTTGAGAAATGTTCAAAATGTTGACTTCATTGCAAAATTGGTTTTCTTCTGTGAACCCTTGTTGTTATGCTTGTGTAACTTGTTAGTTTTGCTTGTGAAGGTATTTAAAGTTGCTTATGAAATGATTATCATATTGAATTTTTTTACAGGAGTAGCTTTTGTTAGTTTTGGAAGCCCTAGATTATATTTGTGTTCATTGCTTTTGTTAACAATCATTTGTCACCCTTTTACTACTATGCTTATGTCTTTTGTTAGTATTGTTTGTTTAGTTTTTGCATGTTGGTTGTGTAATCTTGATATTCTGCAAAGTTGATATATTTTTGTGTGGCTGGTATTCGTTATGCGTGTGTACATTTTTAGTTTTGCTTATGTAATATTAGATTCATGCATATTAAAAATAACAGGATTATGAGGCATAAATTTGATTTAATGTAAATGAATTGCTTATGTAGTACGCAATTCTTGCATATTTAATACTAAGTTGTGTTTTTGACTAGGTGTGTGCCATTTTTGCTTATTTGTAGTATGTGTTGCATATGTAGTATACGTTTGTTTCTTATGTAATGTATATGTGATTCTTATATATACTTTTTTGCGATGTATCTGTGTTGCATATGAGTGTATATGCGTTGTTTATGTAGTAGACGTTTGTTGCTTATTATGATGTCTGTGTTGCACATGCATTGTGATTTTTTGTTTTTACTAGTAAGAAACACGTGCGTCGCACGTGATCCACATGACTTTACTAAAATTTTTATTATTTAATAATTTTATTGATTAATATTAAAATATTAAAAAGTGAAATAAATATTAATTAAATTTAAAAATTACACAAAGATTTAATATATATTTTGCTTTACCTTAATTATAGATATGAATTGTTAAATAATTATTTTAAAGAACTCAATCCCACAAAAATTTTACAATTATTATAACAACGAAATAAATTTTATATTAGCTTACAATCACATTCATCGGTCTTTTTTATTTCATTGTTATGGCTAGAAAAGTCTTTTCTCTTACATGATTTTCGGATTCTTTTAGAATTGGATGCATTTTACATAATCAGACAAATAATTTAGCTTATAAATCATAAGCTAATGATTAGTAAATCACATGCAAGTTATCGCATTAATAAAAAAAAAATTAAATATTATACAAAAATCCATCATAATATCATAATTTTATTTGTTATTGTTATTCAATTAAAATAAAATAAAATAAATGTTAGTCAAATTCCTTATACTTCATGTGCTTACTTCTTTTATTCTATCTCAGTTCTTCAATTAAAGAAATATAAAAAACAAATTACAATATAATATATATGTAAAAAAATTCATATATTATTTTAATTCTAGTAACAAAGTAAATATTTTATGTAACACTTAAACTTAAAGTTGGTAGTCCTCCTATTTTCAGTATCTTAAAAATAATAAACATTAACCTAATATATAAAAAAATTAATCAGTTATTTTCATCGAGAGTCAGGTATTAATAAAAGTATGAAAAAGTGATAAGTCGAAATCCGAGTTTTGAAACTCTATTCAATTGCACACAAAATATCTTTATTTAATAAATAATAAAACCAAAGACAATCTTATGAAAGAAAAAATAAGTTAACAATTTTCACATGTCAATCTTCAATAATTAGATATAATATTAATTAACTTTTATGTTTGAGTTTCTTTTTGCATTCACTTCTGTTTTTAAAAGTTATATATAATAAGCTAAAAAATAATACAGTTTTTTAAATTTCATAAAGTTTTAGAAAGATACGTTATACAATTAGAGTTTGTACTTGCAATTGAATTTTTGGCTATTTTGGTTATATTAATATTTATATAGTTGTAAATTTTGTGAGCCGTATAGTTATGAAAATTGCAATTATTCTTAATATACTGAAACTAATCTATATTTGTTTGAAGAGACTGTAAATTTAAAATTGATCTCATTTAATCTTGTTTATAAAATCATATTATTTGTTGTCAAATATAATTATCAATCCATTTTTAGTGCCTTTATTGAGAAATGGTATATAGTACTATAATCTTTATTTAAAATTTTGATTGAATTTTTGATCAAATAAGAAAATATAATTGCCAAAAATTTAGATATCACTTAGATATCACTTATGCCCGGAAAAATTCATATTAATTACTTGGCACTAAACATGGTCACTTCACTCCAATTTATAATTATATATAGTTTAACACGATAAATTTGATACATAAATATTATTTTGAATATTTTGATTATTATATTGGTACCTAAATTAACATGTAATTTAAGAAATATTAATCTGTGACATAAAATATCAAACTATTTCATATTAAATAAGTTTAGTTTTTTTTTTTGGGTTACAATTTCATATACATACATTTCTGATTCTTGTTTTCAAGTTTTTCATAATATTTGATTTTGTAAAAATTAGAATAATTTGTACCCAATTTTATAATAATTGTCTTTGTGCTTGAATATTTATAAGTCATAAAGGTGTGCTTTTAAAATGAACTGAGATTTTATCGAACATACCAAATTAAACATATTGTGTTTCCACAACACGGTTTTCCGGAGGATCAACAATTGTGTTTCTTCTACAATGGTTTAATGGGGCAAACGAGGGCATTTGTTGATGCCGCAGCGAGAGAGCATTATTGGCAAGGTTTCCACAAGACGCCTTAAATCTTTTTGAAGAAATGGCTATGAACATTACACCGGCGTCTGAGAGATCCAATGTACAACGAGTGGTGAAATTTGGATTGACCCAATTAAGACGTTGACAAAGACAAGTGGCGACATTGACAAACCATTTGAGTGTTTTTACGAAAGGGCGGGAAGCAAGCACGAGCACGAGTAGCGAAGCTCTTCTATATCCGATGGAGGAGGTCAATTATGTGAATAACCGAAATTTCAAAGAATTTCCTAATAATTCAAACCCAACACACTACCATATGGGATTGAGAAACCATGAAAATTTTTCCTATGCCAATACAAAGAATGTGTTGCAACCACCGCACCAGGTTAAATGCGTCACATGGGGTGCTAATGTGGAAGGCAAATCATCTTTGGAAGATGCACTCACCTCGTTCATAAATCAATCAAATGCATTCATGAGTGACACGAGGAGTCGCCAAGGGCAAGATTCAAGAATGGATAAGGTAGAGCTACAAATGACACAAATGGAAAGTTCGATAAAGAACCTTGAGACTCAAATGGGCCAATTAGCTACAATTGTTGGTGGGCAACATCAAAAGGGTCAATTTCTGAGTAATACGGAAGTTAATCCTAAGGAGCAATGCAAGGGTATTCGGTTAAGGAGCGCGTGCGGAATATGATGGGCCTAAAGAAAAATCTGAAAATCTGAAAATTTTAGATGAAACATCCAAGTCGGAAGATGTTGAATCGGTGATGAAAGATGATGTCGAAGTCGATGGGGAAAAAGAGAGACAAGAGGAGGAACAAACAGGGGCTGAGAAGCTTAAATCTTCGTCTAACTCTAATATATCTAAATTGCCTATCTTCCCTTCCCTCAAAGATTTCAAAAGAAAAACTTGATGATCAATTTGCAAAATTCCTTGATATATTTAAGAAATTGCACATTAACATTCCTTTTGCGAGACGCACTAGAGAAAATGCCAAATTATGCAAAATTTCTTAAGGATGTTATGTCAAAAAAGAGGAAGATGACAATCTTTGAAACGGTGAATTTGACGGAAAAATGTAGCGCGATAATTCAAATGAAGCTACCACAAAAACTAAAAGATCCGGGAGTTTCACTATCCTCTTGTGCCATTGGTGGTAACTTTTTAATAAAGCATTGTGTGATTTAGGAGCAAGTATTTACTTGATGCCTTTGTCCATTTTCAGGAAGCTTGGACTAGGCGAAGTGAAGCCAACCATGGTGACATTGCAACTTGCGGACCGGACACTTACATATCCGAAGGGAATTATAGAAGATGTGCTTGTAAAAATTGATAAATTTATATTCCCCGTGGATTTCTTGGTTCTTGATATGGAAGAAGATCGTGACGTTCCACCGATACTTGGACGTCCATTCCTTGCTTCCGGAAAGCCTTAATAGATGTACAAAAAGGAGAGCTCACTTTACGGGTTAATGATGAGCACGCTTTATTTTCTATATATAAGGCGATGAAATTTCATGATACGGTGGAGAATTGTAATTTTTTAGATATAGTTAGTTCATGCATTGAGGATTATGTTGATCATACATTGTCGAGGGATGATTTGGAATTTGGTCTAACCCACTCGTGTTCGACGTCAAGTGTTGTGCTTGATTTTGATAACCAAGATTTGTACGACTATGTTTGTGCCTTAGATCATATGCAGGAACTACCAAGGAGCGCAAGAGGCGAGAACGCGAAATTGGAAATAAGGGAGTCAAGCCTACAGCAACGCATGGCCCGTGCGTCCATGCACGGGCAACCCGTGCATGTTGCCGAAGCGAGAATTCAGAACCCTGAAGAGCACACGGGTCATGTGCCAGAGCACGGGCAACCCGTGCTTAATGCCGAAGGAACTTCTGAAGACAGGGGATCACACACAGCCCGTGCGCCTGAGCACGTGCAACCTGTGCGTGACCTTGAGACACCAACGCCGACTCCGGAACTCAAGCAATTACCCGAGCACCTCACATATGCATTTCTTGAGGCGAATAATGCAAATCCGGTAATCGTATCATCTCTTCTCACTCCTACTCAACTTGATAAACTGTTAAGGGTTTTACGAAAACATAAGTCGGCAGTAGGATGGTCAATAACTGATTTAAAGGGCATAAGTCCATCTATTGTAATGCATAAAATTCGGATGGAAGATGTTTATAAACCATCAGTGCAAAACCAAAGACGACTAAACCCTATCATGCAAGATGTGGTTAGGAAAGAAGTGTTGAAAATGGTTAGATGTTGGAATCATATATGCTATATCTGATAGTTCATGGGTAAGTCCGGTACAAGTGGTGCCGAAAAAAGGGGGGGTAACAGTCATGAAAAATGAGAATGAAGAATTGATTGCTGCTAGAATTGTTACCGGGTGGCGAATTTGCATTGACTATAAAAAACTTAATGATGCCACTCGAAAAGATCATTTTCCCCTCCCCTTTATAGATATGATGTTGGATCGTCTAGCGGGTTATGATTACTATTGCTTTTTAGATGGTTATTCCAGGTACAATCAAATCATGATTGCACCGGAAGATCAGGAAAAAATGACATTTACATGCCCTTATGGCACATTTGCATTTCGCCGCATGCCATTTGGATTATGTAATGCACCTGCAACTTTCCAACGTTGTATGATGGCTATATTTCACGATCTTATTGAAAAAGTTATGGAGGTGTTTATGGACGATTTCTCTGTGTTTGGTGACTCTTTTGATAATTGTCTTCACAATCTTTCCTTAGTCTTACAGCGATGTGAAGAGACCAATCCTGTACTCAATTGGGAAAAATGCCATTTCATGGTACGCGATGGTATTGTACTTGGTCATTGAGTCTATTCCGCAGGTTTGGAAGTAGATCGGGCAAAGATTGTAGCGATCGAGAAGTTACCACCTCCTACAAACGAAAAAGCCATTCGGAGTTTCTTGGGCCATGCCGGATTCTATAGAAGGTTTATCCGTGACTTTTCAAAAATTTCTAAGCCTTTGAGCCAATTGTTAGAAAAAGATGCTGCTTTCAATTTTTCCAATGATTGTTTGCAGGCATTTGAAACTTTGAAGAAGGCATTGGTGACCGCACCTATTCTTGTAGCCCCAGATTGGAGTCAACCGTTTGAATTGATGTGTGATGCTAGCGATTTTGCGGTAGGGATTGTTCTCGGTCAAAAGAGGGAAAAGTTGTTTAGATCCATCTACTGTGCTAGTAGAACGTTGGATAGTGCTCAACAGAATTATACCACCATCGAGAAGGAGATGTTGGCGATTGTCTTCACATTTGATAAATTCCGATCATACTTGATTGGAACGAAAATGATTGTTCACACCGATCATGCGGCCATCAAATATCTTTTTGATAAGAAGGATGCGAAACCAAGGTTGATTAGGTGGATTCTCTTATTGCAAGAGTTTTATGTGGAAATCAGGGACCGGAAGGGATGTGAGAATGTGGTGGCAGACCACTTGTCTAGAATTGAAAATCAAGAGAGGGTGAAAAGAGGTACATAATTGATAAAGGAGGAATTTCCAGATGAACAATTACTCATGGTCGAGGTAAAATTCCCGTGGTATGCGGATTTTGTCAACTATTTGTCTGCCGGAGTTTTGCCTCTTAACGTCATACCAAAAGAAGAAGTTCTTCCACGATGTCAAGTTCTACATGTGGGACGACCCCCTACTCTTTAAGAGGTGCGCGGACAAAATCATCAGAAGATGCGTACCTCAAGAAGAATGGGAGGGAGTCCTACAACAATGTCATTCCTCACCCTCTGGAGGACATTTTGGTCCGACTCGCACGGCGGCAAAGGTATTGCAAAGTGGGCCATACTGGCCCACTTTATTTAACGATTGTTATTTGTATGTGCAACAATGTGACAGGTGTTAGCGGATGGGAAACATTTCCAGGAGACACGAGATGCCAATGACGAATGTAATCGAAGTTAAATTGTTCGATGTGTGGGGGATTGATTTTATGGGCCCATTTCCATCATCTTCGGCTACCAATATATTCTACATGCGGTGGAGTATGTGTGTCCTGTTGGGTAGAGACGATTCCTTCACAAACAAATGACGCCTTGAGTTGTGATGCGGTTCCTCAAGAAAAATATATTTACTCGATTCGGCACTCCAAGAGCTTTAATTAGTGATGGAGGGTCGCAATTTGTAAATAAATTGATGAGCAACTTATTGGGAAAATATGGGGTGAAGCATAAAGTTGCATTGGCATATCATCCGCAAGCCAATGGGCAAGCCTAAGTGGCCAACCTGGAGATCAAACAGATTCTTGAGAAGACGGTGAACATCAACCGAAAGGATTGGGCATTAAAATTGGATGATGCTCTATGGGCATACCGGACTGCGTATAAGACACCATTGGGCACATCTCCATATCAACTTGTTTTTGGGAAGTCGTGCCACTTGCCGGTAGAGTTGGAGCACAAGGCATTTTGGGCGGTCAAGAAACTAAATCTGGATTTTAAAAAGGCCGGTGAAGAGAGGATGCTCCATTTAAATGAGATGGAAGAGTTTTGGGATGAAACTTACGAAAATTCCCAAATTTACAAAGAAAGAACCAAAAGATGGCATGACAAAATGATTAAGAAACAAGAGTTTTTACCAGGGGAACCAGTCCTCTTGTACAATTCACGCCTTAAACTTTTCCTGGAAAACTCAAATTGAGGCGGTCGGGGCCATTCGTGATAAAGAAGGTATTGAATCCTCCCGGAGCCGTGGAACTGTTAACAAAAGATGGTGAGACGTTCATGGTAAACGGCCAGAGGATTAAGCATTATTTCCACCGAGGTAACCAAGAGGAGGTGACATCCATCACCTTGCGAGACCCGTGACGAACAGAGTGTGTGTGTTTTGTTTTAATTTTGTGTCACATCCATCACCATTTTTGTTGCATTTTTAAAAAAAAACCCCGACCCGTGGGACGCACGGGTAGCCGTGCTCTTGCGCACCACCCGTGCGTGCCTGGAGGAGAACAATTGGAGCTACGGCATTACGAAACAAAGCGCACACCCGTGCGTACAGAAATATGAATTTTGCTCCTATGGCATGACGTTAACCCGTATAGCGCTTGTTGGGAGGCAAAATCGGTCCAACGAGTTTTTCTTAACATTTCAAACTTTTGTGTGTCCTCCTTTTGTTTTAAAATTTTGTTCTCTCACATAATCTATACTCTCATCATAACACACTAGCAATTTGCATCAAATAGTTTGGATTGAAGAATCCAGTTGAAAGGCACCTAGGGTTCCAAGTTTTCCCCTATTGTTAAATTTTGAGAATTCAAGAACTTCATTTTTTTCTTGTGAATTTCTTGAGAATTATGTATTGGGGATTATGTTGGGTGATTGTGTTGATATTTTTGCTATGTTTTGGATGATTTCTTCTTTATGGCAATTTATCAAACACCTTGTGAGCATGTGAATTGAGACATATTTGGATGAATTGATGATGAATTTTAGATAACTTTTAGATAATGATTCTCTATATTTGCCATATTAGTTGATTGTTTGGAGCTTAATTGATCGGTCAAATTGATGTATGACAACCATTACACCCCATTTAACTTGTTTGCTTACATTCATCATACTTGTGCTTGTACTTGGTTGTTTTGGGTTGCTAATACATGTTATTTCAGGTACCCATTCACAAGTAATGGCGGATAGACGGAACACTCAAGGAAGGAGAAGACGTCCCAGGGCGGAACCACCACAAGAAGTACAACCCGATAGCCCTGCGGCCTATGGAGTCGTACTGACAAATGCGGATGCCCTAGAGCGATGGAATAAGCTAGTCGTCCGAACGATGGCTCCCTTAAAATACGCCGACGACGATTGTACCCAACTTCTTGGGATACATGACGACGTGTGGCGGCTATTCGCAAGGGTCGGTTGGACAAATTGTATGAGGAGAAAATGGCCTAGTTACAAGAAATTCACGCTCGAATTCTTAAGCACAATAAAGATGATTAAAGATATAGGTAACGAGGTCATTGGAGTGTCCTTTCAGTTGGGGAATGAGCAGCGACAATTATCTACAGAAGAGTTGAATGCCATATTTGATGTTCCTACAGACGCACCTTTCCGACCAGCATACCGATATGACAAATATGACTTTTGGCGCCTACTAGTCCAAACGCCAGAAACGGGTCCCATGCTCTACGAGGCCCACACTGCAAAATCTTCTTGGATCCGGAATTCAGTGTTCCAGTATATACAACGGGTCACGTCAGCCTCGGTTTTTGCGAGAGAATATATTGAGGGAATGACGGTCAGAGAGTTATATTTATTATGGTGTATGTTGACGAGTACACCCTACAACACGGCCGCGTACTTCATTGAGCAAGTGGATCATTTAGCAAAGCGGGGAGGTGGTACTATTTCTATAGGGGGCTTGATTACCCCTATTGCCCGACACTTCAATGTTGATTTTTGAGGCTTGGAGCCTATACCGGGCAGCACTCGGGTCAACATATCATCTTTACACCATATGAAATTTATTGCAAACGAAGATGGTATGTTATTTCTGCAGCAGAAGCGAGGTGATGCATTTCCATTACCTAACCCGAGATACACCACTGTAGATACCCTTGAGGACACTACAAATTTCCTGCTTAACTCTGAAGCACATATCAGAGTTACTAATGCTATCAATGCCAGGAAGAGGCGACGAGTTGCAGGTTTCTCGGATGTCGAGGATATGGTGGCGGAAGAAGAAGAGCTAAATCGACAAGAAGGAGGAATGAAACCTCATCACCCTCAAATAGGGTATGACATTCCCGGGCACTCACGGGGAGGCGAACACCCCAGACCATCAAATAGCGGGGATCATCCCGGAACTTCTTATGGTAGCGAGTCCCAACACGGAAATGAATTCCATGACATGCTTTACGCATTTGGGGAGGACTTGCATCAACAAAGGGAGGACTTGCGGCAACAGAGGGAAGATTTGCAACAACATCGAGACGATTTTCGTGCTTTCAGGGAGGATTATGATCGGAGGTCCTTGGAGACACGTCAAGTGCTACAACAGCTACAAATGTGGCACATCTCACAGGGCCACTTCCCGCCACCGCCTCCACAGTGATTCAGGTATATCTCCACTTTTCCTTATTGAAATTCTATCTTTTCCCTTTCGGACAATATAATTTCATTCAAGTTGGGGGAGAGGTCGTATTTTGATATATGAAAAATGTAGATGAAAAAAAACATCTTGCATTTTTTGTGTGTTTTTCATATAGTTGCATGTAGAACATTCTAGGTTGCATTACATTAGAAGCACGTTTACGGCTTTAGCACGTTTATTGCTTTCATAGATGTTAGAGAGTGAGTTGACCGGGCATGATGCAACTTGATGTTTTGTGTGTTGATTGAAGATTTGTATTGTTGAGATTGGATGTTGAGTATGAGATGATTGAGCCATGAATAGATGATATTGAGCATGTGGATATTAAGAACATGGTTTGATGCTTGAATTACGTATTTACAAGCCTGTGAGCTTTTGAGCCTTTACTGCTTCTATTTTATGCAGTATTGTTTGTGATTTGAGTGTATCATTCATGTTGTTAAAATTCTAGAACTTGCTTTGGTATCTCTGTCAAGGCCACATGTTGTATACGAATTGTGAATGTGATTAAAGGCCATCTTTGTTAGCCCTTCAAGGCTTTTGCTTACCTAACGTTGTTGAAATTCCTAGTTAGCCAATTTGAGCCTATTGCCTATTTCTTTGATAGCCACAAATTCGAGCCTTAACTTGATGTATTTGTTACCCTACACTCGAGTGTATAACATTGAGTAAAGGGAGTGAATGAGGTTGAATGAGTGAGAATTGAAAAGTTGGATAATTGGGCAAATTTGGTTGATGGGAACAAAAGAGGAAGAAAAGGAGTTGAAAAGAAATGTTGAAAATTCACAAAAGAGTCGAAAAAAAAATCGATGTTATGATGTGAGTTTTCATTTAAATGAACTTGGGGGGTTAAGGATTGTACTTTGAAGTGATTCTCAAAAGAAAGAACGAAAATGGAAATGAGTAAAGTTGATGAAAATAAGGGATGATTGGAGTAGCATATGGGATTGTAATGTAGATGATTGATATGCTCACCGGTCTATATGCTCGAGTTTGAGTCACTTTATCCAAAATTTCCTACCCTAACTAAAGAGCCTTCATTACAACCAAATGAGAAAGTCCTTTTTGATTCACAAATTGCATACATGCTAGTGGCGGAGACATGAGACGAATTGCAAGCCTATGGTAATTTTGCGACATTGAATTGAGTTGAGCGTAAACACGTCCTATATTCATGTGAGATGAGAGCATAAACTTGATCTTGAGATATGTGATTTAGAGCATTTACCATGTTTTATTTGATACGTGCTCCATGATTAGATATTCAAGGCTTGATTGAATTGTTGCTTGACATCCATGATGAGCAATATGGATTTTCTTTTGGAGTCTTTTGCGTGCACTATCTTTCGTTGATCTCTGTTGTGTTTTATCTCGCCTTCAAAATTGTTGATCGGGACGGTCAACAGTTTAAGTTTGGGGGGTTTTGATAGGTGTGAGTTTTGCATGTATTTTGAGGTATAATATTGACAAAAATGGTGATTAAACATGCATAAACACATATGAAATGGTTCGTATTCACTCTTTGTGGGAAAGATATTATGCTTTGCTCGTTTTGCAGGAATTTAATGATATTTGAAGTAATTTGGAGACAAATACGAGCATGGCGAAGTAGAAATACCAAGAATCGAGTGAACGGACGAGATTAGAAGCCACAGTGAGAAAAAGTTGAACAAATATGACCAAAATAGAGAACGCACGGGTAGGGCGTGCGCCTGGGCACGACCTGTGCGTCCCTGGGAAGGAAATATTGTGGTTACAGCAAGGCGCACGGGTAGCCCGTGCGTACACACACCACCCGTGTGCCACTGAAGAATTGGAAGTTGCCTATGGCAATGCGCATGGGTACCCCGTGCGTCACCGCACGACCCATGTGCTGGTTGGTAAAAAGCAGGGCTTGTCCTACGGCATGACGCATGGGTAACCCGTGCGTCCACACACGACCCGTGCGTCCCTGTTGTAATGCAGTATCATGACAGCAATGTGCCCTAGACTTTCTAAAAGTGTTAGGAATTTTATTGTTTAGATTTTGATGAATGCCATGTAAAACTTAGAATAGAAAGTTGGCACCCCAATTCTTGCAGTAAAATGTATTGTAACAATTAGAGTGCCAAGCCGAGTTAAGTCGGCCTACGCCCTAACATGCAAGAAGACAATGAAGACGGAAGGAAGACTCACATTGCGAGACAGTGAGTATGGCAAAGAAGAGTAGACAGAACTCTCTATCGAGAAGCGGTGAGATGCAAATGAGTGGAGCATCGATCAAGTCAACTCAAGAAAAGCCAAGTCTCAAGTTGAAGTGACGGAAGAGTCATCCAATGATTGGAAGTGACTCTAAGTCACCTGGGAAAGCAAGGAAATGCAAATCAAGTCGAGATAATCAAAAGAACCGTTGCCGCAGAAATCAAGAGATTTACTTAAACAAGTAATATCTCCATACCACCTTTCTTGGAGTGCTCGATCCCGAGCGTGCAAAAGGAATGAACCAATGGGAAGCACCACACCGTGTCGAACTCGAAAAGGTGAAAGAACAATTCATACGAGGAAATGGCAATTCCAAGAAGCGCAAGCCAACGATCGCAAAGTGACTTTCAAAAATAAGCCTATCTCTTCAACGGGCAAATTTTTGAAAGTTCACTATAAAAGGCTGAGGAGTTTGTTTGAGAAGAGGGATGACACACACGTGAGATATACAAGCACATTAGAAAAACTGAAACATTCTCAATCCTCAAGCCTACATTACGAAGTACATCAATCCAACACTCACCTGTGAAGGAAAGAGAACTTCAATCAGTTGAAGAGGAAAATACTAAAAACCAGGGGTCTACATTCCAGGAAGGATTGTAGAAAGGTTCAAGGTGAACCAAGTCTTAAGCTTTTGGAGGGCTTCGTGATCAAATCCAAAGAGCTTGAGCAAGTGAGTCAGTAGTAACAAGGCAACGCCTGTGAAGAAGGCGAGTCGCACGAGAAGCCACCGGTGAGTGATCAAGGCGTCTCCCGGCATCGAGTCCCTAAGGATCAAGTCGGCTTGTTGTGATCAAGACTTGTATCCTGGGACTGTTACCACTTTGTAAACTGATCATTACTTAGTGGATTCCTCCAGGAGTTGGAGAAGAGAGGAGTAGAAGAATTACCCCATCTTCGAACCTCTATAAAAACTTCACCGTGTCATTTACATTTCAAAGATTTAAATTCCTGCACTTTTAATCGCTTATATCTCATTGATAAATTTGCTATCCATTTGATAATTTATAAGTCTAAATCAAGCTCTAAAATCTTGCTTAATCAAACTTAAAGGTGTTAAGTCTTCCGCTGAAAATAAAACCACATTGAGTTAAATTATAGCCAACAAATGAGTTACTCCATCAACGGCTCAATTTGAGTCATTGAGAGATTAACTCTCTTGAGTGACTAATTCGATTGTCCATCAAGGACACAAATTGTGTAGAATCAACTCAGTAGATTTAAAAGGACTAAATCGAAAATTTGGTAAGGTTTATTCAACCCCCATTCTAAACCTTACACTTACACCCCCTTGGGACCTACAAGTGGTATCGAGTGGTTGGTTCATTGAACCCTCCGCACTCGTTCTTGAACTAGATCTCCAAACTTTTCAAAGTCTGCTTTAGTACTTAAACCTTCAAAACTCCTGTTATTAAAAAGTCATTATCATGGAAGCAAATTTGACACGCATCCCTATGTTCACTATCGAAGAATTTGATGATTGGAAAATTCGTATGCGGGCTCATCTATCAAAGATTACATGATGAAATGTGGATAGTGATAGAAGATGGGCCTCTGCAAATATTAAAGGTGAACACAAATTTATCACGAAGAGAGCGGTGAAGGAGAAGAAGATGCTACTCCCGGACTCCATCATGGTTGAAAAACCAAGAACTGAGTGGACAAATGATGACAGAAAAAGATACAACCTGGACAATGTAGCCAAGGACATCCTTTACAAAACTTTGGACAAAGCCATGTTCAATAAAGTCAAATCATGCAAAACGGCCAAAGAAATGGGACAAGTTGACATTGATTTGTGAAGGCTCGGAGCAAATCAAAGAAAACAAATTATCGATGGTCAGACTGAAATTTGAGAATTTCAAAATGATCTCGGGAGAGAACCTGGATCAACTAGGCGCTTTCGTTCACGAAATCACAAATGAGTCATGCACTTGGAAAGGAATATACACGAGAAGGAAATGTGTATGAAAATCCTAAAAGTCTTCCAAATTGAATGGGAAATGAAGGTCATGGCACTCGAGACATTCCATGGACCTATCAAAGACATCCAACCATGAGTTATTCTCGGACCTCAAAGCCTACGAATTTGAGTGAGAAGAAAAGACCAGGAAGAGACAAATTGTACCCAAAACAAATGCTCTAATTGTCAAAGATGGGAAGAGAGCCGAGGTCAAAGAAGTCATTGACCCGAAAGAAATAGCCCGATGGTTAAGAGGTTCAACAAGTTCTTCAATAAGAACTACAAGAGAGGAAAGGGTGAATCTTCCGTAAGACACTCGGCTCCATCCAAATCAAGGGAAGACAGATCAACCAAAAGAACAGATCATCAAAAAGTTGAGTATCAAAGGGACAACTCAAGAATGGAAAGAGCATCAAAAGGCTGAATATCTATGTTGGAACCTCAGACAACCAGGTCACTATGCCATTGATTGCTCATATCCTGTAGTCAACAAGTGCAGGAATGAAGAAGAAAGAAAGGTCTTGAGAGAAAGAAGACAAGAAAAGAAAAAAAGGCAATGATGGTCAGAGATCTGAGGACGACCCAATCAAGAGAGACAGATTGATTGAGTAGTGAAGCCGACTACTCAAGTGACTCGAAGAAGAAGCCCGATCCGCTTAATGGCCAAAGAACAAGATCAACTCGATCAAGAAGATGAGGTACAATCTAACTCAACAAACTCGGACACTAGTGATAGTGACTGACACACACACACACTTCATCACCCACCGATCTTTATGATTCATTAGGCAAAATGATGAAAGATTTTGAACACATTAAAACCTCACAAACACTATTGAATGAGGAAAACAACCTACTCAAAAGTCAAAACTCAAAGTGACTAAGGAGCCGAGTACTCTAAGTCAAATAGATGAGAATGAAGGTTTAAAGGCTGAAAATGCTAAATTAATAAAGCGAAATTGCTTTGCTATAGAAAAGAGGAGAATGACCTCAAGAATGTTATTGCCTCATTCACTAAGGCATCTAAATCATTGGATGATCTTATTATGAGTCAAAGAGAATGTGGAGACAAGACAGGGCTTAGGATTTAATTCCTCTGTGCCATGTCAAACCTCAAGAGTAATGCGGAAAAAGGATCTTCAAGTCATGAAGAGTCCGAAAAATCCAAAACTCTAAATGTTGCACACACATTCACTCCAAAGCACAATACTAAGCAAACTGGGCCTTGGTTACAAAGGAAAAGGAAAACGACCGATTGAGTGTCTTTGAAAGGGCAGTGAGAGAAGAGATTCACCAGAGTCCTCAAAAACTCCAAACAAAAAAATACTCTGTAAAGAAGAAGCGAGCTACCAAAAATCCCAGAAAAACCCATAAAAGAAATACATATGATGGGAATGGTAGAAAATATCCAAGCCAAGTGATTGGAATAATGTGAACTATCGATGTAGACTTATGGAATATAAGCCCAAATGGCAAAGGCCTAGAACTCGGCAAAGGCCATTCCAAAAGCATAAGAGCTTTCATCGGACACATATGCACCTAGGCACTACACTCAAAAACACCACAATTACCCAGGAAGGCAATTGCTAAATCACATATGCAGGCATACGACAAAAGAGACAATTTGTATGAACCTAGAATCCCCAAGCAATTTGCCAGGATTAATTATGATTATGGCACTCGATAGATGGCAACCCTTAGAGTCAAATCATTTGGCTATAGGTTGGTTGGATCATCTTACAATTCTAACCCCTCGGACCCGGATAAGTATGGGTACCTAAAACTTAATTTCCTTGATTGCGGTTCAAGGAACAGTGAGTGCCAAGGAACCTGGTACATGGATAGTGGTCATTCCGGACATATGACAGAAATAAGAGAAATCATCAAAATTCAAGGAAGTCAAAGGAGCAAAAGTCATATTTGGAGGAAATGAAGCTCCTGGTGAAATAAGAGGCATTGGATCCATCAAGAGGAATGGATTAGAAATCACGGATGTTGCATATGTTGAAGGACTCAACTTCAACTTATCGAGTATCGATCGGCTCGTGACAAGGGCTACAATGTTGGATTCAACATGGGTATATGCCAAATCAAGGATATTGAATCAAATGAAGTTGTCTTTGCAAGGATGTAGACAGAAAAATATGTATGTAGTGGATTGGTCAACCGCAACACCCAAAGACTGCTGTCTACTAGCAAATGAGCACAAATCAAGTTAGGTACGTGGCACAAAAAAGCCGAGTCACACGAATTTCAAAACAATTAACAAGTCGGCAAGAAGTTATCTTGTAGAAGGACTTCCAGGACTCGATATACAAGAAGGAGAGTATATGTGATGCATGTTAGAAGGGAAAGCAAATCAAGTCGTCATTCAAAGAAAAGACATGCCCATCCTCAACTAGAATATTGCATCTACTTCATATGGATCTATTTGGCCCAAAGTGGAACCAGCCAACATAAGTGGAAAGAAATACACCTTGGTGGTAGTAGATGACTACTCAAGATATACATGGACAATATTCATGTGCAAGAAGAAAGAAACTCTACAAAAACTACCACAAATTGATGAAGAGGATTCAAAATGAGAAGAGTCAAACCATTATCAAAATAAGATCGGATAGAGGAACCGAGTTTGTCAATGGAATAATAACTCGATATTGTATTGAGAATGGTATTGGTCATGAACTATCGCCAGCAAAGGACTCCACAAAGAGAATGGAGTTGCGAGAAAGAAGGAAAGAACCCTCAAAGAAGCAGCAAGGACCATGTTAGGCAAGCGGGGTTACCAAAAGATTTTGGGTGAAGCAATCAACACAACTTGCTACACCCAAAACAGGATGTATGATAAGCAGGACAACCGACAAAGACTCCCTATGAGATCGGGATGGAAGAAAACCAAGTGTTGCATATTTCGAAATATTTGGATGTAAATGCTTCATCCACAACAATGGCAAAGACAACCTAAAGGCTTTTGATGCTAAAGGCTGATGAAGGTATCTTCTTAGGATACTCACCGAAAGCAAAGCCTACTGGATACTCAACAAAAGAACTATGGTTACTGAGAGGAATCCATTCATGTAGTATTCGATGAGCCAAATGTAAATGGAGAAGACATTGAAGAGTCGGTGATAAGTCAATCATCCAACCATCTGAAAGAGTCCCTATCTTTGTCAAGTTTTGGAATTATCAACTCGAGAAGAAGATGAGATAGCCAATCTCAAAAACAATGGAAAATTTGCGGCTAAGTGATTACGAGAGAGAGTCGACCCGCAAAAACACAAACCGCAAGTCGATCAATCCGAGCTAACTTACTCCAACTTTGATGTAAGATGGTGAGAGACCATCCACGAGAACTTGTCATTGGAGATATAAGAGAAGGTGTCAAGACAAGATCCAGAACTCATCAAGAAGCAATGTTCACATGCTTCATCTCGCAAATAGAGCCCAAAGATGTGTCACAAGCATTGGACGACACACATTGGATTCAAGCTATGCAAGAAGAGCTGAATCAGTTTGAGAGAAATAAAGTATGGGAATTAGTGCAAAGACCCATACATCAAAATGTTATTGGAACCAAATGGGTATTCAAAAATAAGATGAACGAGGAAGGCTCTGTGGTAAGAAACAAAGCAAGACTAGTAGCCAAAGGATATTGCCAAGAAGAAGGGATAGATTTTGATGAAACATTTGCCCCTGTAGCAAGATTGGAAGCTATAAGGATGTTTCTTGCCTATGCGACTCACAAGAATTTCATTGTATATCGATGGATGTAAAAAGTGCATTCCTAAATGGTTTATTGGAAGAAGAAGTATATGTTGAACAACCTCCAGGGATTTGAGCGAGAAGACTCTTGGAGATAAGGTATACAAACTCAAGAAAGCCCTGTATGGATTGAAACAGGCACCCAGAGCATGGTATGATACCCTGTCACAATTCCTAATTGAAAATGGATTCACAAAAGGAAAAGTAGATAGAACACTTTTCAGAATTCAAGACAAGAAGAGTATACTGCTTGTTCAAATATATATGGATGACATCATTTTTGGATCCACTAACAAAGAGTCATGTGAAAAATTCTCAAACCTCATGCAAAGCAAATTTGAAATGAGCATGATGGGAGAGTCGACATTCTTCCTTGGACTCCAAGTGAAACAATGAAGGATGGAACCTTCATAAGTCAAACAAAATACACCGTAGAGACTTAATGAAGAAGTTTGGTATGGAAGAGAAGTCTTACGTAAAAATACCAATGAACACATCGATCAAAATGGACATGGATGCAGATGGCAAGCCTCGAGATCAAACAAGATCTGAGCACTTATTGGATCATTGCTCTATCTCACAAATTGTAGCGTGCCGGACATCACCTTTCTTTGTAGGTGTATGTGCAAGATTTCAATCTGCTCCAAAAGAGAGCCATATGACAAAGAGAGAATATTGAGATACTTGAAAGGAAGCCAAGAAGTAGGCCTATGGTATCCAAAGGAAGGTGGATTCAAGCTAATTGGCTATTCGATTCTCGACTATCTTTGGATGCGAGTGGACAGAAGAAACACTTCAGCACATGTCAAATGCTAGGAAACAGACTAATTTCCTGGTTTAGCAAGAAAAACTCAATAGCCACCTCTACAAATTGGTGAGGCGAAATACATAGGCTGCGGCAAACAAGTTGTGCCCAAGTCCTATGGATGAGACAAAGAAATTGAGAGACTATGAAGTTGAGGAAAAAGAAATTCCAATCATGTGTGATAACACAAGTGCAATTGCAATCACTCAAAATCCCGTGTTGCACCCAAGAACAAAACATATTGATGTCGGATATCACTTCATAAGAGATCATGTTGAAAAGAAGGACATCATCCTGGAATATATCTCAACCGATAAACAACTAGTGACATCTTCACAAAACCATTATGTGAGTCAAGATTTGAAGAACTCAAACATGAGTTGGGATTAATTGAACTAAGTGACACACAAAAAGAATCAAAGAAAAGAAATGGAACAGAAAAAGGGGGTGAAAAAGAGTCTGAAAATAGAAATCACCAAGAATCACCAATCGGTTTGTCGGAAGACAAGACACCGAGTCACCGATAGGTGAGTCACTAAGAGAATCGTGAGAAGTAGAGTTAAATCGGCTAAGGGATAAGCTGAATAACTTATGAGCAAAGTGACAAAAACGCTGTCGTTTTGACTAAGTGGGAATGTTTTAAGGAACACATCAAAATGATGATGATGTACGCATAAAAAGCCGCACACCAAGCTTATGATTGGATATAAATGCTGCGCATTAAATACGAGACATGAAATGCTCAATAAGCGTCGCGAAATCCAAGCCGTTGATTTCGATCACAATTCAAAAACCACCCGCACGCCTTTCATAAACCATATTTAAACCATTTTCGTCCGTTTCTCTCTCTCACACTTCTAAAAACTGTTCATCTCTTTCTCTCAAAAGCAAGGCAAAATACTCTCGAAATCCTATCAATCTTCAAATCATTTTCTGAGTTTTTCCTTGGAATAATCCTGAGAAATGGCACCAACTTATGATTTTACCAAGTTAGGAAAGCAAATCCACACCGGCTCTACGGTGGATTTTGACGGAATGGTGAAGCGGGTCCGACGACACCCTAGTGAAGAAAATCGCCGAGAAGTTGGAAACGTCCCGCTAAAACCGTTTCTAACGTTAGAATATCCGTTGACCTATGTGGAGGAGGTCGACAATTCTCGTGAATGCTTTGAGATTCACGATGAAGGAATCAAGTCATCTCATTCACGGAAAGCACTGACTATCACCGCCATGGATTTGGTGAACATTGCTCACTACCAGCCAGAAGGAGCATCCGAGATTAAAGAAGGCGATGTAAACTTGGGCGACGCATGGAAAGAAATAGCCAAGTCCGACTTTGCTTTGATAAAATAATATACACAACAAACAAGAGATCGGCTGCAAGGAGGATTATCACAAGTTGTTGGACATAGTTGCCAAATGTATCGACATCAAATTTGGCGGCTTTGACCAATGTCAAAAGCGAAGCTGATTGTAATGGCTGCAATCATCGAAGAAAAGATAAACTGGATCGAGTTTGTCTCAGCAGACTGCGCCGAACGTGGGGAACAAGTCCTTCAAAGAAGATGGCTCATTTGGAGGATCCCCGGGATATGGCCTAGTGATTGGCGGCTATTGGAGGTGAAAGGAGTCCCTCTTAGACATGGGAAGGCTTTCCATGTTAACAAGAGGATGTTCGAGCTAACCTCTCCGGCGCTCGGAAGCGAGCTTACGCCAAGAGAGGCGACACTGAGGGGAGGGGAATCACCGACCCAAGATACAAATGCTTCCTCTCCACCCAAGAAGAAAGTCCCCTGCACCGCTAAGAAGATCATGCTGCCCCTGCAAAGAAAGAAAACCAAACATGCTCCTCCCCTGCAGCAGAGTCACCGCCCCAGCAGCCGTGTCCCCGCCCTGCGGCCGGTCGAGAAGGACTCACAAATACCTTCTCCGATCGTCAAAAGGAGGAGAACCGACAAGCCAAGACGGACGACTCAGCCTTAGAAACAAACACCAAGACCGCCCCCGCCGCACAAGACTCGAGAAGACAACATCTCTCGAACTAGAAATTCCCCTGGTACAAACCAGGAGACGAAGACGAATTATCAAGCGCTCCGAATCGGAGAAACCAAATGAGTCGAGTTACTCGGCTAGCATAAATACCGGAGACTATCGGAGAAGTAGAGTCTCCGGATGTAGTTGATGAAATGCCAAGTCTGCTTTGAAGGCGATCAGCAGAGGCAACCCGAAACACACCGTAGCTCACACGGTTGAAGCACAAGAAGAACTGCGGAGCGAGATAGTGATGTAATGATCCTATCTCCACCTTACCCAGGACATCCAAAATCGTCCTGCGTGAGTGGAGGAAATGGAAGTTGAGTAAGTCGAGGAACAGTTCCAACGGCCGAGTTTATAGAAGAAGAAGAAGGAATCGCTAACTTTCCTCGGACTAAAAATCGTGCCCCAAAGACTTGATGAAGACAATCGCTTAGACATCCTGCAGATCTACAAGGACAAGGAGAGAGAAAAGCAAGGCGGGAAGCGAGGCACGTGAGAAGGCAAGCATCCGCCTATCTCCGCACCACGCAACACACACATCCTCTTCTTGATGTCTTCTCGGACGGTGATGAGGATCCGCAGAATGCTTTGATGCCACGAGAAGAGTTGCAAATGCAGCAAGCATTGCGGGAATCGAGAATCCTTCACGAGCAAAGAATGATGGAGGGACCAGGAGAGTCCTCCGAACACACGGTGAAATCGATCCAATGGGAGTGGTTCAACAAATAGCCATTGTTCTTCTTTACCACTTCCCACTCACTCGGAAGAAGCGATAAGGGACTTGGCGATGAAACCGGGATAGTAGGGACCCCAATCGAGCCAACCCCTATTGAAGGTGTGCTACCACCGCCCCAACGGTGAACAATCAATCGAAACAGCCGGGAGTTTGGAGACGAGTGACCCCATTCCAAGTCACTCACCGTGCGCCACCGTGAGGGGGAAACTCCTCCACCGCAAAGCAAGGTCGGAGGATCTGCAGATGACTCCACAACGAATCAAGGAGGCGAAGAAGAGAAATTACAATCACAAGAAGAACGACAAGTTGCCATCAACGAAGCTCGAGGCGATTGAGACTGTCTCCGGTGAGGTGCCAACCGCTCTGAAGGCTAATGACGCCTCGATGCGGTCGAGGCATAGGAAGGAACAGCCCGGGAGTTAACACTGGGCGATGAAAGTGCAATCCATGGGGTTGAGACTCCAATGGATGCCATCAGTAGAAGACCCTAAGACAGTGACACCGAAAAGGGTGGACTAAACCTCGCAGCAGAGAGACTGCCGGAGGTAATGAAGGCCCACGGGAGGTTGAGACTTCCCGGGGTAAAGAAGGCGATGTAGAGAACATCCCTCCCGCTATCATCGACCCATCCGAGAAGGAGATAAGCGCACTTCATGATTCCCGGACAATCTCGATGTCACTTTTCCGGGATCGGAAAGAAGAAGAAGAAGGCTGAGTCATCCCCATGACAAATCCAAAAGACTCAAATGCGGATGTTCCAAGCACGAGCAAGTCTCGATCCCAAGACTACTCGTCAAACTTTTAATTTTGATGATGAGCCACCATCGAAATCTCATCATCGTCCGATGACGCTCGATAAGGCCGAGACCGATCTACTAAAATGGAAAAACCAAATGAGACCAACGGTTGTTAAGACAGTGTTGAGGCTGCTCGGCAGCGGGTCTACTTCACAACAACCCGGTGAACAAGAGACCACCGCACGGCTCCTCAAGGCTGCAGCAGGATCGATTCCCAAAAGAACTTCACGCGCACCGCTCATCATCGAATGCATCCCGGTTGGCGGTGATGAATCTTTTGTAGAATCTTTCCTTTTTCACTCGGAGATACGAGAACTCCACGAAGAGTCGAAAAATGAACAAGCACGCTATCACAAACCAACTCCTGTTCTTCCAAAGAGACACCATTGTTCCAAATTGACTATGACTTTGATCTTTGTATGGCCATCACCGCAATGTTAATCAACTGAAGTTCGAGAAGTGTTCAAGGCACTCTTTCTTTGAGGTTGAACGGATGGAGAGGCATCGAGCCTCTTTGGACATGCGACCGACAACAGAGATGCCACCCTTACACTGACGTGATTTAAGAGGCATAACAGATTCGGATAAAGGGAATGGTGGCAACAAAGAAGAAAACAATGCGTGTGGAACAGTGAGATACTTGAACATTGTTCAACAAGTCTGGGTGTGGAGAGTCAAAATGCTTTGATGCAAAACGAAGTTTGAGAGAGAACACATTGAGCATATGCATGAAGCTCACACTGAGATAAAGCTACCGCGTGAGCAAAATACAAATGATCTACATCGTTTGGAAGAACACATGACTAGAAAATTCAGCCTTCTCATGGCCGAGATGAAGCGATTTCAAAGAGTCCAACGCTACTCGATCCGAATTCCGTCTTTGCTTACAACGCAGCTTGACTTGAAGCAAAAAAACTCGACTATCCGCAGGCTCGACTTCATGCTTGCCAAAGATGTTCCCTGGGGTTCCTTTATCCTTTGATGATGCCAAAAGGGGAAGAGGAATACCTTAAAGCAAAGAAAATCGAAAGTCGAAAAGAAAGGAAGCAAATGAGAAGGAAAATCACCGAGGAAGTCTTGAAACGAAAAGAAAGGAAAGCTTGTTGAGGGGAAGGATCAACGGATGTGACATTGATGATTGCACAAACCCCCAACAAGGTCCTCACGGTGACATTATAAGCAACAAACTCCCGTGACTCTCGCCACTCCAACACTTTGTTGTATCCATGGCCGATAAGAGAAAAACAATTGAAGCGGGGATGAAGGAAGTGGAAGGAAGAATGGATGCCCGAGTCATGAACATCTTGAAAGAACACGGAGGCATTCCAAAGAGACGAGAGACACCTATGCCATCTCCGATGTCGGAGACGAGCCACGATCGATGAATTTAAAACACTCGAATCTGGGATATTTTGCAAATATGTCTATGGCTCAAGCTTGGGACTTGTATCTTTGGGAAAAGGGTCTCGCGTTATGTGAAGAAGGCGACAGCAACGAGACTTCCGATCCTCTGCTGGTCACTCCGCCGGTCACTCACCGGAAAGAAGAAGACCCAAGACAAGATATCGCCCGAGGTAGAGGAAGAAGCGGTAGTGGAGGAAGAAGCTTGGACCTGGCAGCTCTCGCCCAAGAATATTGAATACGTAGATCCGAGGAAAGAAAGGAGGGATCTCTTTGGTGGAAACTTGACCAAGTGGCAAATTTGAAAGTGGCTAAAACTAACGCCGAGTATGCAAAAAGAATAGAAGAAAAAACAAGAGACAAACTCGGCTATGGCGGGAGAGAGACAGGAAAGAATAAGAAAAGATGAAGCTGCCAGGAAGGCATATGAAAAGAAAAAGAAAAGCGGCAAATGACGACGAGAAGAAGAGAAGAAGAGAAGAAAATGCTAAACAAGATGAAAGAAGGAGACAAATAAGGAGATGAAGTGTTCTTTGTCAACCCTTCGTGTATTTTATTATGTAAATACATACAATGTAAGTCTTACGTAATAAAGCTATAAATTTTTTTGAAGACAATTATATACTCGATACACCTTGTAAACAATTGTGTTAAGTACAAGAATGATATGATCAATAAAAAGATTGATTCTCACGATACATTCTATGTCAATACACTATCTGTATGTATCTTTGTTATTTGCATTTTTGTATGGTTTAAGTTTTGGCATCATCAAAAAGGGGGAAATTGTTAGGAATTTTATTGTTTAGATTTTGATGAATGCCATGTAAAACTTAGAATAGAAAGTTGGCACCCCAATTCTTGCAGTAAAATGTATTGTAACAATTAGAGTGCCAAGTGAGTTAAGTCGCCTACGCCCTAACATGCAAGAAGACAAAACTGAAGATGGAAGGAAGACTCATTGCGAGACAATTTGAGTATGGCAAAGAAGAGTAGACAGAACTCTCTTGGAGAAGCGGTGAGATGCGGTGAGTGGAGCATCGATCAAGTCAACTCAAGAAAAGCCAAGTCTCAAGTTGAAGTGACAAGAGTCATCCATGATTGGAAGTTCGACTAAGTCACCTGGGGAAAGCAAGGAAATGCGGTCAAAGTCGAGATAATCAGAAAAGAACCGTTGCCGAAATCAAGAGATTTACTTAAACAAGTAATATCTCCATACCACCTTTCTTGGAGTGCTCGATCCCGAGCGTGCAAAAGGAATGAACCAATGGGAAGCACCACACCGTGTCGAACTCGAAAAGGTGAAAGAACAATTCATACGAGGAAATGGCAATTCCAAGAACTCGCAAGCCAACGATCGCAAAGTGACTTTCAAAAATAAGCCTATCTCTTCAACGGGCAAATTTTTGAAAGTTCACTATAAAAGGCCGAGGAGTTTGTTTGAGAAGAGGGATGACACACACGTGAGATATACAAGCACATTAGAAAAATCAAACATTCTCAATCCTCAAGCCTACATTACGAAGTACATCAATCCAACACTCACCTGTGAAGGAAAGAGAACTTCAATCGCTTGAAGAGGAAAATACTGAAAACCAGGGTCTACATTCCGGGAAGGATTGTAGAAAGGTTCAAGGCGAACCAAGTCTTAAGCTTTTGGAGGGCTTCGTGATCAAATCCAAAGAGCTTGAGCAAGTGAGTAGTAACAAGCGCAAAATGCCTGTGAAGAAGTTCGAGTCGCACGAGAAGCCACCGAGTGATCAAGGCGTCTCGGTCGAGTCCCTAAGGATCAAGTCGGTTGTGATCAAGACTTGTATCCGGACTGCTTACCACTTTGTAAACCGATCATTACTTAGTGGATTCCTCCAGGAGTTGGAGAAGAGAGGAGTAGAAGAATTACCCCATCTTCGAACCTCTATAAAAACTTCACTTTGTGTCATTTACATTTCAAAGATTTAAATTCTCGCACTTTTAATCGCTTATATCTCATGATAAATTTGCTATCCATTTGATAATTTATAAGTACTAAATCAAGCTCTAAAATCTTGCTTAATCAAACTTAAAGGTGTTAAGTCTTCCCAATAAAATAAAACCACAACAGTTAAATTATAGCCAACAACAAGCGAGTTACTCCATCAACAAAATTGAGTCATTGAGAGATTAACTCTCTTGAGTGACTAATTCGATTGTCCATCAAGGACACAAATGTGTAGAATCAACTCTTTGATTTAAAAGGACTAAATCGAAAATTTGGTAAGGTTTATTCAACCCCCCCTTCTAAACCTTACACTTACACCCCTTGGGACCTACAAAAAGGTATATAAGCTCTTTTTGGGGCGCACACTAGGGATATTCTGACAGTCTTTGGCTCTAGCACACAAGACAAAGTTCTATTCTTGTAAGAAGAAATCAAGAAGACAATCGGGTCACATCGGAGCTTGAGGAACGGAGATATATCGAGAGATTGTCGACTTTCCTAAGTTTTTCTTGCTTCTCTTGTAGCTTTAATCTTTCATTTTAGTTTGTCATGGCTTTGAACAATTTGTTTGTGAGTTGTTTAGACATCATGTGTAGCTAAACTCTTTAGATTTCCGGTTTTGGAAGTAGATTAATGAACTCTTGTTGAATGTTTTAATCTTAGTTGAAGTTATTGTCTTGAAGCCTATTTGAGTACTTTGAGCTTATTCTTGTTTTATCACTTGATCAATGATTTAGCATGTTTGATATATTGATTCATAATTCGAGAGATGAGTTTCAATATTAGATCTTGAGTACTTGACACAAATATTTGCATAAATCGAGAGGTTTGTAAATATTTGTGAGGACAATTGATCTTTTGTGCTTTTGGGAGTTGAATACCTAATGTTGAGTAGAGATGTTGGCATAAGTATTTCAATCTACATTTTATATGCATCTCGAGAGGGAGGATAAAATACTTTTGTGATCGTCTTATAGGAATATTGATAATAACTTGACTTTGATTAACTCGGACAACAAGAGGGTTATTAATCAAAACCTTGACCCGGAAATCCATTTCATCATCTTGATACTTCTATTATTCTCATTGTCTTAATCTTGTGTTTTTAGTAGTCTTAATTGTCTTAATCTCAAAACAATCATCATATTATGACCGTCTAAATAAAAATAAGATTATAGTTCGATACTTAGAATATTAATTTATTAGTCTCCATGGATACGACCTTGCTACCCTATTCTATAACTTACACCGTACACTTGCGGTGAGCTAAAAATATAGGCGAACATTCAACATCCTCAAGTTCCTTAAAGGTGAAGGCTTTTGAGTTTTCTTAGAGGCAACTCGCCTTTCTCGTCTTAGCGATCCCTTTCTTCCTTATGGCTGGAGAAGGGATTTGAGGTTCCTTCTCAGCCTCTGTTGCAGGGGTAGGAGTCTCGGCTGCAGGGGCAGGTGACTCGGCTGCAGGGGCAGGTGCATCCTTTTTTTAGGCTAGGCGCAGGGGCATCCTTCTTCTTCCGAGTCAGCAGGGCAGCTTTCTTCTTCTGGAGGAAGGGTAGCAATTGTGTCTTCGGGGTGAGTGATTCCCCATTTGTATCGATCCTCTTGGCATGGGCTCTCTTCTCGGCACCGAGAAGTTTGCCCTAAACATCTTTTTGTTCACATGGAAGGGTTTGCCATGACGAAGAGCAATACCTTTCACTTCCAGCAGATGGCCAACCACAAGGCCATATCCGAGAGAACATCCAAAGGAACCATCTTCCTTGAAGGTCTTGTTCAAAACATTTTGGTAGAGTCTGCTGTAGACGAACTCAACCCAGTTAACCTTCTTGCCCTACATGATCGCAGCCATGACGATCAGCTTAGTCTTTGACAGCTGGTTGAAGCTGCCAAACTTCATATCTACACATTTGGAGACTACATCCATCAACTTATGGCAGTCGTCCTTCAGCAATTTCTTGTCAGCTGTGACTACCTTAGTAGCACACTCAGGTTTGGCTACTTCTTTTCATGCAGCAGCCAAGTCTACATCAGTTTCATGAATCTCCTCTAGCCCTTCAGAAGGCAATAAACAGTGCTCAGCAAGGTCCTTAGCACTTATTTTGATGTCCTTGCGGTGGACAGAAGACTTGATTCCTTCATCCTGCACCTCCGCGTTGACATAGAACATTGCTACCTCCTCAAGGTAGGTGTGGGAATATTTCATGGTTAGAAAAGCCTCGAGACCTGACTTTTCTAGCATCTCAGCGGTTTTCAGAACAAGGGTCTCATAAGCACCCTGCTTCACCATTCCGTCAAAGTCAACTGACGATCTTGAGTGGATTTGCTTTGAGAGCTTAACATAGTCGAACTTTGGTGCCATTTTCAGAGAGTTTTATCGATTAAAAACTGAAGAACTTGCTTGAGTATACTTAGGGTTTCCGAGAGAGAATAGAACTTGTTTTGCCTTTGCTTTGAAGATGAACAGTTTTAGTAAGAGAGAGAGAGAAGACTGAAAACCGTATATAAGGGTTATGAAAGGACATAATTTGGATTTTGAAATTTTGATCAAAATCAACGGTTGAGATTAACACGTCAACACCGCATTTAATTCATCGCATTTAATGCTGCAGCATTTATATCCAATCATATGCTTGTTGTGCAACTTTTTACTGTACCCGTCATTATTACGCTGGCGTCATCCTTAAAAACATTCCCTCTCATTTAAAACGACTGCGTTTTTGTCATTTAGTTCATAAATGACTCAACTTATATCAAATATGACTTAACTCTGCTTCTCTTTTTCATTAAGTGGCTCAGCTGTCAGCTAACTCGATACAACTGACTTTCCGATATGGCTATTTCACTTGGCTGATGTGTGAAATTTGATCTTTTCTTATTTTCTCATCGTCTATTTCTGCTGAGTGAGTCTTCTGAGTGTTAACTCAGCTCAATTAACCCTAGCTCATTCTTAAGCTCTTTAAATCTTAATTCATATAGAAGCTTAGTGAATATGTCAGCTAACTGCTTATCAGTTGAGATATACTCCAAAGTGATGTCTTTCTTTTCAACATGATCTCATATAAAATGATATCTGACATCAATGTGCTTTGTTCTTGAATGCAACACAGATTCTCGAGTGATTGCAATAGCACTGTGTTATCACACATAATTGGAATTTCTCTTTCTTCAATCTCATAGTCTCTTAGTTTGTTGTCTCATCCATAAGGCTTGGGCACAACAAATGCCACAATGTATGTACTGTACTTCACCGTGGATGTGGCTATTGAATTTTACTTCTTGCTAAACCAGAAACCAATCTATTTCCAAGCATTTAACATGTACATGGACTCTTCCCTGTCAACTCTACATCCAACATAGTACCGAGTCCAGTAACCAATAAGCAATCCAACTTCCTTTGGATACCATAAGCCAACTTCCCCATCCCTTCAAATACCTTAGAATTCTCTTAGTCATTGCGAATCATGTGGCTCTCCTTTGGTGCAGATTGAAATCTTGCACATACACCTACCGCAAAGGTGATGTCCGCGGCTCGTTTTTAAGTAGAGCAATGATCCAATAAGTGCTCTATATCTAGGTTGATCTACAACCTTGCCATTTGCATCCATGTCCATCTTGACTGATGTGTTCATTGGAATTTTCACAGAAGACTTCTCTTCCATACCAAATTTCTTCATTAAATCTCTAGTGTATTTTGTTTGACTTATGAAGGTTTCATCCTTCAATTGCTTGACTTGAAGTCCTAGGAAGAAATTCAGCTCTCCCATCATGCTCATCTCAAATTTACCTTGCATGTGATTTGAGAATTTATCACACAGTTCCTTGTTTGTGGATCCAAAAATGATGTCATCCACATATATTTGAACAAGCAGTATACTCTCTCCATCTTGAATTCTGAAGAGTGTTCTATCCACTTTGCCTTTGGTGAATCCATTGTCAGTTAGAAATTGGGACAATATATCATACCAATCTCTTGGTGCTTGTTTCAATCCATATAATGCTTTCTTGAGCTTGTACACCTTATCTCCAATAGTCTTCTGCTCAAAGCCTGGAGGTTGTTCAACATAGACTTCTTCCTCTAGCAGTCCATTTAGAAATGCATTCTTCACATCCATTTGATACACAGTGAAGTTCTTATGTACAACATAGGCAAGAAACATCCTTATTACTTCCAATCTTGCAGCAACAACAAATGTTTCATCAAAATCTATACCCTCTTCTTGGCAATACCCTTTGGCTACCAATCTTGCTTTGTTTCTCACCACAGATCCTTCCTCATTCATCTTGTTCCTGAAAACCTATTTTGTACCAATAACATTTTGATGGGTTGGCCTCTGCACCAATTCCCATACCTTGTTTATTTCAAAATGATTCAGCTCTTCTTGCATGGCTTGAATCCAATGTGTGTCATCCAATGCTTGAGACACATCTTTTGGCTCTATTTGGGAAATAAAACAAGTAAACATTGTTTCATGTCGTGCTTTGGATCTGGTTCTTATGACATCTCTAACATCTCCAATAACCAACTCTGGTGGATGGTCTCACAACCATCTCACATCAGGTTGGAGCAAGTCAGCTGGATTCAGTCGTCTCACAACTAAGTTGTTTTGAACAACTCTTTCATCTTCATTCAGCTGTAGACTTTCCAGCTGTCTTTGAGATTCAGCTATATCATCTTCATCTGAGTTGATTGCTCTTACTTCAGCTTCAACATAGGGACTCTTCTGCACAGTTGGCTGATGAGCTTGTCAGCTAACTCTTCAATATCTTCTCCATTCACATTAGGTTCATCAAAAACCACTCTATAGGCTTTGCTCTCAGCTGAGTATCCCAAAAAATACCTTCATCAGCTTTAGCATCAAAAGCTTTCAAATTATCCTTGCCATTGGTATGGTGAAGCATTTGCATCCAAATATCCTGAAGTATCCAACATTTGGCTTTTTCCCTGTCCAAATCTCATAGGGAGTCTTGGTTAATTGCTTGTTTATCATGCATCTATTTTGAGTATATCATGCTGTGTTAATGGCTTCAGCCCAAAATCTCTTAGGCAATCCATCTTCAACTAACATGGTCCTTGCAGCTTCCTTGAGAGTTCTGTTCCTTCTTTCAGCTACTCCATTCTCACAGGAGTTCTTACTCATGCAGATAACTCATGAGCAATACGATTTTCAACACAATACCGAGTAATTATCTCATTGACAAACTCGATTCCTCTATCATACCTTATTTTTATAATGGTTTGGCTCTTTTCATTTTGAACTCTTTTCATCAGCTGAGGTAACTTCTGCAAAGTTTCCTTCTTTTTACACATGAAGATGGTACATGTGTATCTTGAATAATCATCTACTTCCACTAAGGTGTATTTCTTTCCACTTATGCTGGCTGGTTCAACTGGACCAAATAGATCCATATGCAACAGATGTAATATCCTTATTGAGGAAGGACTTAGCTTGTCTTTAAATGAAGATTTTATTTGCTTTCCCATCTGGCATGCATCACATACACTCTCTTTCTTATACATTGAGTCTGGCAATCCTTCCACGAGATGACTCCTTGCAAGCTTGTTGATTGTCTTGAAATTTAGATGACTCAGCTTCTTGTGCCACAACCAACTTGATTCGGATGTGCTCTTTGCTAACAGACAAGTGCTTGTTGTAGCAGTAGACCAATCTACCACATACATATTTTTCTGTCTTGACCCTTGCATCACTATTTCATTTGATTCAGCATCTTTGATCTGGCACACTCCCATATTGAATCCAACATTGTAGCCCTTGTCACAGAGTTGGCTGATGCTTAATAGGTTGAAATTGAGGCCTTCAACATAAGCAACATCTATGATTTCCAATCCATTCTTCTTGATAGATCCTGTGCCTTTTATCTCCCTTGGAGCTTCATTTCCTCCAAATATGACTTTTGCACCTCTAATCTCCTTGAATCTTGACAGATTTTTCTATTTCCTATCATATGTTTGGAACAACCACTGTCCATGTACCAGGTTCTTTGGCACTCAGTTGTTCCTTGAACCTGCAATCAAGGAAAATAGTTTTTAGGTACCCATACTTGCCTGGGTCCTGAGGGGTTAGTGCTATAAGATGATCCAACCAACATATAGCCAAAGGACTTGACTCTAAGAGGTTGACATCTATCAGTGCCATAATCATAGTGCACATTAGTAAATTGCTTGGGGGTTTTAGGTTCATACAACTGTCTCTTTTGTTTGTATGCCTATGTGTGTGTGTTTTAGCAATTGCTTTCTTGGGATAGTTGTGATGTTTCTGAGTGTAGTGCCTGGGTGCGTATGTGTGCTGATAATAGCTCTTTTCCCTTTGGAATGACCTTTGCTGAGTTTTAGGTATTTTCCATTTAGGCTTGTATTCCATTGGTCTTTGTTGATATTTCACATTGTTCCAATCAGCTTGGTTTGGATAGTTTCTACCATTCCCATCATATGTATTTCTCTGATGAAATTTCTGGGGTTTCTGGTAGCTTTGTTTGCTTTTCACAGAGTATTTTCTGTTTGGAGTTTGCTGAGGAACTCTGTTGGATTTCTTCCCAGCTGTCCTCTCAGCATACTCAACTGGTTGTTTTCCTTTCCCTTCATATCCAAGGCCAATTTGTTTGTGATTGTGCTTAGGAGTAAATGTGGGTGCAACATTTGGTGTTTTGTATTTTTGAGATGCTTCATTGCTTGAAAATCCTTTTTCCAAAATCACTCTTGAGTTTGATTGCACAAAAAGAATTGAATCCTATGTCCGTCTTATCTCCACATTCTTTTTGACTCATGATAAGATCATCTAATGATTTGGATGCCTTTGTAAATGAGGCAATCACATTTTTTGAGGTATTTTTACCTCTTTTCTATAAAGAGCTATCTCCGCTATCATTTTGGCATTCTCGTTTAAGCTTTGTGTTCTCATCGGCCTATGTGACTTAGAGTACTCGGCTCCTTAGTCACCGTGAGGTTTGGCTTTTGAGCTGGTTGTTTTCCTCATTTAGAAGTGTGTGTGAGGATTTAATGTGCTCAAAATCTTTCATCATTTTCCTAATGAATCATAATGATCAGTGGGTGATGAAGTGTGTATATCACAATCACTATCACTTGAATCAATGAGATGAGTTACATGTACCTCATCTTCTTAGTCTGTTGATCTTGTTGTTTAGCCATAAGGAGATCATGGCCTCTTCTTCGAGTCACTTGAGTAGTCACTTCACTACTCTCTCGAGTCTGCTTTTTTTTAGACTTAGTCGTCTCGGCGACCAACATGGCTTTCTTCTTTTCCTCTTTCTTTTTCTTCTTCATTTCTATATTTGTTGACTGGTGGATAGGAACAATCAACTGCAAAGTGTCCTGGTTGTCTGCAGTTCCAACACAGGTTCTCAGCTCTTTGATCAGCTCTTTCTGTTCTTGGGTTATCAACCCTCTCATATTCAAGCCTTTGATGCTCAGCTCTCTTGGGTGGCCTATCTTCCCTTGATTTAGAGGGAGCTGAATGTCTCCTAGAGGTTTCACCCTTGTTTCTTTTATAGTTCTTATTGAAGAACTTATTGAACCTTTTAACCATCAGGGCAATTTCCTCCTGGTCTATGGCTTCCTTGAGTTCAGCTCTCTTTCCATCCTTGACTATCAGTGCAGCTGTCTTGGGTACAACTGTCTCCTCTTGCTCTTTTCTTCTCAGCTCAAACTCATAGGCTTTGAGGTCTTAAAATAGCTCATGGTTGAATGTTCTTGAGAGGTCTATGGAATATCTCAGAGACATAGTCTTCATTTCTCATTCAGCTGGGAGGCTTCTTAGTATCTTCATACATATCTCCTTTTGTGTATATTCTTTCCCAAGAGCTGAAAGCTCATTTGTGATTTCAATGAATGCATCCAAATTGATCCATGGTTTCACCTGTAAGCATTTTGAAATTTTCAAATTTTTGAACAATAACAGACAATTTATTTTCTTTAATTTGTTCTGATCCTTCACAAATTAAAGTCAGTTTATTCCGTTTCTTTTGCGGTTTTGCAAGATTTGACTTTATTGAACATTGCTTTGTCCAAAGTCTTGTAGAGTATGTCCTTGGCCACATTGTCCAAGTTGTATCTCTTCCTATCATTATTTGTCCACTCGGTCCTTGGTTTTTCAACCATGGCTGGTCTTGCTTCAGCAGCAGCTTCTTCTCCTTCAGCTGCAGCTGCTCTTATTGCAGCCGTGTTCACTTTTAATATTTGCAGTGGCCCATCCTCTATCACAAGCCACATTTCATCGTGTGGAGCAGATAGATGAGCCTGCATACAAATTTTTCAACCATCAAATTCTTCAACAGTGAACATAGGATACGTATCAAATTTGCTTCCATGATTATAACTTTGCTAAAAATGAAAGATTTTGAAGATGCAAGTGTTTAAAACCTTTTTGAAAAGATAAAGATCTAGTTCAGTAACCAGTGTGGAAGGCTCAATGAATCAACCGCTCTGATACCACTTGTAGGTCCCAAGGGGTGTGAGTAAGGTTTATAAGGAGGGGGGGTTGAATAAACCTTACCAACTTTTCAATTTTAGTCCTTTTAAAGTTATTACAGAGTTAACTCAAACAGTTGTGTCCTTGAGGGACAACTAAGTTGGTTATTCAGCTAAGTTAGCCACTCAACAGACTCGATAGAGCTGTTGATAGAATAACTCAACTGTTTAACCTAAACTTTAACTTGGTTGTGTTGATTTTATCAGCGGAAGACTTAACACCCTTTGAATTGTTTTAAGGTTGTTTTAACACTTGGTTATTAATCAGTTGGATAGAAAATATGAGTTTATCAGCAGATATGATGTAAGTATGGAGAAATATAAATGTGCTGAAAAATAAATGACACAATTAATTTTTATAGAGGTTCGAAGATGGGGTAATTCTTCTAATCCTCTATTCTCCAACTCCTGGAGGAATCCACTATGTAACAGACCAGTTTACAACGTGGTGAACAGTATAGAGACAGCCTTGGTCACACAGCTGGCTTCTCTTGCGACTCAGCTTCTTCACAGGGCAGCTGTCTTACTACTTCATCTCACTTTCTCAAGCTCTTGGATTTGATCACGAAGCCCTCCATTAACTTGATACTGGTTCAACCTTGAACCTTCCTACAATCCTCCTTGGAAAGTAGACCCCTTTTGATTCTTCAAAAGTTTCCTCTTCAACAGATTTGAAGTTGTCTTTCCTTCACAGCTTGTGTTGGATCGATTTCCTTCAAGTTTTAGGCTTGAGGATTAGCTTGAATATACTTGAGAATATTCCAGGTTAATTGCTTGAATAATGCTTGATTTCTCAAGTGTGCATGGTAGTCAATGTGACCTTTTCTTAATGAGTTTCCTCAGCCTTTTATAGTGAACTTTTGAAATTTTGCCCGTTGAAGAGATAGGCTAATTTCAAAAGTCACTTGTGTTCATTGGCTTGTCTTGTTGCAGTCCTTGATGTTGACATTTCCTCGTATTTAATGTCTTGCAGCATTGTAGCATTTCTGACACATAGCGCAGTGTTTCCCATTGGTTTGTTCCTTTTGCACACAACTGGAACTAACACTTTATCTCTGACAACTTTAACATGTTACCATTCAGAGTAACATTCTTGACTTTCAACAACGGATCTCGTTCGATTGTCTTGACTTGATTTGATCTTTTATTCCCCAGGTGACTTGAGTTAGCTTCCAATCTTTGGATGACTCATCTGTCACTTCAACTTGAGACTTGGCTTCTTGAGTTTACTTGATTGACTCTTCACACAACTGATACACCTTCAATCGAGTTCTTGATTTTTCTTCTATGCCATACTCAGTTGTCTTGCAGCGGAGTCTTCACTTCAGTCTTCAGTTGACTTCTTGTATTCTAGGCATAGCTGACTTGACTCAGCTTTTCAGCCCTATCTATTACAATACAAATTACAAGGAAAATGGGGTGCCAACTTTCTAGTTTAAGTTTTACATGGTTTCATCAAAATCTACAAAATAAATTTCCTAACAAATTTTTCTTTAGAATTCCTAGCTTTTTTTTTAACTATTTACTTTTATTTATGTTTCATTTAGTTTAATCCTAAACTATCTATATATGTGAGATTAAACCCCAAAATTATTTAGATCAATCTCAACTCATTAATGTCAAGTATAACCATTTATTTTTTAATATTTTTTATTCTTCGTTTTCACTCTTATTTGTTGTAATTATTTAATTTACTTAGTTTTTACGAATATTATGTTAGTATTTGAACTAATATGTAATTTGTAATATATATACTTTCTCAATAGTCAAATTGTTACATATTAAATGAGTTTTTTTTTGTTGCATAGTAGATATGATCTTTTAAACTAATCCAATTTTAGCTCATGTTTCACTCTTTCACACCATTTTATTAAAATTTCTTTATTTTGGTGTCCGTTTTTACTATAAATATGTATCATATTGATATTTTAAACTTATAATTTTCAAGGGTGTAATTTTCAAACGACATTCAAGTTTATCACAAATGTCAATTTAATACATATGGATTTTTTTATTAAGTTTGCATTCTTTGGTTTTTCATAAATTTGTAGATACAACTTTTAACACATTTTTTGCACTTGTTCTTAAAATTTATAGGATATAAAATAATCGAAAGATTGAAATCATATATATTAAAAAATAATAAATTAGAAACTAAAGCTTATAATGTTATATATAGAAAATTAAGAAGTCATACTAACACATATAGTTAAAAATTGAGAGATAACGTCTTTGTCGCGATAAACTTGTTTTAGTTCTTTTATGCATTTTTTTCATGTTAATCTTATTCTTTTTATTTTGTATTTTTTATTTACTAATATGGCTAATTAAAATAAAATATACATGAAATTGCAATAAAAATAAAATATGAAACTTTCTTGTTTTTAATATTATTTCTTTAACAACCATCAATAAATTCATTTTTAAATTGCATATTACTAATTGAGGGAGAATTTTTCGACCATAAAGGAATTATGTAATTTCTCTACTTTTTATTTAGCATCAAAACCACCTAATATATTTTTTATTTTATTTTTTCTTATCGTGTATATTGTAATTTGATCTTTTTCTTAGAAATTATAATAAACATATTTAACTATTGAGAAAATTTAAAAGAATATAAGAAATATACAATTTTGCATCATACTAAAAGTTAAATAGTTAAGATTTTCTTCTATAACGACTTGTGTATATGTTTAGAACATATAGTTGAGATTTTGAAACCTAAATTAAATTTAAAATTGATTTTATAAGAAATTTAAAGTATTCTTAGTGTTATAATTAAAAAAAAATTATTTTTAGATTCTAAAATCTTTTTTGGCTATAATGAACATCTCCCATATCATTAAACAAAAAAGATTAAATAAATAACAAAACTATAGAAAGGCATAAATTCTTAATTTTTACGTAGTGTTGAACTTTATAATGTTAAAATTTTCTCATGTGAAGTTCTTATATATGCTTATGGCATATGGTTAGAAATCTCTCGAAATTTAGTTTAATATGAAGCTAATATTATTTGAAAATTCAAAATACTTTAATAGTTATAGCTGAAAGAATAAATACTTTTAAAATGTAGAATATAAAAGGTCACATTGTCTTATAATTGAACAAATACAAATAAATATCAAATTACCTAGTTGTCCTAAAATTTTACTATGTCTAAAGGATATTTTTGTCCAATCAAAAATTGCAAGAAACATTCACACTTTTAAGATAGTATAGATATAGATATAGATATAGATTATAATATGAGTTTTTTGAAGTTGTAATGCGCTTTTTGCAGCGATAAATATTTTCTCAGTATATTTTGTCCAAAGGTTATACGTTGACAACGCGATTTATACAAAATTCTACGGTGATGAGACTGTTAATGGATTGGAGGGACAATGAAAATAAAGTAGAATATGCCATTTTTGCTATGCATCATATGGAAACGTACGTGGGCGGAGGCATAAGAAATTGGGACAGTGGGGTGAAGAAGAAAAATATTGCACAATTATCCATGCTGGGGGCGAAGTATTGTGCCACTATTGCTCTGGCTGCTATGCATGAACACAAGGCGAGGAATTCAGTAGAGGCAAAGAAGTTCGGAGGGGCAAAGAAATAGTGATTCAAGGTTGACGAATGAATTCTTTTTCGTTAATGTAAATGTATGTTGAACAAGATATTTTATTGGCTTTTGTGTTTTTAGTTGTTTTATTTTTTGGATATATGTTGGGAAATTTATTTGTATAGATTGTGATGATGCATGTAAAACTTAAATGAGAAAGTTGGCACCTCATTTTTCTGTTGTAATTCAACTATGTAATAGATAGGAAATATAAGCTGAGTAAAGAAGCAACCAAGTTGAAGATCGTAGAAGTTGACTGAAGGATGCAGTAAAGAATCAACTGAGTTGCAGCTGAGTATCGAAGAAAAGCATCAGTTAAGTAAATTAGATGTGTCTGTCCGCAAACTAACAGCTGAGTCATCCCAGATGAATGGAGAAAACTTAATAAATGGGTAAAGCAACTAAAGGACTCGAAGAAAGATGAAGAAGTCCGGAATGAAAAGTCAAAGACTTACCCAAAATGGTAAGAGGACAGGACCTACAACCTTAAAGCTATCTTGTTTGAAAGAGTGCAAGTAGTTGGGAACCAATGAGATGTTCGCAAAAAAAATCGCAGAGTTTCGGGCATCTTGCCGACATTAAATTAAGGAAGGGTCAACATCAAATGCTGGACAACAAAATAAGCCAACGATCAAGAAGTGAAGTTTGAAAAATGTCTATCTCTTGAACGGACACTTTTTCAAACTGCCACTATATCTATAATAGGCTGAGGAACATTTGTGAGAGAGTACGAATGGCACAAGTGAAAATCTTAGCAAAGCAAGCAAGCAAAACACTTTCAAGCTATTCATTCTAATCCTCAAGCCAAATTTTGAAGTGAATCTATCCAACACAATTAGTGAAGGAAGAAAAGCTTCAACTTTGTTGAAGAAAAAATTTATTTTCAAGAACAAAGAGGTATGCACATCCATGAAGTGAACAAAGTGCAGTGAGGTTCAAGTTAGAATCTGCTTTGAATCTATCAGAGGGCTAGGTGATCAAGTCCGAATGGTTTGAAGGAGATAAAGTAGTGAGACAACTATCTTACGAACAAGCTGAGTCCCAGGAGTAGAGCCAGCTGTGTGATCAAGGCCTACTTGGATTGTTGTATACATTTTGTAACAATTGTTGCATTAGTGGATTACATCCAGGAGTTGGAGAAGAGTGGAGTAGAGGAATTACCCCATCCCCAAATCACAATAAAATTGCCTTGTTTCTTTTTATTTTCAGCACTTTAAATTCTGCATATTTTATTCTGTTGTTTTGTATTTGCTTGACTCAACTGAACATAAATTAAATTAAGTGTTGTAAAACCATTTTACAAAAAAAGGTGCAAGACTTTCGTTGTAAAAACCAAGTAAGCTGTATTTTTAAAAGAGCTAACTTCACTCAGTTGAGTTACTCTATCAACAAATTTCGATCGAGTCATTGAGTGGTTAACTCTTCTATTGAGGTTGAACCTAGCTGTCTTTAAGGACTAAGTTGTTTACTTGTGTAAAAACTCTGATTTAAGATCAAAATCGAAAAATTGGTTAAGTTTATTCAACCCCCCTTCTGGACTTAACACTCACATCCCTTAGGACCTACAAAATATTTTGATGAACTTTCCGGTAGAATCATATATTTTTGGGTATTGGTTAAATGAGATGTTACGTGAAAATATTTTTGGGCTGGTTTTTTTGGCGTATCTTTAAGATTTTTCTCAGTGATAAAACATAATATTGTTTATCCTTTTTTCATATAATAGTATACACTAAATAAATAATGTAGATGCAATTTTGATATTGTACATAAGCAAAAATAATCAACTGTACATGCAATGCTAATGTACACATATTCTAATGCATTCGTAGACATCAAACGTTGCTAATTCAACATCAAACTAGTTAGTGAGTGCTCAAAATTGATGTATGTATAGAATGAGCTTTGTCAGATTGATGGACATTTCTTTTCTGTGACTTGGTAACATTCTTGAACCCATCTCTGTTGTATACAACATATTGCACACATATTGTACCACCCCAGAAACATTTTATTTTACTTATTCGTAAATCAAAACCAGCAACTCAGCTGTAATTCTGATAGAATTTTACTCCCTCATCCAAATTATCAAAATTCATTGATTGTTGAGGTGTCATTTGTTGTTCACATTCGGGTATCCAGTACTTTGTTGAGTCAGACGATACTTCCGGTCACTCTCGAGGTATATTGGTATTGCTCCCTGTCATATAAGTAACAAGCAATAATGAATCATAATATTGCTTGTTATCATGCAATACTCAATATCCACATAAGTAATCATTTTTTTTCCTAAAGCATTCATGGTGTTTAAAAGCAATAAAATAATAAAACACAAGAATCAAACCATATCTTCATAGGCAGATTGTTGCGAGTTTGTTTATCCTCATAATTTTTTCTAGAGTAACAACATTTGAAGTGTAATCATGTAATACAAATACATATTACATGCAAGCTATTTATAATTATATTGTGTAAATTGCTAGCTTTATATAATGGCAACTACATTTGAAACCAAAATAACATAAGCAATCATTTTATTTTGAAGCATTCATGGTGCTGAAAAGCAATATAACAATACTACACAAGCACTAAATTATATCTTCATAGGCAGATTGTTGCGAGTTTGTTTATCCTCATAAATTGCTAGCATTATATAATGACAATTACATTTGAAACCTAAATATGCAAACATATTGGCTTACACCTGCAACATATATGTTAATAAATAACATTTTTTTCAGAAGCATTCATGGTGTTCAAAAGTAATATAGCAATACTACATAAGCACCAAATCATTATCTTTGTAGGCATGTGTTTGCAAGTTTGTTTTGCAGAGTAGCAACATCTGAAGTGTAATCATGCAATATGAATACATATTATATGTGATGTATGATTTATAAGTACATAATATGTTCCTCATCACTCATACTTTCTTCAATCGATGTGGAGAAATATTCTTCAATTGCGTTGTTCATGCTTTCTGCCTGCATCATGATTTAAGCATGTAGTGTTGTTTCTGGATTATGATTGTGAGACGAAAATTGATTATGTAGCAACGATGGCTGATTTTATACATAGAATTGATTGAATTTTTTCTCCCACATAAGCGTGTTGAAGACGATGGATGGAGTGATCGTTTTTTCTAGCGGCTGATTTTTGTATGAGATGATGGAGGGATTTCGTGGATGATTGGGATTAGTCCCCATGAACTCACCCTATGCAATGTCTCATATAACCCTATTGGCCAACTAATAAAATGCTTCTTTTTCATTTAGTTTTTTTTATTATGAAATAATCAAATTACATTATTTTGTATATTGAGGTATCAAAATTAAGTAAATATAATCTATAAGTTTAAACAAAAACACACTTCTAAAGAATTATACTACCATCAAAGTAAATAGATACTGAAACTCATGTAGGACTCAAAGCCACCCTTTTAGTTAAGATTTTTAGGGGCTTTGGTTAAAAATATGACTCAAGCATAACCAATTACGTTTTATATTTAGACATGACCTTAATGCAGAAAAATAGTTTGGCTTGGATATGGATATGGTTGTTCCATAGCTGATACCGATCATGTTGGGTGCAAGGGAGGCATGTTGTGATCCGCGATTTGATTTATCCAAAATACCCGATAAATTACACCAACAAGATTATGACAAAAAAATAAATGACACCGACAAAAAATAAAATGGCACACTGATTTTACGTGGTACGGCAAAACCCGCTTACGTCCATGAGAGTTTCCGTTCTTTACGATTAAAATTTTTTTCTGGTACAAGAAAATACACCCCTTGGGTTTTATGGACCAAACTCAAGTAGATAAAAAAAAAACTCTCGTACAACCACTTTACTAGCTATCAAAGAACACTCTCCTCAACTCTTTGTACCCCAAGAGAAAAAATACCCCGAGTGTTGTTTCCCCAAACTTATCACAATTTGACTCACACAAATTATTCCCCAAATGCTACTCTCTCTCTCTCTCTCTCTCCCTCTCTCTCTCCCTCTCTCTCTAATAAATTCTCTGGTTGGTTGTGATTTTACATCTCATCCCAAGCCTTTTATAGGCAATAAGGGAACAATTTCGCTGAGGAAAAAAATAAGCCAATTTGAAATTTGGCACCTTATGCCAACCTTAGAAAAAATGACAGCCCCCCAAGATTGACCAATTGTGTTTGTGGGGGGCTGATATCTAACAATCTCCACCTCCATCACCAAACATTATTACCCGCAAACCAAAACATCAAATACCATTGGCCTTCAGTTCTCTACACATGTCGAATTAGTAAAGTCCTAACTCCACCTGATTTAATCGGCCAATACATATATGCAATCCAGTCAACACCACTAGTTGACTGCCGAGAGGGACGACCCCAATCTATCATCTCGCCCAACAGGATTTTCCACACACCCATCTGCACCCTGAAAGCCTTCTCGCGCGCTCCATTTCCAGTAATCATTTGAGATAACCAGACGATACAAATTTTGATACTTCCTTCCCACCATTAGGACCCTTCTGTCACGTGTGACTTTCAGGACTCCACCTGCAGCTTTGGGACATAGGCTCTTGGAATCCAATTGGCTCAATGAAATTAGATTCCTTCGCATTTTTGGGACATAGGCCACACCACTCAAAGTACAATCCACTCCATTATCTATTTTGATTTTCACCACTCCAAAACCCATGATTCTACAAGTAGAACCATCACCAAGGACAAAGTTCATGCCATATTCAATTGAAGTGAATCAAAATAATCTCTTCTGGAGCACACATGCATTACACATCCCGAATCTAAAACTCACACATCTCGAAAAGAAGTAATTATACTTGTGGAGACTATGTAAACATCTCCATCTTCAGCAACTATCATCGCATCACCACCGCCACCTTCACCATCATCATCCTTCTTTCTTCAAGGACAATTCCTTTTAATGTGACCCTCCTCGTGACAATGATAGCACACAACCCTTTTCCCTGGTCCTTTAATCTGACCTGTTAGTCACAAATCCACAACCAGATTTCACTCCTGTTCTGATTCATGCCCCGAGCAACCAAAACACATTCACGTCCCTCCTCATGGTTTGCCTTCTTTTGTTTTTCATGGGACAACAATGATGCTTTTATATACTCCCAGTCTAGTGTGTCTTTCCCGTACAACAACGTCGTCACCAAACTATCATATGAATTCGAGATAGAGGTAAAAAATAAAAGGGCTTTATCTTCTTCCTCAATCTTTACACCAACTTCCCCAGTTGGCCAGTTGATCCACCAGTCTATGAAATTGGTTCATGTGTCCATCAGATTGTCACCCTCCGGCATCTTCAATCTATATAATTGTCGCTTCAGAAGCAACTTTATGGATAAATATTTCCCGAGATACAAGTTCTTCAATTTTTTTCCACAACTCTGGTGCTGAATCTTCAGAATCATCATCCACAACATTATTGATAATGTTGTCCGTAATACAAAGTCGAATCGTGCTAACACAACACGATTTCAAATCTTTCCACTGCGCGTCTTTCATTTCTGATGGTTTTTCCTTTTCTTCCTTCAATGCTAATGCCATGCCATATTGAACTAGGAGACCCTTCACCCTAGGGCTTTTCACAATTTGGTTAACCGGCCGAACCAAACCGAAACTAAAAATTCGGTTCGAACCGAAACTGAACCAAAATTTTTGGTTCGGTTTTCGATTTATTATTTTTATAAAATTTGATTTTCGGTTTCAGAATTCGGTTCACCGAACCGAACTATTTTTTTTAATTCCTAAAACGTGGTTTCAAACACATACATGTTGCATAGTAAAAGAACAAAAAAATAAACAAACACTTCCCACACAAGACCAGACCAGAGTCTTCTTTTCAGCTTCTCCTCAACTTCTCCTCAGCTCGTCCCCGTCCGGTGGCCAAGCTCCACCACCGCCAGCGAGCAAAGCTTCCTCATCCTCGAATCACGATTCTCATTCCTATTGACTGTTTCAGATTTTCAAGAACTGGGTTTTAAGTTTTCAACATGTAAATGTTGATTCTTGAGGTATATAGAAAAATCCCCAAATTATAAAACCATAGCTTATATATTTTGTGTAATTGATTGATAAAGAGGTTATTTAAAATAACTAGATTACAGATAGTTGGGGCTAAACAAATCAGTAAGGATTATCAATTTTGAGCAATCCATGAACATTAAAAAAATATGAAGACATGAGGCTGTGTGATTTTGGTCTGTGTTGCTGTTGGGAGATGGGGACCCATATGAAAGCAGAGGAAACTTCTTTATTTGGTACTCTGTTAGTTTGTTCATACCATCGAAATTCTGCAAATCTCTATTTTATTTTATTTTCTTTCCAATTTCGGTTTGGCTTAAAACCAAATAAAAAACCAAAATATTTTCGGTTTGAACCAAAATCAATCTTTTTTACTGATTCGGTTTTGTATTTTGACCAACTGAATTTTCGGTTAACCAAAATTTTGGTTCGGTTCAGTTTGACCGAATGAACACCCCTACTTCACCCTTCGTTGCCAAAGAATGAAATTTCCGTTGTCGTCAAATTGTTGCACCTTGAATGGATTTGCCATTGCCATAGTGTCAATCCGAAAAAAATCAAATCTTAATTTTCTACCTTGCCCGAGTTACCAACCTGACTTTGATACCACTTGTTGGGCGTAGCGGAGGCATGTCATGATTCGATATCTAATTTATCCGGAATACCCGACAAATCACGCCAACAAGATGATGGCAAAAAAATGACACCAACAGAAAATAAAACGGCACACAAATTTTACGTGGTTTGGAAAAACCCGCCTACGTCCACGAGAGTTTCCATTCCTTACTAATAAGGAATTTTTTTGGTATAAGAAAATACACCCATTGAGTTTTATGGACCAAACTCAAGTAAATAAAAAAACTCTCGTACAACCACTTTACAAGCTATCAAATAACACTCTCCCCAACCCCTTTGTATTGCCCCAAGAGAAAACATACCCTGAATGTTTTCCCGCACTTATCACAATTTGACTCACACAAATTGATCCCCAAATATTGCATTCTATCTCTAGCTCTCTCTTAAACTCTCCTAGGTTGGTTGTGATTTTGCATCTCCCCCCCTTTTTATAGGCAATAGAGGGAGTAATTTCACCGAGAAAAAACAAGCCAATTTGAAATTTGGGCACTATGTCAAACCTTGGAAAAAATAACAACCCCCAAGATTGACCAATTGTGTTTGATGAGGGGGTGCTACTTAACAGATCAGTCTATTTTACCTGAGACAGAGAAGGAAATAGAAAAAAGGGAGACATTTTGAATTTCTGGTTTCAGTTCGGCTTAATAATTGGATGCATTTATAATTGTTTATATAAAAATCAAGCAAACTTGCAGAACCAATAAGATTATTACAATTGTAATGAATCTAATTATTTTTATATAAAATATTGTATAAGATTCAAACTGATAGTATAAACTTATTATTACATGGTTTAAACTTATTTTTATCTATTTTATATATTAACAAAGATAAATAAATGTGTATAAACATATTTTTATTTTTTTTTAAAAAATTGATATGACAAAGTAAAACTGCGCAAAATTCAGATGACAAAGTAAAATATTTAACAAATTCATATGGTAAAGTGTAGCAACTTTTGTTTAGATTTTAGACAAAGACATATTTGCCCTCACATGGAGGACACGTGTTGGAATATTTTGTATGTCAAAGTGCAAAATATATATTGTTTGTATGGTAATTTGTAAAAAAAATTAGGTCATATGGTAAAATGCAAAAAAAAAAAAAGCATAATTTGGAGGGTTCAGTGTTTTTTGTTCAAAAAGCATTAGCCGAACAAAATGCATATGTCATAGAACATAAAGAAAGAGTACAAGAACTGCATTACATAAGGTTGTTCTTAATTATAGTGAATGAAAGAAACACCTCCATTTTACATTACAAAATAACTCATTCAAATCCAATGGGGCTAAAATTCATCTCCTTTCATAAAACCTTTATTTTACTATTTTAGACAGGAAAGAAAGGACTGCATCAAATTAAAGTTGAAGGGAAGTTTAGTCTACTTCTGGATCCAAACACTACTCAGGTTCCTGCGCCTGCACATTAAATAAAGTAGATTCACCACCAATAATAAATACCTAGCCATTTTATTGAGTGGTCATGTGTCTTTTCGACTATTCCATGATATAAGACCGAAAAGCGCACCTTCACATTGCTACCCGAAAAATTCACTAACTAAATAGCAACTTGCGACGTTTGAATCCCTGGGAGTTGCCATTGGAAGTTCCACCAGAAGCACCACTGCGCGATTCATGATACAAAGCCTTCCTTCTTGTTTTCGTCCGATACAAGAAATCCTCTGTGTCTAAAACATAGGCGATCTAAGACGTTCAAAGCAAAAAGTTAGCGAAAAGACTCGTGTTGTTTATATGGGATAATTACAAAAATTGCCCTTGTTATTTGACCTAATTACAGAAAAACCCAATTAACATTTAAATTACAAATACCCCATGAAGGTATTACAAACACCCCCACCCCCCAACCCCCAAACAACCCCGGGAGGTTTGTATTTTTTAACAAATAACTCCTATTGAGGGTGTACTTCGTAAACAAATATCAAGGTGTTTATAATTTTGAAAGATAGCTGGGTGTTTTTGTAATTATACTAAACCTCAAGGGTTGTAATTAATTCTATTTATATTGCAGAAACAAAGTGTATATATGCCCAGAAATAAACATGGAAGAATATGAGTTCAGCAGAAGTTACCTTCTTTGTATTGCAGTTCACCTTCATTTCTATACCATTGTGAACTATAAGTCCTTCCATGGCTTTGCAAGTATCAGACATTTCATCTCCATTATAAAGTTTCCTTTTATTTCTGCAAATTGAGGCAGGATCAATATATATGGAAACATTAAGAAATTCAGCATAACTTTTTTGTCACATCATACCTTTTCAAGTATACCCCAGGTTTTCCCATTCTTTCAGGAACAGTTGCGAGGAGTTCATCATTCAAATAAGCTAAGAAATCGGCGTCCATGTAGACGGCGGTCGGTTCAAGCTTATCATGCTCATTGCTCATCAGCTGGATGGTCAGACGCGTTGGACAAGGCAACTGCATTAATAGTTCACACTCATATTTTAGGGTGTAAATTATGTATTTTTAGCCTATTTGTTCAACAGAATGATAATTTCCAATATAATTCAGATGATAAAAACAGAAAGCAAATGCAAGAAAAACCTACATATTCTATTCGATACAAGTTATCGTCCGGGAGAAGAAAACGGGCATTCACATGGTAAACTGCATCAGAAAATTTTTCAGGAGTTCTTGATCTTTCATATGCATAGAGTAAGAGGAGTTTGTTGTCCATTTCATCGGATGCAATAGCTTGTAGCTGGTGGAATATAACAGGGTACAAATATTAACGAACTGCATTTACAATTAAAAAGTACTCGAAATAGGGAAGAGGAAATAAAAGAATCTTATGCAATAACCTGTTTGACAAGTTTATGTATCAGCTTGTCCAATGTAAAAAGGATGTATGATTGAGCGCCAATAATAGCTCGGCACTCATCCTCAAACTTTGCATTATCAGAAGACCCATTCAGCAGACTATGTAGAGCATCCTTAAATCTGATCCAAATCACGAGTCCAAATTTATCAATAGTGTTTATACGAGCATCATCACAAGAAACAGAAAGTAATGAGAGCATCTAAGATAAACTACCTAGCATATGAATCTGTTGGATTTGCCTCATTAGAAATCCTCCATTTATTTTCAGGAGATGAAGCATGCAGTTTGGCACTCAGCATTCTTTCATATAACATCTGTTAATTGAGGATAGCAAGTTAGGAAGAGAATTTTGGTTAATTAAAAAAAGTAAAAAACTACCCAGGTTTAACTTAATTGCAAAAAAAACCCAATTATTTTCCAAACTAAAAGAAAGTCCCTTTGACATTTGTTTCTATTTTACATATTGCACCCTAAGAGGGGGTACTTGTTAGGTTGGGTGTTCGTAACACTTTAAGGCGGTACTCGTAATTTTGAAAGATAACTGGATTTTTTTTTTTTTTTTTGTCATTAGGCTAAACCTCAGGGATAATTTTTGTAATTATCCCAAGAATTTAATAATTGTGCTACAAACCCCAAAGATTCAGTTAGAAGTATGAGGCTAATGTGTACTTAAATCAAACCATTGATGAACTTACCTGGTGAAGCCTGAAAAGCAGATAGAAGGAATCATTTCCATAAAAGATCTGAGAATTCCTCTCTTTGCCAAGTAATGCCATTGGGACTTTCAATGTAAGAGGCTTCGCAGTCTGCAAAAAACGATCAGAAAATTGCATCGTTGCTTCAGTGTCATGTACATCTGCCTCTCCTTCACTCTCAGCCTTGTTATCATTCTCATCATCAGGCTCTTCAGGAGAGCACTCTTCTCCATTAGCAGACTCACTTGCTGAAACATCACCGTTTTCAGAAGCATTCTCACTGTCTGATGAGCCTTGCGCACTTTCTTCACCTTCATCATCAGCAATGGCATCAGTCCCTTCTCCGGCCCGTTCGTTACACATTCGTCCTCCAATTTCCTTAGTGATTGGCTCACTTTTAGGAGTTTGCTTTGCTATGATACCAGTATCGCCAAATGCTGAAATATCGTTCTCTTCGGGATTTCTGTTCGAGACAATTCGCCCTCTTCTCGCTCGGTTTTAGTGCGAGCTTCAGATTCTTCGTGGTCTTTCGTAGGTTTGACCTCTTCGGGCATGGTGCTAATTGAAGATGACATTTGTTTTGTGACAACACCATCCTGCAGCATTAAAAAGTATTACAGGAAAGAAAAGTAAAACGGTAAAAGATAGCGAGAACACATGCAGAAAGCCCAATGGCAGAACTAGATATCCATTGTTCGTAAAAGGTAAGTGCGCAAATACGTAAAGCCAAAAAGTTAAAACATACATTTGACATGGTAAATAATATGATGGAACAATGTGTCTAATGGCACTTAATTTTTGGCTTAATTGAAGTAGCAGATAAAATGAACCATTATATTGCACCACATTTCCCTAAAAGTACAATAAAAATATCCATTCAGGTTTCATGAAATCTTGTAACAATTATTCATGACATTGAAAATAATATCTCAAGTCACAGTGTAACATAATTCAAATAGTCGCAAGACAAGTCATTAGTGATTTATAATAAGTACAGCTATATCTTTCCGTGTTGAACTCCTCATTTGCATGTGTTTTGTACAAGTATGACATGATACATTTCCAGTTGTTATGTTCTAGAGCAAAAATGCAGGTCATGTTTTAGAAAAATTCAATACTATCCTCAACTATCACATATTGAGTTTTCCTTTATGCACGACTCGAGCTAATATAAATCTAAATAAGTATAATTTTATAGCTTTGCTTTTCTTGAAGCCCTGCATTAGCTGAAAGCAATTTTGTTGCAACCAAATGTGAACAACACGGCAAACTTTCACATATCTTTGTTTCATTTTAACATTAGTGTGCTTACATACAACCTTTGTGAAAATATCTTACATCAAACATACGGCTGATAAAACCAACAGCATAGGACAACTCGTCAAGACAATTATCACTTATGAGTAAATTTCAACCAGGCAATATTACACAAATACTCCAACATACCTGTGATTCTTGAATGCACATCGCTTCAATCCCACAACCAGCATCCACATAATCAAGTCCTGACAGAAGAGCAATAAACCCCATATAAAAAAAAAAAAAATCTAGAAGTTCAACCGTAAATTATGAAGAAGAACTAGATGTAGCAATATAACAAATAAAGGATAGTATAAAATTACCCTTCAATGTAGCTGAAACATTTTCTTCCTTGATGTTCTTTACTCCTGCAGTACTCGTCGTACCTTCCTCTATTAAACCAGTTTGTTTGCTAGCCCATGACTTAGCAGACATCATATTGGCATCAGTCTGCATCGGTCCAATTTGGGGAGCATTGCATAATACATCGCCCTTATTATCAACATTGTCGGCACCAGGAGAGCCACCATTATTAACCCTATCAGTTTCAATTTTGGAAGCATCTCCATCAGCAGGACTAATATTCTCTTCACCAATTTCCTTCAAACTTTCGGCTATATGATTGTTAGCCTTAACATCATCTTCTTTGTCCTCTGTGCTGTCAGGACGGGAAGGAACACCAAGCACTTGCTCAAGGAAAGTTGTCCAAATCTTCATGACTTTGTCACGCTGTTCAGGTGTACAAACTTCTCCACAAGAATATTTCATGAGCTGATAAAGATCTTCTTGGATGTCTGGATCAGGATACTCAAATTCCATATGAGGTTTAATGGGTTGTTTATACCCAGCAGCAATAGAGAGGAAAACTTCATCTTCGTTCTGATTCTTTTCACTCATTTCTTTGATCTCGGCTAACAATGCTGAATTGAAGAAATCATAAAGAAAAATAAATGGTCAGCAAAAACCTATTTCTTTTCTATGAATAAAAAGAGAAACAAAAAAGAACTTTCAATTAATTAGACACAATCTGTTCTCATATTGTGGAAATTCAACTATATGGACCAAACACGATAGCTGCATTAAATATTGCCGCAATAAAAGATAACCCTGAAGAGAATGAAATTTAAAATTTTTGTAATAGCCAAATTGACAGCTAAAATTGTTAGAATCTATACTAATATAGAGTTGAATAGAGGCCTACCCGCGACCTCTCATAGGCCGATAGGCGGACATGTGTCACACCATAAATAGCATTTAATTTATAATGAATTCTAATAAAAAAATAATACAGAAGTGTGGTGTTAAAACAAATAAACCAATATCAGTAATTTTACACTTATATATAAACAAACAAAAGCGTCAAAAGTGCCAAATTAGATTGTATGCACATAAAAGGAGAAAATATGGCAATTAGATAAAAAAAAAAAAAATAATTAGCTACCGAAATGTGAGATGCTAGATGAGGTTCTCTTTTTTCATATGTTGAAATCAATTTTTTGACGGAAAAAAATGATATGAAGTCACTCAGATGCATTAAAAAAAAAAGATAAAATATAAATCTATAACATTTAAAAGTTTCAAGCAAGGATCTCAGTAATTAACAACTCCAACTCTATCCAAGCAGTCAAAAACTGTTTAAATATAAGCTTTACCAGGAACTAGCAAAATATTGGAAGTGTGTCTTTTTTTTCATCTATGAGTCGCACATATCAAAGATATGAATGCAGCAATCATAAAAAGCATTCAGTGTGTGAATATGCAACTGAAAAGAAATGAATGCATGTCTAATCCATATAATGATATAAGAAAAGAGTACTGGATTAGACCAATACAATCCCATTTCTGTTTCATCGATCTTATCAACCACGAAACTCTTTTTGACACTTTCTGCCATTTTTCTGAAGGTGGCAAACACAAAACACACGCACACACACACAGAAAAAAAAAAAAAAAAAGAGGAAGGAACGAAAATGAAAGAAGAAAGAAAAAGGAAAAGAAAAAAAGAAAGAAAGAAAAAAGAGGTGGCATTTATTAAAGTTTTCAAAACTCCTTCCATTCTTTCTCAGTATGTAATGGGAACTCATGTCATATATCTCCATCAAAATGTTTACTCAATAAAATCAATGCAATCCACAAAAAGTTTTAAGGCCAACATCATACCTTAATTCTGATGAATATTGACCTTCTTAACATAATCTATCATTAAAATTACAATATAAAACCTTTTTGTCTAAATGTAACCGATGAAACCACAATTCAGGAAAACAATTGAACTGTATGATTCTTGATTAGATTTCAAAAATAAATCTTCAATTAATAACTTGAAAAAAGAAGTCCATTTAAGACTAAAGCAAAAGGTATGTTGATATGAATTCACGGCTGAAATCAAACAGGAAGACAACTGAAAGATGGAAGAAACTAAATGTACCAGAGATACCTGAATCCAAAAAATCAATGCCAACAAAGTATGGTGTCGCCATATATAATGAGAAAAGGAGAGCTAGTGAAACCAGGCAGAAGAGATGGGATAAGAAGAGGAATGAGAAACAAGGTGGAGGAGGAGGAGGAGGAGATGGTGGAAGGAGGCGATGAAAACAAGACTAAGGCGAAATTTAAATGGCAAAAACTCAGAAGACGACAAACATTTAAAGCGTGTAACTGCAAGCAAAACCGGTGAAATATAATGAATATCTAAAGGACAAAAGGGGGAAAATAGTGGAAACGTATGTGGAGTTGGCAATTTTATTGTGCAGTGAATCACACTAAAGTACCAAATATCAACAACAATTTTCACCAACAATGAACACTAAAACTCCGACTAACACAAAGGACAAACCAGTAAAAAAAGCGAGGTGTGACCAACTTTAAAACTGACGGAGAACTGACTCCATCACTTCCAAAACCCACACAGCACAAGGTACAAACCAAATATACACAAAGGATGCCAGAAATCAAACAACGTCAATATACATCATAACACCAAAAAATGACAAAGTCATAGGATACACAGAATTTCCCACAAGCACGAAGCACCCACAGAAAGCAGGCCATCCTTAAAGTTGGCACGAAAAAAGTATGCATTAAAGACAATCTACATAATATGCTGCCAACTTTTAGGGCACCATACGTTACATTAGAATAAAAACTTTGACACAATTTTCTATGCAATTTGTGGAGATTGAAATTTTACACAAAACAGGCCTTGTCTAATGTATGTGTTCCCCCACTGAGTAGATTTCCATTTCCACTCAAACTTGAGCCACCATCTTGTATAATGTAAATTAACTCAGAGTGCTAGTTATATTGCAATCCGAGTTCATTTAAGAAATTTCTCACCTAGGCTCCTATGCACCCAGTTCTATTCCAATAAGAGAATTGCATGTGTGTGCCTGCGTCAGTGAACTCATCCCAAACTTTCACCAATAAACACTAAAACTCCAGCTAGCACAAAGGATAAACCAGTAAAAGTGGGTTCGACCAAGTTACAGTTGATGGAGAACAAACAACATTTCTTGCAAAGAAACCACAAAGCACAAGGTACAAACAAATTATACACAAACGACACAAGAAAAGCAAACACCATCAGCATACATACCCTACACCAAAAGACAGCGAGTTCTTAAAAGATACAGAAGATTTCCCAAGCATGAAACGCACAGAGAAAGAAGGTCGTCCTTAAAGTTCGCACGAACAAAGCATGCATTGAAGACAATCTGCATAACATGCTATTAAAGCACCATACATTACATTGACAAGAAAATATAGATGCAATTTTCTACACCATGCATGGACTACACACATTGGAATGACAATCTTTATATTTTTCAATCTCTTAAATCTACAAATGTACACCATATGATTACATTAATACTAATTATTCAAAATTTCTAGAATGAGGAGAAAGATAGCCTATTTACCTTTAGCGCTCAAGTTCTTTGTATCCTGCTGCTTAAAATAGAAACTCCTATGATCAAGTGATTTGTGGTAGTTCTTGGCATAAATTTCAGCCCAAACTTTATTAAAATCAGCACGGCACCTTGCCCATTCTTCCTGTTTCTGCTTCAATCGGGTTAAAATAACAGGCAGGGCAAGAGGTGCATTCTTCCTCAATACATCCATTACATCAAGCCCATGGTCACCATATAAACGTTCAATACACCGTAGGCTAAGGGCTGGAAAAAGAGAAATGCACTATTAACTAGACATCAGGATATATATACTATGGTCTATGAGGAATCACCAGACAGTCACTATACCTGTCAAATGATCTTCGATAAACAATGAACTGTCTGGCTTATTTGTATGAGCATTCATTCTGTCTAAGAGTTCTTCAACACGCTTCGCTGTCGCGTTCACAGATTCCAATAACATGTCAAGTTCAAACCTGGAATCATAATCAGATCACCAATTGCAAATTTTGATATACAGAAATACAGTAGGATTAATTTCCATTTAAAAGAAAAAGAAATGGATGAAAGAAGCTCCAAACAGAGAACAACTGTTCTCAGCAACCTATTGAGATTCCTTGTGGAAAATACAATTTCAGAAAAGGCGTATAAGCATCAAATGACAAAGAAACAAAAACAACTTACACTATAGGCGGTCGAAACAACACATACAAGTTAGAGAGTGGTAAAGATAGATGGGACCACATTCAACAAGAGGTTAAGTCATGAGAGAAAAACTATTGAAAGAGTTTTGAGTTTTTACCTGTCGTCCTCACATCGGAACAAACTTTCTTCATATTGATTTTTGCGCATGTGTTTGAATGAGTAATCTTCACTTCCTGAAGTAACAGACACCCAATGATCATTCAGCACTTGAGCACCAATCTCTGTTCTCCAGCTTGCTGATGGGATTGGATACTGTCTTATGGAAATGCCATAGGATGAGTAAAAGATCTATAATACTCAGTTATGGAAAATTAAATAAGTAAAAACCTACATTTTCTGGTAGAAGTCGATAACTTGGAGTGCAGCTGTCACAATCCGAAAGATCAAGTTCGTGAATGGGTTTTGCCATAAACTTCTCTTTGCTTGCATATGAAGACATCTTCTGCCCTGTGACATCTTTAGTGTTAAAGGCAAGACCTCTATCATGTCTATCCCTTTCTCTGTTATCATGGTCTTTATTTTTATCTCTGTCTTCCCTATCATGATCATCTCCATCTTCATCCACCTTTAAGGATCTGAGAACATGTTTATTGTTCCGCGTGCTTCCTGAATGAGATAAATTGAAGCATGAGAAAGAACTATCAGCATGATATATAAATCTTCTTTTAGTACATTTCCACAAAAAAAAGTTGGACATAAAATATCACGCTGAAAAAGCCTTGAAAAATGAGCAACATCCAGCACAGATAACTTGAATAGCTAGCCAGATAAACAAATACATAGAGGAAAGTAAAAGTACTAAAACAAGCTACTATCATATTTGATTACCAGACTTCTCAATGCAAGTTATGAAATCTTCACACGCCTCCATAAGTTCTGGATGCTTTCCAATTAAACTGTCTACCTGAAAAGATAAAAATGAGCATCGAAATTAGAGGCTCTACCAAGGACATCATAGAAATAACATAACAAAATGACTAATGGCTAGCAATTCATTCAAAACTCATCTTGAATTTCAACAACCAAGGGGGGCTAGCTGGACCTATTTACAGTGAAATTCACTCCACTGTTATTGGTCACTAATACATAGAAAATGTGATAAACAGACAGTTGTTTGTGTAGACTTCACCACTGGATTGATATTTCTCCAGAGAGCATGAGTTGTATTGATGTTCTAAGTTTCTGAGTGGTAAGTCAAATTCATAGATTTTCAGATGTTTTATCAGTACTAACCATTAGAGATATATGGGAATGATCATCAAACATTAAAAGGAAGATAATATAATCTTGCTGGTGAAGGAAAATGGAATATCATAAAAATTTACTTCTAACCATGTACTTGATAATGTAAATTTTTGGTACATGTCGAGCACCGCATATTTTCTTTTATGGAGTTTGACTTGATACCTGAAGGAAATATACCCTAGCTTTATTAGATGATGTCTTACTGGCAATCTTCAATCTATACTATGTCATAGCTAACCTAAGATCGCAAAATCAATATGGCTATTCTAGAAACATCAGTGGTCTAGCTTAACCAACTTTCAGAAAGTATTCGAACGATAAAGATGGGTGCATGGCAGGGGTTCGAGTTAACGCTGTCACAATGCATGCCTTCATAGAAACATACTGAATTTTGCATGTAGCACATTTTCAATATTAACAAGTATAGGCTGTAACCTAATCTTAGATAATGAGAACATACACATCTATATTATCTAATTATCTGGTTTACTAAGAATTCAGTTATTTGACTATTCTCCATATCTTTCATTGTGAAACAGACGAGATAAAAAGACTTCCAGATTTTAGAGCAAAAGAGCGACTATTCCTCCTCTGACTGGTTATAAAGAGTGAACTCATCGAAATTTACTTCACAGCCCTAGAAAAATACAATTCACATGCAAAAATCCTCATTAGAAGCAAACGATAATTTTAAAAAAAAAAAAAAGAAGCAAAATAATTTTGAAATGGAGTCCAATGCTTATGGCTTCAAAGTAGAGTACAGAGCCTTATTGATACAGCTCGAAAACGGTAGTATTAAAATACGAATTCCACCAATAAGATGACGAGGCATTGATTAAACATAAATTGAATAGAAGCAGAATATATAAGTTGGAGATAAAGAAACAAATTCATAGGCAATTTGAGAAAAGAATCACCAGCTTGCGGAATTGAGCTGCTGTGACAAACTTGCTTTTATAGGAAAAGATGCAATCTGAAACTTTATCGTAATTTTCAGGATCCTGTAATCGTTCCTTCACTTTATCACGGAAAGCTGACTCCGAGTCCTCCATCCCTGAGCAAAAAATTTTGATGTTAGATATCTTTGTTTGGATACGTCAAATGGATCTGACCCAAGGAGCTAATCATGTAGCCTAGTTCCCACAGATATCAATTATTCTGCAAGGGAATCTGAAGATAGAAATTTCATCTTTTGATCTTAAATTCATTCTCATGGGTATATTCTTCTAACTATCCTAACGCGAGTTTGGACGAAACTGATTACTATCTTAACTATTTTTAAAAGAAAAATAGAAAAGAAGTTTTGGTAACATTTATCAATGATAAAATGGATATACAGTAAAACTCGTGAATGAGATAATATTTAATCTTTTAATACTAGACAAACAACTAAGGAACATAAATCACCGTATGCTGGTGATTGAAGGTTGCATACCATGCTCTTGTCATCATTCCTACCTCGATGTAACTGGTCAGTTACAGAATCATCTCGGCGAGCAGATTTTCTTTTGTGATCTAACCTATCATCATGTTCCCACTCATTTTTGTCTATGTCTTCTCGCTTCCCCTTTTCTTTTTCAACATGATTCCACTGCTCTGAATCAGGGCGATTAACGTAACGGTCACAAACAGCATTTGAAACAGCAGGCTTCTGGAACAAGCAGAGGCACTATATATTAGCATTAAGAAACAATAACCATAGAATCACTAATGAGAGACTACCTTTTCAACATGAATGGGCCTTGCCATGGCCATCGGTGAGCCTCTATCATCTCCATGTAGGATGTGATTCCTACCAGGTTGCACATACTGGACAGAAGCAGCACCCGAGGTATCAGGTAGAAAATGAGTGAACTCTACAAGTAGATCGGCATGATCCTGAAAAAGAACTGAAACCTACAAACAAACATTAAAGAATCACAACTGTTGAATTTTATTCCTTGTTAACACTATGAAAAAAAAATGAAATCTTAGTAGCATACCTCCTGATAAACCTCTGTTATAGACTTATTATCTTTTCTGTACATATTCAAAATGTCAAGGAAAGCTTTGTACACATGATCATCGCCTTGAAATCTAGTCTGCAATTAGTTTTAAAGTGGTTAGTTTATAATTTCAAAGGACAAGCGGAGAACAGAGGATCGAAGCGGCATTATGCTTTAGCAGTTGCACCTTGATTTTGTTTACAAAACTGATTGCTTCTTCAAATTCTACTGGCTTCTTTCTCAGAAATGGTTCATCCTCCGGTGGGAGGGTGATTTCATATCCCTTTGGTAAAAAGGTATTGAAGCCCAAAATTAGGTCTCTATAACCTTTAAATAGCTCCTTCACTCTCAATATAACACCAGATGTATCGATTCTACAAACAACCATGCAAACAGAATGCACAAACATCAGAATAACAAAATCTGAGTTAAATATAGTGGGAAAAACTACAACTAAAAAGACAAAAAGAAAAATAGATTTCTACCTTTGAGCCTTGAAATCTTTCATGACCTCAAGAAAATCATCATATTTATCCTTTTTGTCTTGAAAAATTTCCTTCACTGATTTGAGATATGACAAGGCATCAGTTGTTGTCAGCCTCTGCGCGCTGCTTGCAGTTGACATCTGGACTTGTCCGGACCTTCATTGCCCCCAATATGCATATTTCAAATCAATTAGAAGACATAACTATCAATACAAATACAAAAAGAATGAGGCAGCCTTTATCTGTATAATACCCAACAAAAATCATCCTGTGAAGTTTCAATAACAGAAGTAAACTGATACCCTAAAGAATATGGGGTTATCATTTGCAGGATAATCAAAATAATCACAACAATAGTAATTCCAACTTCTTTTACACTTTATATAAAATGGTCAAAATAGCAGACCATCCACCTTAAAAAAATGAAAAAAGAATAATCCATTGAAACCTGATTCATGCATCTCCAGTATAAATGATTGAAAATGGGAAAAAATCAAAACCGGGAAAGCATGTACAAAAGCAGAATCAAAAAGCACATAATTTTCAGACTGTATGACAGCAGAAAACATACAAGTCAATGATCAGCAGGATTGTTGATTATAGACAAACAAATGTTAAAGAATGACTAAAGAAGGATAGTCTCATTTGTTAACGGAAAAAAAAATCGTAAAAAAAGTTATCGCACCACAAAACCACAGTAGATAAGAAAAAAACGAATTATTAAATATTTCAGAAAAAAGGGAAGAAATTACACCAAAAAAGAAAACTTACGGTTCAACGCGAGAAATGGCGGGGCGCTTGAGTTGAGAACTCACATAAACATCATCTCTAGACCTTTTCATCCCAATCCCCGATTATTGTTATTGTCTTATTCTTACCTCCCCTAATCTTCAAAAAATTCACGCTTTATTCACTCCAATTGAAAAAAAAATTATGATCCAACAGCCCTGCAAAAAAGAGTAATTACCAAACCACTAAACTTAATTACATCAACAAACATTGATAGTTAGATCCATTAAGCACGCCCAAACAGTGATTAACGTAAATAAATTAACCTCAAACCATACCTCTCCGGAGATCACCTCCAAATTACCTTATCATGTAAAAAAAATCCTGCAAAAATAAACAAAAATCACAAACACTGAATACACATTACTTGAATTATACGAAAAACAACAATCCAACACATACAAATTTTTTACAGCAAGAGATCTCTTGGGTCTCTTCCAATGAATGAAAGAATGAGCAGAAAACAGTTTATCCCAGCTGCGCGCAAAATAATGTGTGCGGTGTGTGTATTCATAATTTGTACGCATACATATACACACGTATGTATATAAATCTTTCAAATTGTATTAATGGGAAATATGGCGAACTGGTTTTCGTTTATTGTGAAAGAGAAAAATAGAGAGAGAGAAGAGAGTTTTATGGTGTGTGTGTCTGTTTGTGAGAGAGATGTATATTATGGAGGGGATGGATATAAAACACTGTGTGGTTAATTTATATATATGCAGAAGCGGGGAGAGTATATATGTATAGCGAGGGGGGTGACCAAGAAAAGAAGAGATTTTTCTAGGTGAAATAAAATAGATTTTGTTACTTTTTGCTATATTTCAAAATTTTGGGCAAATAATTCAAGTAAATAGAAATTTAATTAATACTCATATTTTAAGTGTAAAAGATTATGCCTTTTCAAAGGAAAAAAAAAGGTGTAAAAGATTAGGCACGAAAGGATCAACGAGTCGCATTTAATAAAAGCAATACGTGTATGTTTACAATCGAAAAAACTTACATTTTCAATAAATATGGATATGATCGTTCTGGTTTATCGCCAAGTGGTGGGTCTTTATGAAAAGTTCTTTTATATTTTTACTTGTAATGAGAATTTCATTGAAATGTAATATCGTAATATCGCGCACACGTGTATAGAATTATATACTCAACAAAAATGGAACAAGAATTTTTGTTCAAATGCAATTTATGTGGAAAATTCCTTGTAGTGATTAGTTAATCAATGTGGTGTGATGTGGGAAATTAGGGTTAGGGCAAATGATGAAAAGGAGGTGCGGTGTTCGATTAAATATTAATCATATTGTTAGAGTGGTTTTAATGCGAGGATTTCAATTTTTCAACATAGTATGAGGCTGTGCTTATCTGGCAAGTGCCAAGTGGTAGTAATTGACTCATGGCTAAGTAGAAATTTAAAATGCAAATTTGACCTTATTTAAGGAACTTAATATTAATTTTTTTTCGTTAATGTAGTTGGGTTGGGCTATGTGGTGCGAAAAGTTCGAATGAGAAGGCCCAATTTGAGCCGCCTTCTCTTTCTGTTTCCACTTTCCAAAAGACAAAAGGAATTGCATTTTCAATATTAAAATACTGCGCAACATTCCACTTCTACTCAAAAAAAATACGGGGTAACATTGAAATTAATAGATTTGTGAGTGTACTCCAGAATAGTCAAGCCCAATAATAGTCTCATTCTTGTGTTTTATTTAAGCACAATTAGCTTTTCGAACTTTGGGCTGGATCGTGGGCCACGGCCAGTTAACAACAACGGGTTCTCAATGCTATCAATCCTTGTCCAAATTGTTAGACGTTTTTCATGAAAAGTTGAGTACACAAAAAACCTTTCTGACCACTTTGGGCTTGATCATAATACCAAATTGTTTATCAATCAAACTAAACTTTTTTTTTTCTCGATATGGGAAAGAAAACTGGATCATATTCATAATCCCTAATTACTCATTAGTGGGTTGGTTTATAATGCATCGATCCAAGACGATTTAATAAACTGTAATATACCCTCAATTTTTGTAACTCGTGCAGTTTTTCAAATGCTTCTATTAAAATCTCACGGACCGGATGGATTTCCTGTTTTCTTTTCTTTCAAAAATACTGGAATATTGTGAGTGAAGAGGTCATCAGATTATCCTTGAATTTTCTGAATAATGTTTTAATGGATAATATCGATTTTACGTATTTCATCCTCATTCCGAAATTTAATGAACCTGAATATCTATCCCAATTTCACCGTATTAACCTTAGAAAAAATTGCCTCTAACTCGCTAAGACCAATGTTGTAAAAAGCGCTAAAAGCGGACGGGGCTGCAAAGACTTGCAAAGCGGGGCTTGATTTCTGGATAGGATTAGGCGGGCCTAATCGGAAAAAAAATCATAGGCGGACAAGGGGGGTCTAGCGCCTAGGCGGGGATTAATCGGGGCTAGGCGGGAATTTTTACAACAGAGGCTAAGACTATAGTTAATCGTCTTTAACCACATCTGTCCATTTTTCATTTGAGAAAATCAATTGCATTTGTCCCTAATCGACTTAATACTTATAATGTGTTAGTAGCCTTTGAAGTTAATCATTTTCTTAAAATTATAAGTGTAAAAATGGGAGTTACACGGCCATAAAGCTAGACATGACTAAAGCACGTGATAATCATTTCTTAAAATAATAAGTGTAAAAATGGCAGTTACATGGCTTTAAAGCTAGACATGACTAAAGCATATGATAAAATCAAACAGATTTTTCTTGACAGCATATGATAAAATCAAACAGGTTTTTCTTGAAAATGTCATGGGTAGATTAGGCCTAAACACGAGTATTATAGCAAGGATCATGCAGTGTGTTAGGACAATCTCTTACTCGTGCATTCTTAATGATGCATATATTGGTTCTTTCCTTCGGAAAATGGGTAACCGTCAAGGAGACCATCTTTCCCCATATCTTTTTTCTTTTATGTTCACATGTTTTGAGCTCATTATTAAAGAATGCAGAAGCTCATGGATAAATTCATGGTATCAAGATTTATCATGAAGCTCCACCAATTACGCATATGTTGGATGTTGGTTTTGGTAAAATAGGTGTTGACCCGATTTTGACCAAATAATTAAGTGATTTCCATTAGTGAAAAATGGAATTAAATTATTTGTAAAAATTCTACTAAGAGAGTAGATGAGAATAGCATTTGGAATTTCTCAAAACCAATTTCGGAATGAGAAATTAATGCTAGAAATTAGCCACTTAATACAAGTAAATGGTATGGAAAATGGAAAATGTGGGAAAGGAGAAATGCTCCATCCCACATAGGATAAAGAGGCAAAGTTTGCACACTTAATATATCCCAAGTTGGACTTATAGGTTTGGGTCCTTGGGGGCACCCAAGTTTTTAAAGGGGTGAGGACCTACATGCTTGTGGGTTTGGTTCAAAGCACACGCGTGCCGCCTCCGCCGACCGGCTCGGCCCAGTCTGGGTCTGGGCCATGGGTCGTGGGCTTGGGCTTCAAGGCCTTTATTCTTCTTGGACCAAAAACCTTTAAAATAAATGTTTAATTAATTTTTGTAATTAATTAATGGATTTCAACCTGGGAAGTGTTCGCACCTGAGCACACGCGCGGACGCATGGCTTGTGCGTCGTCCAGGTCATGCGTCAGTCGGTCCTATTCGCATCCGAGCATGGGCTGGCGCACGGCCCGTGCGTCGAATCATGCATCAGGTCGTACCTTTGCCATTTTGGTTCGCATCCACGCACGGCAGCGACGCGCACGCGTGCGCCCGATCGTGGCGATCGATGCGAGCGTAATGATCGTCTGTTCGTTCAAAACCTGTCTTTTCGAGCCAAAAGACGTGATCTTTCCGTACGGGGCACCTGAAGCCTATATAATTCGACCCCTGCAGATTGAAAAAACATACAAAATCATCAGATAATAATCCGGTCATTTGCATTCGAGCATATTGACACACATCCTTCAAAAAGCTTGAAAGTCTTAACATCTTGATGTTCGCTGTGTTTCGGGTTTGCAAGTGTTGTAAACTCGAAATTGAAATAGTTGTTGTATCTTAGGGACGTACGCCGGAACCGTTAGCACTTATATACGGGGTGTTTTCGTCTTGCGGAGACTGAATCAAATTCAGGCCTTGACTAAGTCTAAACACTTAAACACTTAGCCATTTTCCGAAACAGAAACCATACATTTTTTACTAACAATCGCAAGGCGAAAATCTGTTTCTGTTCAAGACGATGGCTTCTATCTCGTTCACACCGATGGCTGCTGCTTCCGTTCACGGTGAAAAGCCGCCCAAGTTCTCCGGCGCCGACTTCAAATGTTGGCAACAGAAGATGTTGTTTTACCTTACCACCCTGGGACTGTCCCATTTTCTGAAGGACGATCCCTCCTCCGTAGGTGATGAAGAAATCGACAACAACCGGAGAATCACTGTGGATGCTTAGCATAACAACGATTTTCTGTGTCGAAACTATGTTTTGAACGGGCTAGACGACACCCTCTACAATGTCTATAGCACGTTCAAAACTTCCAAGGAATTGTAGTATTCTTTGGAGAAGAAGTACAAGACGGAAGATGCCGGCACAAAGAAATTTATTGTCGGCAAATTCCTCGAGTACAATATGGTTGACACCAAGACGGTGATCAGCCAAGTTCAGGAGATTCAAATCATACTTAACGACTTAGTGTCTGAATGGATGATTTTGAATGAATCCTTTCAAGTGGCTACAATAATCAAAAAGTTGCCGCCATTGTGAAAGGATTTCAAGAATTACCTCAAGCACAAGAGTAAAGAGATGGGGATTGAGGATCTGATTGTTCGGCTTCGAATCGAAGAAGACAACCAAAAATCAGAGGTGAAGGCTAAGGCCAATCTTGCTGAATCGAGCATTAGCTAGAAACGCAAGTACTCCAGAAAAAAAAAAGCCAAAAGGTTCAAGGGGAATTGCTACAACTGTGGCAAACCGAACCACATGGCTAAGGATTGTCGTCACCCGAAAAAGGGCTATCAAGGTGGCAACCAAGAAGCCAATGTGACGGAGGACAAGTCGGTTCCAATCGATATGTCGGAGCTCGATCTCACCGTCGTTGTGTTTGAAGCCAATATGGTGGATAACCCAAGGGAGTGGTGGATAGATACCGCGGCTACTCGTCACATTTGTGCCGACAAGGAGATGTTCTCCTCCTACACTCCGATAAATGGAAGGAAGCTTTTCATGGGGAATTCTTCGACTTCCAACATCGTGAGGCTTGGGAAGGTTGTGCTCAAGATGACTTCCGAAAAGGAGCTTACGCTTGTAGATGTGCTACATGTCCCGGACATCCGCAAGAATTTGGTTTCCGGTCCTTTGCTTAGTAAGGCCAGGTTTAGACTAGTGTTTGAGTCCGACAAGTTTGTAATGACCAAGAATGGTCAGTTTCTTTGTAAGGGCTACCTTGATAAGGGCATGTTTAAGATATTTGTAATGTCTGTTTTCCGCCAAGAGACGAATAATAAAACTATTACTTCTGTTTACTTGTTGGATTGTTCTAATTATGGCATGATAGATTAGGACACGTAAATTTCAACACAATTAAAAGGTTAGTGAATCTGGAATTAATACCTACGTTTAAAACCAATTCACAAGACAAATGCGAAATTTGTGTTGAAGCAAAGTTGGCCAAAGCACCGTTTCATTCGGTAACGAGAAGTACCAAACTACTCGAGTTAATTCATACATATATGTGTGATTCAAAACTTGTGCAAACTCGAGGTGGGAAAAAGTACTTCATAACGTTTATAGACGATTGCACAAGATATTGCTATGTGTATCTTTTGAAAAGCAAAGATGAAGCTTTAGTAGCTTTTAAAACTTATAAGAATAAGAATGAAGTTTGAAATCAGCTTAATTTGAAAATTAAGATGATTCGAAGTGATAGAGGATATGTTGCTCCATTTGAAGAATTTTGCTCGAAAGCGGGTATAATTTATCAAACGACTGCACCTTACTCACCTCAATCAAATTGAGTTGCAGAACGCAAAAATCGTACTCTTAAGGAGATGATGAATGCGATGTTGTTAAGTTAAGTTCGCTTACCCCAAACTTGTGGGGGAAGCCATACTTTCTCGCAAACTACATTCTTAATAAGATCCCACACAAAGGTAAAAACGAAACTCCATATGAGTTATGGAAGGGACGTAAACCGTCATATAAATACCTCAAAGTGTGGGGGTGTTTGGCTAAAGTCAAAGTACCTAAGCCGAAATAAGTTAGAATCGGTCCGAAGACGATCGATTGTGCTTTCATTGGATATGCTAATAATAGTAGTGCATATCACTTTTAAGTGCACAAGTCAGCTATTCCTGATATAAATGAAGGTATGATAATTGAATCAAGGAATGTTGTATTATTCGAGAATATCTTTCCGAACAAAGAACGGAAAGTGTAAGTCCAAGCGGCTACGATAATTTAGAGGGGTGGTGAATAGATTATCTCTATTTTCTCGATTTAGCCCTCTTTTTCGATTCAAACAAGCCAAGATAATAGTAAAGGTGCGGGAAGTAAATAACACGCGTCGATTTATAGAGGTTCAACCCACCTAGGGCCTAATCCTCTACCACCCCAGTATCTCCGGGATGGATTTCAAAAAGAAAAAAGATTTTATTAATTACCAAAATTAATACAACACCTTACAACATCACCTTTAAAGAGCACCACACTCTTCTTCAACACCACCTTTGAGATTACCACAATCTCTCTTGAAGATTACCACAATCTCCAACGGCACCTTGTGAAGATTATCACAATCTTCAAACTTGAAGAACACCAAATTCTTCAATACCTCAAGAGCACCACACTCTTAAATAAGAAGATCACCACAATCTTCTTGCACCTATCACCTAGATCATCCAAGTGTGTTCTTACCACAAGAACACTCACAAGGGTATCTTGTGTTGAATGATAACCCAAAAATTCAGGATTACAACTCGATAATAAATGATACAAATTGAGTGCAAGTGTAATCAAGAAATAGGCATAGACCTCAAGATGTGAAAATGATAAGCTGGGCAAATTACAACAAGAATAATAACAATGAAGAACAAATATGTTTGCTTGAATGTATCTTGTTGTGTTGTAATATTCTCTCTTGTTTTGTTGCTTCAAATCTTCCTCTATTTATAGGAGATGATTGATCATAAGATAGGCTCCTCTTGGGAACTGATTTCTATAAAAAAAATTGCAATTAAAGTCAAGATTATAGCTATTAGAAATCAATCCCACAAATTAAGGAAAAGTTGTCTGCTGCACAACGGTTAGAATTTTGTTGTCAAAATATAGGGCGACCGGTCGCACAGAAATAGACGTTTGAAAATAAGAACATATCTTTACACAGGGCGACCGGTCGACCCTGTGCCCAGCCGGTCCACCTGATTGATTTTGCAATACAAAAAGGTTCAGCAAAATCAATTCTTCCCAGACACCGGTCGACGGCACCGGTCGACCATACCGCGGTTGACACACCTCAGCATGTTCTCTGTTTTCAAGTTTAAAACGCGTTCAGGTACGGGTTGCCCTCTAGGGCGACCGGTTGACCTCAAAACAGAGGAGTTGTCCAATTTTTGTCGAAAATGAACTTCAAGAAATACTCCGAAAAAATAGTAAAAATATTTTAGACCGATCGGGAGTATTTGGACAACATTTAGAAACATTGTTTTTGGTGTAAAAACACATTAACAAAAAAATCATTAAAAGTGTTGTCCAATTTTGTCGAAAATAAACTCGAAGAAATACTCCGGAAAATTAGTAAAAACGTTTTAAACCATTTAGGAGTATTTGGACAACATTTAAAAACATTGTTTTGGTATAAAAACCAATTAACACAAAATCATCAAAAGTATTGTCCATTTTTTATCGAATAATAAACTCTAAGAAATACTCCACAAATTAGTAAAAACATTTTAAATCATTTAGGAGTATTTGGACAACATTTATAAACATTGTTTTGGTATAAAAACTCATTTAAACAAATCATCAAAATCTTGATAAAAATATTTTTCTAACAATGTCCCCATTTTTTATGATTACAAACCAAAATAATTTTAGGAGATCGATTTTAAAACAAAACACATTTTTCGGTCTAAAACATCAATCCATACAAGCAACATTCATCATAAGTGAAACACACAAGAGTAGGAGCAAAGATTTTTCAAAAAACATTTTGCACAAGCTCTCCCTATCAATATGCACATCAAGAACAAGTATAGTAGCAAATAATTAAAAGCTAAAAGCTTAGCTTTTACAACTTAAGCTTGAATTTCATGAGCTATAAGCTCCCCCTGTCAACAAAACATCATTAGACATGAATATGAGTCCATACTACAACAAATGGACTAAGTATAATCCATAACTTATGGCTTTTAATAGCCACAACTTATAGCTTCTTTCTCGAGCTTATTTTAGCTTCTTTGAGCTAATAAGCTTATAACTTGTTTCTCTCCCTTTGGAATCATAAAAAAGAATGTTAGCATGATAAAAACATCATATATCTATATCAAAATGTAACCGATTTATCAAGCTATTTGAACATTGAAGTTTATAAACCAAATAGGAGGGAAAAGTCGATCATATGACTTTGTAGAAACTTATGAAAACTCATTTGATTTGCAAAACATGATCTCTATAAATATATAAGACATTTGAAAACGAGAAAATCATGTAGGTGATGAATTTTTCATTGAAACGTTTTATCGAACACTTGGGGGGCGTCAAAAATAGAAGAAGATAAATATAGCCCTTGTAAATGTAATCAAGCCAAGTTTTTCATCACCAAAAGCAATTTTACACATATCATTCATCAACAATCATCATTCACAACACAATTATGCAAGAATTCCAACAAAAATCAATACATAAGCATTTTCTCAAGGGTTCCACCCAATTGAGATAAGGGAGTAAAATTCTTACCATTTAATCGGTGAGGATGAGTAACAATGATGATAACCGAGCAATATAATTCCCAAAATATGTAATTTATGCAACAAAACTCATTTGAAGTGAATTGTGTGTGAAATTTGCAAAGGGGACGAAAGTTGTGTGAAATGAGCCAAAATGACAGAAAATAAGAACAGAGACGATTTTAACCAAAAATCGGCAGTGGGCGACCGGTCCAGCCGAGGGGCGACGGTCGGAGGTGAGGGCGACGGTTGGCCCGGCCTGCGACCATTTTTTGATCTATTTTGCAAAAGTCCGAAATTTGATCCAAAAATCCGATTTTTCGCCCCTAAGTTTTAAAAACGTGCAAAATGCAAACGTAGACCTCATTCAATATACATTATGTCATAATAAAGCTCGAAATGAGGTAAAAGACTCGGCGGTAAATGAACAAATGTCCGTGAGTTATTTTTGAGACGGAATTAAACACATCTCAAATTTTTGTTTAAGAAACGCAATCCCTTAAAAAAATATCGAATCTCAATATGTTTAGTTCGATTATGACGAACCATATTTTGAGAGATTTTAATCACCGGACTTGTTATCCCGAAAAATATGAACGTTTTTGAAATTATGGATATACAAGCCATAAGAAGAAGTGCCTTTCAAATATTTGAAAATTTCTTTTAACGACACTTTAATGAGATTCGTTGGGATAGTTTAGAAGTCGAGCATATATACATAAGGCATAGAGAATGTCGAGTCTAAAAGAGTAATAAACGAAGATAAACATACCTCGAATTTGTTTGTCACCCGATATGCCTTCCTCAACCTTTGTCAAACTTTACATTGGTAGTCATAGAGGTTGAGATGATTCTTCCTTCTTCAATGCCTAACTTCTTCAAAGGTACTTTTGTATACTTTGATTGTGAATTATAAGCACCTTCTTGGCATTGTTTAACTTGAATTCCAAGGAAGAAATTGAGCTTCCCCATCATGAACAACTTAAATTTACCTTGCATCAACTTAGAAAACATCTTGCACAAAAATTCATTAGTGGCACCAAATCAACTCAAATATGTACTAATAAGGAATCTTGTCCTTTTTCAAAAAACAAAGAGAGTAGAATCAACTTTACCTCTTATAAAATCATTTTGCAAAGAAATATCTAAGTTTATCAAACAAAACACGGGATGCTTATATTAAACGTACAAGGCCATTTATAAAAAGAATTTGGCCTAGATAAATTTTCAAACCCCGGTTGTTTTACATAGACTTCTACTAGAATAAAACCATTTAGAAAATTGGATTTAACATCCAAAACTTGAATTTTTTTTAAAACAAGAATAGACAAGTAAAATGCGAATAGCTTCAAAAACATGTTATGGGTGCAAATATTACATCAAAATCAATACCTTCTTTTTGACATTACCTTTGAGCTACTAACCTTGCCTTGGTCATTAAGCTTGTTCCAAAATACCAAAAATTTCTGCAAAATCTTAAGAAGATATCTTTACACAAGAGCATAGTAATATCGAATAATAGAGATACAATAACAAGTAACACATACTATGCTTACAAACAAGTCATCAAGAGTTTCATAAAACATGTAAGTTCAAATAAGCTTATAGGAAGCTATATAAGGTCTCTTTTGAAATTTGAGAAATTCAAGAGCATATAGTTGAGACCTCATATAAAAGAAGCATTTGATCAATGGTTTTGACAAGAATGAATATGAGCAATCAAATGCATAATTTTGAGATAAGGATGAAAATTAAATGTTTTATCAAAACAAAATATAATCCTTTACAAGTCTCGGATAAGACAAGTTTTAGCGAATAGTGCCTTTCAAAAATCGAAAAATCCTTTTAATGGCACTTGTATGAGATACTTTGAAATATCTTGAAAAGCAAGCACATAGACATATGGCAAAAATAAATCGAGTCTAAGAGATGAATAACAATGGTCAGTGTACCTCGATAGTTTATATCTCTCTTGTCAAATAATGAGTATATAAATCTAAAATCCTACACAATTCTTAGAACAAGTCTTGCACACAAGAATAATTGTAATAGTGTAGGCTAGAGCAATGATATATGTCACAAGTATGCTTATGCCAAAAAAATCCATAAGAGATGATAAAACACTATAGTTTAATCAAATGCACAAGAGTTTTAAAAATAACATGCAAGGTCTTCTTTTTTTAAAAAAAATTTAAGAACACACAAATATATTGAAGACCTTAATTTTAAAATAAATTTTTGAAAACTCATTTTGAAAAATTAGGCACAATTACAAACATGCATAATAATAAAATGCGTATTTAAATGAGGAGATACGGTTTACCAATTACGCCATTTCCATGGGTTATATCTTTCCCTTTGTTGATGGTATCTTCCCCTTTGAAAATCATCTTGTAGATGATGGCTTCTCCAATTGCTCCATTTCCAAAGATTATGTCCTTCCCATTGATAATGTCTTTCTCTTGGAAATTCATTGTGGTGATGTCTTCTCCTTTTATTGAATGAGACGGTCATTTGAAGTCTCCTTAGCGTCATGAATTTTCCTTGAATATTATTCCGTTGGGTACCTAATGTGACATCGTTTTGTGGTACCCTCAAGTGTTTGGGTCCTTTGGGATTAGCTTTGAGACTTTTAGGTCTCCAACAATAATTAGAGCTATTTCTAGCCCGACAAATATTTACCGTATGATCCTTTTTACCACAATAGAAGCAAGTAATAACTTTGGGAGCATAATGACCAACATGCATAGGGACTTGATTTCTTTTCACATAATTAACAACACTAGGCTTATGATCAAGTCCTTGTTTCAATTTATCACAACTATAAACATCAACAATATCGGTCATTTTATCGGTACTCAAGTTGGATTTTGATATGCAATTAATATTCTCAACAAGAGTACTATTTTCTTTTTCAAGGTTTCTAACCTTATCAAGTGTGGTGGTGTGAGCACATGATAGTGATTCATAGGAAGTAAATAAAATATCCTTTTCATTTTTCAAAACATTAAATTCCTTTTTCAATTTTTTGTATTTAACAAGTAAGCTTTGGAATTCATTTTGAAGCTCATCAAAATCATTTTGCAAATCATTATAATCATTATGAAATTCATTATCATAAGAAGTAGAAGGTTTAGAACTTACCTCGTTTTCTTCGAAGCCCATAAGACAACGTTCGTTTTCATCGTTGTCGGAAGTTGTAGGAAGCTCATCCATGTTGTTGGGTTAGATGTTGTATCCCATTGAGAAGTAGATGCGTTTGAGTTGCTCCTTTCATTTGCATATACTTCTTCTAATTTTCTCCATACTTCATGTGCCGATTTAATTCCTACAATATGATCATATTCCAAAATGGTAAGTGAACAATAAATAATATTAAGAGCTTTACCATTTAAGGAGATGATTTTCTTCTCTTCATCATTGAGCTCCTTGAGAACTTTGGAGGTGTGTGGTGTATCATTCGTCGGAATATATTCTCTATTGACGACCGTGTTCCAAATATCGAACCCGCAACCTTGTAGATAGCATTCCATTATTTCTTTCCAAAATGTAAATTTTTTGGAATCAAATAGTGGTGGCTTGGTGGTGGAGACGCCGGTATGGTAGACTTCATTTGTAGACGGTGATCGTTCGTCTTTACTCGCGATGTGGAACGAGCTTGCCAAAGAGTTTGGCTCTGATACCACTTGTAAGTCCAAGCGGCTACGATAATCTAGAGGGGGGTGAATAGATTATCTCCATTTTCTCGATTTAGCCCTCTTTTTCGATTCAAACAAGCCAAGACAATAGTAAAGGTGCGGGAAGTAAATAACACGCGTCAATTTATATAGGTTAAACCCACCTAGGGCCTAATCCTCTACCACCCCAGTATCTCCGGGATGGATTTCAAAAAGAAAAAAGATTTTATTAATTACCAAAATTAATTCAACACCTTACAACATCACCTTGAAGAGCACCACACTCTTCTTCAACACCACCTTTGAGATTACCACAATCTCTCTTGAAGATTACCACAATCTCCAACGGCACCTTGTGAAGATTATCACAATCTTCAACCTTGAAGAACACCAAATTCTTCAACACCTCAAGAGCACCACACTCTTCAATAAGAAGAGCACCACACTCTTCAATAAGAAGATCACCACAATCTTCTTGCACCTATCACCTAGATCATCCAAGTGTGTTCTTACCACAAGAACACTCACAAGGATATCTTGTGTTGAATGATAACCCAAAAATTCAAGATTACAACTCGATAATAAATTATACAAATTGAGTGCAAGTGTAATCAAGAAATAAGCATAGACATCAAGATGTGAAAGTGATAAGCTGGGCAAATTACAACAAGAATAATAACAATGAAGAACAAATATGTTTGCTTGAATGTATCTTGTTGTGTTGTAATATTCTATCTTGTTTTGTTGCTTCAAATCTTCCTCTATTTATAGGAGATGATTGATCATGAGATAGGCTCCTCTTGGGAACTGATTTCTACAAAAAATTGCAATTAAAATCAAGATTATAGCTGTTAGAAATCAATCCCACAAATTAAGGAAAAGTTTCTTTTTCACAACACAACAGTTAGAATTTTGTTGTCAAAATATAGGGCGACCGGTCGCACAGAAATAGACGTTTGAAAATAAGAACATATCTTTACACAGGGCGACTGGTCGGCGGGGCCGGTCCGCCTGATTGATTTTGCAATACAGAAAGGTTCAGCAAAATTAATTCTTCCCAGACACCGGTCGACACCCTGGTCGACCGGTCGACGGCACCGATCGACACCTTGGTTGACCGGTCGACCATACCGGTTGACACACAGGTTGACACATCTCAGCATGTTCTCTGTTTTCAAGTTTAAAATGCGTTCAGGTACGGGTTGCCCTCTAGGGCGACCGGTTGACCTCAAAACAGAGGAGTTGTCCAATTTTTGTCGAAAATGAACTTCAAGAAATACTCCGAAAAATAGTAAAAATATTTTAGACCGATCGGGAGTGTTTGGACAACATTTAGAAACATTGTTTTTGGTGTAAAAACACATTAACAAAAAAACCATTAAAAGTGTTGTCCAATTTTGTCGAAAATAAACTCGAAGAAATACTCCAGAAAATTAGTAAAAACATTTTAAACCATTTAGGAGTATTTGGACAACATTTAAAAATATTGTTTTGGTATAAAAACCAATTAACACAAAATCATCAAAAGTATTGTCCAATTTTTATCGAATAATAAACTCTAAGAAATACTCCAAAAATTAGTAAAAACATTTTAAATCATTTAGGAGTATTTGGACAACATTTATAAACATTGTTTTGGTATAAAAACTCATTTAAATAAAATAATCAAAATCTTGATAAAAACATTTTTCTAACAGAAAGAAGAAAGTTCGAGTAAACGAACTTATGATACTGCAAGGTTACCTCAAAGTGATGATGAAGAGAAACCAAGATGCAATAAAAGGACAAAAGTAGCTAAGTCTTTTGGTCCCGATTTTCTAACTTATATGTTTGAAAATGAACCCAGAACTATTCAAGAAGCATTGTCTAGTCCAGAAGCTCCTCTCTGGAAAGAAGCTATCAATAATGAGATAGATTCCATCATGCAAAATTACATTTGGGAGTTGGTTGATCTCCCACCGGGTTGCAAACCTTTGGGATGCAAATGGATCCTTAAAAGAAAGTATAAAGCAGATGGATCTATTGATAAGTATAAAGCTCATTTGGTAGCTAAAGGGTTTAGACAAAAGGAGGTATATGACTTCTTCGATACATATTCTCCTGTCACGAGGATTACGTCCATTCGTGTTCTCATTGCTATTGCAGCTTTGCATAGCCTTGAGATACATCAAATGGACGTTAAGACTACATTCTTGAATGGAGAGCTTGAATAGGAGATCTATATGGAATAACCCGAGGGGTACGTTGCACCCGGTCAAGAGCGAAAGGTGTGTAAACTTGTTAAGTCACTTTATGGACTAAAACAAACACCAAAGCAATGGCACGAAAAATTTGACTCGACTATGAAGTCAAACGGTTTCAAGATCAATGAATATGATAAGTGTGTCTACATTAAAGGTACTACAAGTGATTACGTCGTAGTATGCCTTTATGTGGATGATATGTTAATTATGGGTAGTAGTCATAATTTAATCATGAATACTAAGAACATGTTAAAGACGAACTTTGACATGAAAGATATGGGATTATCTGATGTTATATTAGGGATTAAAATCTCTAGAACTTCAGATGGAATTGTCTTGTCACATCCCATTATGTCGAAAGCATACTTAGAAAGTTTAATGCTTTTGGCGATCCTCCCTGCTAAGACACACTGTAGATCTAAGTCTACACTTGGCCAAGAATAGAGGCGAACCAGTTTCTCATTGGAATATGCAAGGTAATTGGCGATCGATGTACTTAACGAATTGTACACGTCCGGACATTGCATATTCAGTGAGTAAGCTAAGTAGGTTCACAAGTAACCCGAGTACGGATCACTAGAAAGCCGTGACAAGGGTACTTAGATATTTAAAGTATACCATGAACTATGGAATACTTTAAACGAGATATCCAGCAGTATTAGAAGGATACTGTGATGCCAATTGGATACCAGACACAAAAGACTCCAAGTCCACGAGTGGATATGTTTTCACAATAGGTGGAGGAGCGGTGTCGTGGAAGTCTTCTAAGAAGACGTGCATAGCTCGATCTACTATGGAATCCGAGTTCATTGCTTTAGATAAAGCTGGAGAAGAAGCAGAATAGCTTAGAAACTTCCTAGAGGATATTCCTTGTTGGAATAAGCCTGTGCCTGCTGTGATGATACACTGTGATAGTCAATCAGCAATTGGAAGGGCACAAAGTAGTATGTATAATGGTAAGTCTAGACACATACGTCGGAAACACAATACCATTAGACAGTTGATTTCGAATGGGGTTATTTCGGTTGACTACGTGAAGTCAAAAGAAAACCTTGCGGATCCACTTACAAAAGGCATAAATCGAGATCAATTGTATAAATTGTTAAGGGGTCTGGGTTTAAAATCCACAACTTAAAGAATGTTCATAGCGGTAACCCAACCTTGTGAATTGGAGATCCCAAGACCTTGGTTCAAATGGACAACTAAGTTATGAATGTTCAGCTGAACACTTGGAAAATGTGTTAGCTCATTCTCGAAATATCCAAGTGAATGAAAACCTGCTGAATGTGGTGAGGTTAAGTTTAAGACTTTTAATTATTCTTATACCGAAAGGTGGAGTATGACAGGATACTCTTCAATAGGAGATCACCTATATAAATGAGAAGTAATGACCGCTTCAAAGAAACACTTATGAATCTAAGATATGGTCCAGGGCCGAAATGGACACAACGTGAGAAAAACAAGTGTTAGAGTTGTTATTGTGTAAGATCTTTGTTGTCATACAAACTACCTGAGTAGTGAGTAGTTTAAGACATCGAATCACTAAGCTAGTAAATCCGATAGATTTTTACCAAGGAAGGTTCAAAGCCACAAGCTACCTATCCTGATGCAATAATGATTCGCCGAGACTTTCAAGCGAATCTGCATACACGCATGCATTAATTTCATTCATGTGGGGGATTGTTGAAATTTGGTCTTGGTAAAATAGGTGTTAGCCCGATTTTGACCAAATAATTAAGTGGTTTCCATTAGTGAAAAATGGAATTAAATTATTTGTAAAAATTCTACTAATAGAGTAGATGAGAATAGCATTTGGAATTTCTCAAACCAATTCCGGTGAATGAGAAATTAATGCTTTAGAAGTTAGCCACTTAATACAAGTAAATGGTATGGAAAATAGAAAATGTGGGGAAGGAGAAATGTTCCATCCCACATAGGATAAAGAGGCAAAGTTTGCACACTTAATATATCCCAAGTTGGACTTATGGGTTTGGGCCCTCGGGGGCACCCAAGTTTTTAAAGGGGTGAGGATCTACATGCTTGTGGGTTTGGTTCAAAGCGCACACACGCCACAGACAAGACCGCCGCCCGCTCGGCTTGCTCGGCCCGGCCCGGTCCGGGCCTTGGGCCTGGGCTTGGGCTTCAAGGCCCTTATTCTTTTTGGACCAAAAATCTTTAAAATAAATGTTTAATTAATTTTTGTAATTTATTAATGGATTTCAACATGGGAAGTGTTCGCACCCGAGCATGGGCAGGCGCACGGGCCATGCACCAGGTCGTGCGTCGATGCGAAGTGCAGAACATATGCGTCTGTTCATTTAAAACCTGTCTTTTCGAGCCAAAAGACGTGATCTTTCCATATGGGGCACCTAAAGCCTATATAATTCGACTCATGATTGAAAAACATACAAAATCATCAGATAATAATCCGGTCATTTGCATTCGAGCATCTTGACACACATCCTTCAAAAAGCTTTAAAGTCTTAACATCTTGTTGTTCGCTGTGTTTCGGGTTTGCAAGTGCTGTAAACTCGAAACTGAAATAGTCGTTGTATCTTAGGGACGTCGCGGAACCATTAGACTTATATACGGGCGTTTTTCTTCTTGAGACTCGAATCAAATTCAGCCTCGACTAAGCCTAAACACTTAAACACTTAGCCATTTTTCTAATGTAAACCATACATTTTTACTAACAACATATTCTCTTTGCGAATTCAAATAAGATATATTGGAGCGTTTGCAAAAACTTCTGCTTTTAGAATAAATGATTTATTATAGTAAAAGTGGAAGTAGTTGAGAATCAAAAGTTGGTAGTATTTGAATATAGAATCAAAAGTTGATAGTGATTGGTGAAAATAGTTATAAAGGCGTACTTATTTATTTGTAAAATTCAAACTAGAAGCTGAATCAGAACCTAAAACATCCATCTCCTTGTTTTATATTCTGGTTAAATAAAGTAGAATCAGAAACAGAAGTTGGTATTTGCAAACCCTAAAAAGTGCTTTTTTTAAGCAAAATACGAGAAATAATTTTTTTTAGTGACTGCAACACTCGCATTGTCAAGCTACAATAGAAGCGGAGATCTGTTCTAGAATATTCTCCAAATTTATATTCTTGCGTCATGACGTGAGGTTAATTGTATTAAATCTACTATTGTTTTTAGTAGCAATGTTCCAGCGATCAAGAAAATGCAAATTCAAAGTGCGCTTCAAGTCCAAGAAGTTGCGAAACATGAAAAGTATTTGGGTGTGTCGGAAATTGTGGATAGATCTAAAAAGGAGTATTTTACACATTTGAGAGAAAATGTGAAATATGATTAATGGTTATAATAAAAAGCTAGTGTCTAGAGTTGGTAAAGAAGTATTGGTAAAATCAGTTACTCAAGCGATTCCTACTTTTGTTATGAACTATTTCAAATTCCCAAAGACGCTCATTCAGGATATTGAATCTCTTATTGCTGTATTTTGGTGGGATTATCAGGGACATGATAAGATTCATTGGTTATGTTTTAAGCAATCATGCGAGAGTAAACGGGATTGTGGGATTATTAATATGAAAAATTATAGATATGTGACGATCATTAGTATGAATGGAATAAGAGATGTGATAGAAGATCTCATTCGTTTAAGAGTTGGTCTACATAAAAGAAAGTGCTCAATGAACGTTTGTTCGTCTCTACTTTTTCTGTCATATTTGTTTGGTGTAGGGCTTTAATGGTAGAGTTCTCTATGTTTGAAAATATATAAGCCCATTACAAATAATTTGGGCCACCATCATGGTGAAGACCTGCCTCCAAGTATAGACAGTTGATGTAGCCCAGTTTCAAGGTACAGTAAGGTTTCTCCACAAATGAAATCAAAATTTGAAATTTATTCGGCATAGAATATAGATAAGGCATCTCTCTCTTTCCCTACAATAATTCTGAAATCTATAATATTATTACACGTATTATATATATATATTTCATTATATAATGTAATATCCATTCATTAGATAACTATTATATATTGAATATAAATATATACATTTTTAATTTTTATATTAACATTAAAATAATATATACTTAAAAAAATCAATTGAACACCACTACCGCACAAATATATTTGAATAAACATCTATACTAAAAAAAATCTTATCTGAAAACTAAAACTATCATATTTCCACTATTGGCATATGCCTTAATATATACTACCCGACCAAGGTAGAGCCAGAATAAATTTGGGATAGCCAAATACACAAAAATAGGATAGACCGGATAAGAAATTCTATAAATTATAATTAATTTTTTTTTAAATTTTTTTTCCAGTGTAAATTTTTTTTCTAAAAAAAATGGGGGAGGAAGGGGGGCGGAGTGGCCCCCCTCCCCTCCGCCCTTGTACCCAACACACGCGGCCCCAAATTTTCTTTTTGTTTCACCTAAAAATTGAAAAACCTCTAAAGAGTCATTGTGTTTAGAGGTGGCAATTAGGCAGATCTAGAGAGCAAAATCGGGCCAGACTGGCCCAATATAAAATTCATTCGGGCAAATATTTTCGGGTCATGCTTGGTCCATATACTGTATTTTGTTTAGGGCCATTGGGCTTGTTATGCCGGGCCAAATTGACCCGATTCTTTTCGAGTCTGCAAATTCATTGCCTATTCTGGTCTTATCGCAAGGTCGGGCCCAAATTGACAGCTTTAATTGTGTTATACTTGAACGATGTTACAACTCCATTTTAAAATTTTAATAATATACTTAAACAACTCATTATTTATTAGAAAATAACAAAATGAGTAGAAAAGAAATTAAATGTTCAGTGCACTAGCCGAAAATGTTAATAATTGTGTTACACATATAATAAGTAGTAAAAATCATACATCTTCCATTTTACCAAAGATTAAATTAATTACTAATAAAGGACACCACAACTTATATATAATTCAAGGCAAAAACTTGTATGAGACGGTCTCGTGAGCATTTTCCATGAGACGGATCATATATGTAAATAAGATTTGAACACATACCCAAACCCATGAAAAAGATCCATATTTTTTGTGTATTGTAAGATCCGTCTCACGAACTTAAATCGATGAGACGGTCTCACATAAGGTCTTCTAATAATTCAATTGTCAACCCAATTCAATATAAAAAACACGAGTTCGTGCTGTGCTGCTACATAAGACATTGAGTGAGTCATAAGCTATAGAATACATATAGTCACACTCAATGCCTAATGTAGCACAAAAATCACAAGCAAGATCCAATAAACCGGCCAATGTACAAATCTCAAAAAACAAAAGAGATAAGTATAATAGAGACACATCATATAACTCGATTGGAGGAAATGAAAGCAGTCACGTGGCAATGATGAGGGGCAAATGAAATATATAAGAGAATGTCCTTCTTATCCCATAAAAGATGTGCTTCATATGTCTGTGTTTTTGGACGACTATGCAAGAATCAATGAATCTGCATGTGCTGGTGTCTAAGTGAATGGAATATAGCTTAATGGACATATGCAAACTTCAAGATTATAATTTAATCAGTTAAAGTGATTAATCAATTGGTATCAAAGCAATATTAGGGTTTGTATCACTCACATTAGTAATCGGGTAATTATTGTTGTTTATAACATAATTGATCGAGGACTAATCGACTCGACCCATAGTGTTTATGAGGTGCAACACTCATCTCATGTCTAGCACTTAGTAAAGTGTTTTACGTGAATTTTGAAGTATGTTATTATTAGATAACTACTTTTATAGAACTGCCTTGTCAATGAAATTGTTTTAATGTAAGTTATTGTTCTATCGTCATCACCCGAATATCACATCCCTTTACTCTGGAATGAAATTATTTGATGCTATTTTTTTAATTAGGCAGATCACCCAAGTCAAATGCGTTGACCTAAATCCTCTTCCCGAGAGGAAAATCTTCACGTAACTCCTCTTCCCAAGGGAGAAATCTTATCTTCTTCCTCTTCCTAGAGGGGAAATCTTCTCGTCTTCTTCTCCTTGAACTGGAAAATCATTTGATGGGAACTTGTCTGCACACACGCGCAAATATTAGAGGGCCCCGAGGATTGTCCCAGGGAGGCCCCTCCGACGCTCAAGTCATCATGGTGAACGAAAGAAATAACAATAAACAAATACTGTAAAATAATGTGTGGGAGAATAATGAATTAATTCACTTACAGATAATAAGACTTTATGACCACGAGCTTGTAGTTCAAGTGGTATCACTTACCCTTTGTAAGGGTGTTGACCAGGGTTCAAACCTTGTACCTTTCAGTTTCTTTGAAATTTATCTCCTCCTCCAACCACTACTCCCAACTTATTAAAAAAATAGGACTTTTTATACCTGGGAGATGGGCCGCGTGGGCCGTGTAGGAGAAATTGATATATGGGCCAGTCCGCGTAAGAGAAAACGGCCGATGGGCTAAACCCGGACTCTTTTGGGCCGGTTTAATTATTAAGAGCTCATTAGGCAATTAATATTAAATAAACATATATAAAATGAATTATATATTTAATTTATTAAATACCGTTTTTCCACCCAACATTATCAAATGAGTGGTATAAAAGCGAGGTCATGGGTTTGAGTCGTGCAGAGCCAGAAAAGGAACATTAGGGGGCGAAATTTATTTTTTCTTAAAAATAGTGGATAAAGAGGTGTATTACTTATTTTATTTTTATTTTTTTTTATTCTTGGGAGGATACTTCTAAAGTTGAGCGGGGAGGGCCGGAGGAGGCACCATAGCACCCAACTCATTAGGAAGTTCGATGTGTCCACTTATAACTGAGCATGTGTATTTTACCAAAAAAGAAATTAAAAATGGACACTTGTAAAAATCCAACTTCATTGGGATGATTACATGTGTCCACTTATGACATGAACATGTGTATTTTACCAAAAAAAGAAATTAAAAATGGACACTTGTAAAAAATCCAATGGATTTGGGTTTGTGGGGCTACCGTTAACATGGTAGCATCTAATTACCATGATGTGATTGAGCCAGGATTCGTCATTGTTTAATGGGGTCATTGTTGAGATATTTACTTGTGAGTTGTCCACACGGATTGATTAAGAGAAGAGTCCACTACTTTATAAGCCCCCTCCTACATATCACCAATTGATTTTAGGATCCTCCTATCACCAATTGGTTTTATTTGATGGACCCCTCAACATGGTATCGGGGCCCGCCCATGCTTTCCTCCCATATCACATGATGTGATTGAGCACTTGATGATGATTAAATGATTAATGAATTGATAAAGGACTCACAAGTGAAGGGAGCGTGTTGAGATATTCACTGGGGCCGCATATCACCAATTGGTTTTTAATCCCCGAATTTAACGCTGTGTGGGGCCGTCAAATCCCCCATTTTAACAGTCACAACCACTTCATGTTGGACTCCCCTTAGTAAGATATTTTGCGAATGTTTTGATTGAATTTTGAAGATGTTGTTAGTGGCTAACAATTTACCTAGAACTAATTATTATCCCATTAAAAAGCCATAAAATTATATTTCTACCATCATCGTCATCAAATATCACATCCCTTTATTCTGAAATGAAATTATCAATGAGTATAATTTTGTGCTTTTAATTTGTGGATTCAATCCTATATCAAAGGAAGATCTACTACAGTTAGATTAAAACATAGTCAATTTTTAAGAGACGAATATATATCCGAAAAACTATATATGTTTCCATCATAACTCAGAAATGAATTAATGCGATAAATAAATAGATGTGCCATTGTTGTCGAGAGTGAGAAAAAAATCATCACAAAAATTCATGCATTTAGTAGTTCGGTTTGGGGTACCCATGTGAACTGAAGATGGAATTTCTCATAATAGTCACTAAAATTGAACAATCGACATTCCTGTCTCATAGTCAATGAACATATAGTTGGGACTTAGGCCCCAGGTAATAAATTGGACATCTTTTGAAATGATGGGTTCGCCTTACATAGCCATATACCTAATTGTTCTTGCTACATTTCAGTCATACATCAGAAAGATTGGATTGGAGGATTATGTCGAATTTATTGATATAGATATTTTTATTTTTAAGAACAATAAAATTTAAAATATATTAATTTATGATATAAAATTTTAAGACAAATTATAAAAACTGCCCATGAAATTTAGTCTAATTATTAAATTGATGTATAAAATTTTGTATTTGTTTAACAAATACCCAAATCAATAAGTGCAATTTGTAATATAAAAATAAATATCAATGGGGTATTTGTAAATTTTTTTAACTTTTTTTTTTTGTAATTAAATTTAACCTTAAGATTTCTTTTTGTATATAATTATCATTTATCCCAAAACTTTTACGAAATATCAAGTGGACTTAACAGAGAGAGAAGTTGCGGGAATCGTTTGGTAGACTAGTGGTAAGATGTTTGTAAAACTCATGAATGTGTCTACAGGGGTGTAGGCATAAGCCAAAGACGCATGGTACTCCCTAAATTTCAAATTTTTTTCTCCTAACTCAACTATTTTTTCCCATTAAAAATATATATATAATTTTTGTTTTCATTATTTCCATAGAAAAAACGGGACAAAAAAAAATTTGGGGTGTCTAGGTTCAGTTCCTACCTTGCTCCCTCCATTATCAAGATTTGTACTTAAAAGAAAAACAGAGAGAGAAGTTGCCCAGCCTGCCCATATATAAAAAACGACAAGCAAATATGTTTGGCTAGTTTGCCCATCTGAAAACAATAAATCCAATTATTTCTTTCAGAATAAAAACAATCATATATCACAGTTTTCCACTATAATATCATATTTTTCAATATATCGTATCAAATTAATTAAAAAAAGGGCCATTTAAAATGCCTTTTGAATATCTTAATTACTCATAATGCAATAAAAAATGTTGAGGAAACCACTTGGGAATTATATATATAGTTTAAAAACATAAACTACTCCCAAAAAGAATTTTAATTATTTGTTGAATAAAGACAAAGCCAGCAAACAAAAATCTGGAACAATTGCAGCTGCTGGTTCTTGGTCTTTTATCTATTCATTTTTGTCTATTTCTTTATAATAATGTAATTGCTGGAACTTAATTGTATAACTAAGGCTTGGGACAAAATAATACATCTGGTAAGCTGCCACAAGCTGTAATGGTTTAGGTCAGCTTAAAAATAGTAGAAACACATATGTGTATGCTGGCAACTAAGCAAAAACAATGAGGAAACATTTGGTAGAATACTCCTGTTTTAGCAGCTGTACTCTTGACATTATTGTTGTTGGGTATCAACTTAAACACTATACATAGTTATGAATATAACGTATAAACGAATCAAGTCGAGCCGAACACATTATTGTTTATGTTTGTTTGAAACTTCATCAATTTTAAAAAATTATGTCTCAACTTTGGTGATTGAATCGAGCTTGAACTAGTCAAATCAAATATGAATCAAGCTCCATTATCTTGATCTTTTACAGATAGTTTTATGCAGTCGATCTTGAACTGAATTTCTGTTTATTACAAAGTGATTACTACGAGAGCCTTCAATAATGGCTTTACAAACAGAAAATGGAAAATTACAAGGAAATGGAAATCTGACTATTACAACTGGAAACTATAAAAAGCCGAGTCGAGTAGAACTCTATCCGCAAGACAAATACGACCCGGCTAGTGCTCACGGTTTGACGTAATGTCCCCAAAGATAAAACGGCTTAACGTCCTCTGTGTACAGTAGCACCCCTGACACAAAGGCACCTTTCGAACTCGAGAGAGCGAGAACTGGCTGCTGGACTCGAATGCAGAGTGAAATGTTGATGAAAATGTGATACGAAATGTTACGACACTTTTGACGACACCTTTGAAATATGCAGAATGTATGCGATTTTTTGTATCTGAAATCTGCAATGGAACCAGCTATTTATAGACAGCAAAACCTCCACCTCCTTTGTAACTCCCAGGTGTTACAAACACATTGATGACCACAATCTGGGGGTTACAACCCCACTATCTGAGGAGTTACATACTCCATCAGTAAACTATGAATTTGGACACCTGCGATGTCCAGGTTTATCCGGCGGTCCAACACCCAATAGTCACGAATTTGAGCCAAGCCCATTTTCGAGTGACAAAAGTGTTGTGGACCTGGACCCGGGCCCAATAGGGCCGGCCCACCCAGACCCAAGCCCAAGCCCAAGCCCACGCCCAGGACCAGGCCGAGCCGGGCGGGCGGGAACGCGCGCGCGCGTGTGGCCCACTTGTGATCATCCACTTATGTTATAGTATATCCAACTAATAACATCTTCTAGTTTATAAACTAGGATAAACTTAGCTTTCTAAGCTATGTGGGATGAAGAAAAATTCTTTCAACTCCCTTTACATAATGCCCATTTTTGTAGCCAACTTCGTGTATTAATTTCTCACTCACCGAAATACGGTTTTGAGAAATAAAAAATACTACGAACATCTACTCGGAAAGTAGATCAATAAAATACAATTTAATTCCTCCAAAATTAAATTCTTAGCCACCGAAAATTTGGTCAAAATCGGGACGACGCCCAATTTCTTAAACCCAAATTTCCAACAATGCCCCACATGGGTGGAAATTAATGCATGCATGAATGCAGACACGCAACCAGTCCTCAAGAGACAATACTGCATCAAGATAGGTAGCTTGTGGCTTTGAACCTTCCATAGTCAATACTATCAGGTACACTGGCGGCCTAGTGGACGTAATGCCTTAAACTATTCCTCCATGGTGTATACCGAGACAATAACATTAACATAGTAAGGTCTCAACCTCTCCTGTTCTCACGTTTGTGTCCGTTTCATGGACACCACTTTGGATTCATAAGTGTTACTTTAAAGCGGCCCTCACTTCTCACTTATATAGGTGATCTCCTATCCGAGTATCCTGTCATACTCAACCTCAACGAGGTGTAGGAATCATTAAAAGTCAAATGACTTAGCCTCACCACAACTTGCAGGTGTTCAACACTTGGCATTGCTCTCTAGGGATGGGTTGAAACATTGTTTCCAAGTGTTACAACTTAACCTTCATAGCTTAGTTTTCCCATTGAACCAAGTTCTTGGGATCTCCAGTCATCATGGTTGGGTTACCACTATGATGGTTATTTTTACTTTGTGGACTTTAAGCTCATTCCTTCTAGCAATTTACACAATTGATCTCGATTCAGTCCTTTCGTCAAAGGATCTGCCAAATTGTCTTTTGACTTTACGTAGTCAATTGACATCACACCATTTGATCAATTGTCTAACGGTATTATGTCTCCGACGAATATGTCTAGACTTACCGTTATACATATTGCTCTGTGCCCTTCCTATAGCCGCTTGGCTATCACAGTGAATCGTCACAGAAGGCACAGGCTTCTTCCAACATGGAATATCTTTCAAAAAGTTTCGAAGCCACTCTGCTTCTTCACTAGCTTTATCCAAAGCTATAAACTCTGATTCCATGGTGGACCGAGCTATACACGTTTGTTTCGTGGACTTCCACGATACCGCACCACCTCCAATGATGAATATGTATCCACTAGTGGAATAAGAATCTTTCGAATCCGAAATCCAACTAGCATCGTTATAACCTTCAAGTACAGCCGGATATCTCGAGTAGTATAGCCCATACTCCAAGGTATACTTCAAGTATTTTAACACCTTGGTTAACGATTTCCAATGCTCGTGGCTTAGATTGCTCGTGAACCTACTCAACATATTTACGGGGTAGGCCAAGTCCGGACGTACAATTTGTAATGTACATCAGTCGCCCATAATACGTGAGTATTCCATCTCGAGCCACGTTCTCGCTTCATTAGCAACCGTTTTACACTTAAATCAATGGGCGTCTTTGACGGTGAATCAACTCAAAAGCATTGAATTTCTTGAGTACTTTCTCCACATAGTGGGATTGTGACAAGATAATTCCATCATGAGTTCTCACGATTTTTATCCCCAGGATCACATCACGAGTTCCCATATCCTTCATGTCAAAGTTTCTCTTTAACATTCTTTTTCGTGTCCATGATAACATCATGACTACGCCCATGATTAACAAATCGCTCTACGTATAGACAAACTATGACAAATGCTTCCGATGTCCCTTTGACATATATGCATTTATCACATTCGTTGATTTTATACCCGCTTTGACAACATCGTGTTATCAAACTTAAGATGCCATTGTTTTGGAGCTTGTTTCACCATACAAGGATCTTATCAACTTGCACACCTTCTTTTCTTGACGGGTGCAACAAACCCTTCAGGTTGTTCCATATAGATTTCAAAGATCTATCTCTTCATTCGAAACGCCGTTTTGACATCCATCGATGAATCTCTAGATTGTGCAAAGCGGCAATCGCGAGAAGCACCGAATAGACGCAATCCTGGCACGAGAATAAGTGTCAAAGAAGTCATACCCTTCTTTTTGTTTAAAGCCTTTGGCTACAAGCCGTGCTTTATACTTATCAATAGTTTCATCTGCTTTATACTTCTTCTTTAGGATCCACTTACATCCTAAAAGCTTATGACCAGCAGGGAGATCAACCAACTCCCACGTATGGTTTTGCATAATGGACTCGATTTCACTATTGATTCCTTCTTGCCAGAGCGGAGCATCTGGACTACTCAGAGCCTCTTTAATCGAGTTCGGCTCACCATCTAACATCAATGTTAGAAAGTCGAGTCCAAAGGATTTAACCACCTTTGGCCTCTTACTCCGTCTTAGTTCTTCACCACTCGGTGTTGAACTTGTTAGTCCAAGTGGCTACGATAATCTAGAGGGGGGGGGGTGAATAGATTATCTCGGTTTTTCAGATTTTGCCCTCTTTTTCGAATAATCAACCAAAGACGAGAATGTAAATGCGGAAATAAAACAACACTCGTCGATTTAAAGAGGTTCAACCCACCTAGGGCCTAATCCTCTACCACCCCAAAGATCTCCTGGGATGGATTTCAAAAAGAAAGAAAAGATTTTATTAATTTACCAAAAATTAATACAACACCTTGAGGATTACCACAACCCTCCTTCACCACTTTGAGGATTACCACAATCCTCTTACACCACCTTGAGGATTACCACAACCCTCTTACAACACCTTGAGGATTACCACAACCCTCTTACAACACCTTTGAAGATTACCACAACCTTCAAACACCTATCACCTAGATCACCCAAGTGTATTCTTACCACAAGAATACTCACAAGGATGTCTTGTGTTGAATGATGACCAAAATCAAGATTACAACTCAATAATGATTGATACAATATGAGTGCAAGTGTAATCAAGAATTGAAAGCCTAGACCTCAAATTTGTGCAAGTGAAAGTGCTAAGGCTAATACAACAAGATATATGAAAGTGTTTGCTTTGTTTGCTCTTTGCTTGTATAGAGTGTTGTATCTTGTTGCTTGAATGAAGCCTCTATTTATAGGAGAGGTCTTGGCTTTGATTTCCGACATTGCTCCTCCTTGGGGAGTGATTTGCTTTGCAAAAGAAACCATTTAAAATCATCAATATAGTCATTAGAAATCAATCCCACAAAATAGGGAAAAGTCATGCAAAACGCAAGCGGATAGTTTCTTTGTCAAACAAGGGTTCGGCCAGGCCGCGCAGAGATAAGATTGAAATTGAATTCTGCGAATTTTTACACAGGGGGACCGGTCGAGGGGGGTGCGATCGGTCGCCCTCGGTGGATGCCGGTTGCCGCGACGCGTTTTTACGAAAGAGAAGTCGGAACAAAAATCCAACTTGCGTGCAATGTCGCCACGGCCGACCGGCCGACCACACCGATCCGCCCACCTGTCGACCCAGGCCGCCGCTGCCCTTTTTTTCTTACGTCCCATTTTCTTTCAAAACTCAACTCAGTGTACGGGTTGCCCTATAGGGCGACCGGTCGAGTGAAACAAAAATGTTGTCCAATTTTAAATCGAATATTAACTTCAAGAAATACTCAAAAAATAGTAAAAACATTTTAGATCGATCGGAAGTATTGGGACAACATTTAGGGACATTGTTTTCGTATAAAACTCATTTTAATAAAATCATCAAAATCATGATAAAAACATTTATCTAACAAACTCCCCCTTTTTGATGATTACAAACCAAAACAATTTACAAGAGGACGATTTTGAAAACAAAACAATTTTCCGGTTTTTTAGAGAGTAAACTATCCGTTTAATAACATTTTACAAAAAGCTCCCCTATCAATAAGCATATCAATAAGAAGTATTGTATAAGCTAGAAGCACAAGCTAGAAGCTCCCCCTCACAAATACTTAATATCCATGCAAACAAGTCCATAAAACAACCATTGGACTAAGTTTTCTTCACAACTTATGGCCTAAACAAGCCATAGCTTATAGCTTCTATATCGAGCTTTTATTAGCTTCTTTGAGCTAACGAGCCATTTTCCTGTTTCTCCCCCTTTGGAATCATCAAAAAGAATGTTAGGACAATAAAAACATCATACAAGTATATCAAAGTGTGCCAAAGAGACGATTTATCAACCATTCGAGAAGATAAGCTTATAATCCAAAAAAATGGGAGAAAAGTATCATTTGATATCCATAAGCACGTTTTAAGTGTCAAGACATGATCTCAATAAGTATATAAGACATATGAAAGCATAAGAGTCATGTAAAAGTCGAACAATTCATTGCGACAATTCATCGAACACCTTGTGGGTGTAAAATATAAAAGAGATTGTATAAAGCCCTTGTAAGAGATTCAAGCCAAAAATTTTCATCACCAAATCATACCAAACATCATACAATACAAAGATAATAACTAAGCTCATCATGATCACAAAATAATTTCATCAAGTAATATACAAGAAAGCCATAAACTCAAGGGTTCAACCCATTTGAGCAAAAGGAATAGAATTCTTACCATTCGATCGGTAAAGATGAGCGATGATGATGATAAACAAGTCATATAAGATGTATGATATGAATTGAATTCATGAAAACAAATTTTGAGTGAAATTTGTGTGAATTTGGCAAAGGGGACGAAAAATGGCCAAAAAGAGTGAAAATGACTAATGCTGAAGACAGAACAATTTTAAACCAAAAAATGGCTTAGGGCGACCGGTCGTGGTTGAGGGCGACCGGTCGACGTTGAGGGCGACCGGTTGCCCTCAACCTCTTCAAATTTCACCTGTTTTGCAAATTTTCCAAAATCCGAATTTTCAACCAAAAATCCGATTTTTTGCCCCTAAGTTTTAAAAACGTGCAAAATACAAACGTAAATATCATTCAATATGCATTATGCCTAACCGAGCTCGTATCGACGCAAAAGTCTCGGAAGTTAGCGGTTTTGTGAAAATATCCGCTAATTGATCTTGAGATGGTACAAAAGATATCTCAATTTTTCGTTTTGAGACACAATCCCTTAGAAAATGATGTCGAATCTCAATATGTTTAGTACGGTTGTGATGAACCGGGTTTTGAGCAATATTTATAGCGGATATATTATCACAAAATATAGGAACATTTTCAAAAGAACATTTGTAATCCGCTAAGGTTTGTTTCATCCAAAGAAGTTGAGTACAACAAAAGGCGGCGGAAATATATTCGACTTCGGCCGTTGAAAGTGAAACGCAATTTTGTTTCTTTGAGAACCAAGAAACTAGGCAATCGCTAAAAATTGACATGATCCTAAGTACTTTTCCGATCATCAATATTTCCCGCATAGTCCAATCACTATAACCTTTAAGAGAAAAATTTTCATTCTTTGGATAAAATAAACCATATTGAATGGTGCCTTTCAAATATCGAAAAATCCTTTTAACGGCACTCATATGAGATTCTTTGGGATTGCTTTGAAAACGAGCACATAGGCATACGGCATGAAGAATGTCCGGTCTACTAGCGGTTAAATAAAGTAAACTACCAATCATACCTCGATACTTGGATTCATCAACCGACTTGCCTTTTTAAGTTTATAAACATCATTAGGCCTAGAAAAATTTTCAAACCCCGGAGGTTGTTTTACATAGACTTCTTCTTGAATAATACCATTTAAGAAAGCGGATTTAACATCCATTTGGTAAAGTTTGAAATTTTTGAAACAAGAATAGGCAAGTAAAATACGAATAGCTTCTAAACGTGCTTTCGGGTGCAAAAGTTTCATCATAGTCAATACCTTCTTCTTGACAATACCCTTGAGCTACTAACCTTGCCTTATTTCGAACAATGTTGCCTTGATCATCAAGTTTGTTCCGAATACCCATTTTGTACCAATAATTGTTTGAGATGGAGGACAAGGTACTAATTCCCATACATCATTTCTTTCAAATTGATTCAACTCCTCTTGCATTTCCAAAAACCAATCTTCATCCTCAATAGCTTCCTTAGCATTTTTAGGCTCTTTTTGAGATATAAGAGCTTTCTCGGCAAAATTCCTTCGAGTCATTACTTTATCAAGGGGATCACCAATAATAAGATCTTTTGGGTGATCTCCTTAAATTTCAATGCTACGGGAAGATTCAAGTATCACCCCTATCTTCTTGAGGAACATTTGAACTTGAAGGTTGATCATATGAAATAGAAGGTTTATCATTATGAGCATCACTTTGAACAATAGGTTCAACAATATCCTCTTCATCACTATCGTCATTGGGTATTCTTTCAACACCCGAGGCTTCATTAAATTTGACATGAATAGATTCTTCAACAACCATGCTAGTCTTGTTGTAAACCCGATATGCTTTGCTCTTGGTTGAATACCCCATAAATATACCTTCATCGGCCTTAGGATCAAGTTTGTCCAATTGATCCTTAGTATTCAAAATAAAGCACTTACATCCAAATATTTTGAAATAACTAATATTTGGAGTTCTTCCTTTCCAAAGCTCATATGGAGTTTTATTCATATTAGGACGAATATAAACTCGGTTAATGACATAGCAAGCGGTACTTACGGCTTCGCCCAAAAATACTTTGGAAGTGAAAATTCATTGAGCATGGATCGACTCATTTCTTGTAATGTTCGATTTTTCCGTTCGCTACTCCATTTTGTTGAGGGTGTCCTTGGAGCCGAAAAATTATGAGCATATCCTTTGGTTTCACAAAATACTCTAAATTCACCGTCAAATTCTCCACCTCGATCGCTTGAATAGACTTGATAGTATCTTCTTTTTCATTCTCAATAAGTCTACACAACTTAACAAACTCATTAACGGCATCGTTTTTATTGGTAAGAAAAAGAGCCCAAGTATATCTCGAATAATCATCGACTATAACAAAAGTGTAATGTTTTCCATTTAGACTAGCCGTACCAATATCCCCATACAAATCAAGGTGAAGCAATTGTAGGGGTTTGGTAGTGGAAATTTCATTTTTGGGCTTAAAACTACTCTTAACTAATTTGTTCTTTTGACAAGTGTCACATAAGCCAAGATTTTCAAAATTCAATTTGGGTAGTCCTTTTACATGTTGGTTTTTGTAAATATTTTTCAAATTCTTGTATCCAACATGTCCGAGTCGCCTATGCCATAAACTCGTTAAATCATTATTGGCGACAAGACAAGAAACATTTTGACTAACCAAATCACTAGTACAAATTTTGTAAAGATTGCCTTTTCTATTTGCTTCACAAATAATATTACCATTTTTAAGAATAAGGCACTTTTCTTTATTAAAAGAAACATCATAATTTGAATCACAAAGTTGGCTAACACTTATCAAATTAAACTTAAGCCCTTCTACTAAAAGAACATTACAAAGAGAGAAAGAAGAGTTACCAATTTCTCCATTTCCAAGAATTTTTCCTTTGCCATTGCCGAACATGACCATACCCTCTTCTTGGAGCTTGATGTTGGTAAAAAGCTCTCTCCTCCCGGTCATATGGCGTGAACATCCGCTGTCCACGAGCCATTTCGAATCCTCCATGGTTGTTATAGCCCCTATTACCTACAAAATCATTTCTTTTAGGTACCCTATAATTTTGGGGTCCATGGGGGTTAGTCTTGAGACCTTTGGGTCTCCAAACATGTCTTGAGCTATTTCTCAATTTGCAATTATTAGCATAATGTCCAACTTTGCCACAATAAAAACAAGTAAGAGTATTATAATTATTGCACGTACAAAAGTCGGACCTTGGTTATTTTTCTTAAAAACACTTTGCAATGGCTTATAACCAAGTCCCGATTTGGAATGCTCACCTCTTTGTGCATCTAAAATTTTTGTGACTTTATCCGTACTTATGTTGAAACGATGCACGTCATTTTTCAAACATTCAATATCTTTTGTGAGCGATTCCTTTTCGGTTTCAAGAGAATGAATTCTAGTAAGAGTAAGAGCATGAGCTTTGTCTAGAGATTCATAAGAGGTAAATAATTTTTCCTTTTCAACCTTAATCTCCTTATGCTCCTTTTTCAAATTTTTGTATTTAACGATTAAATTTTGAAACTCAATTTGCAATTCATCAAAATCACATTGCAAGTCATCAACTATGGAGGAAGTAGAAGAATTTGAGTGTACCTCATTGTTTTCATCGTCTATGGCCATGAGACCGTGTTCGGTTTCTCCTTCCTCATCGGTTGTTTCGAGTAGTTCATCCCATGTTTTGACTTCCGCATTTAGAGCCTTCTTTTTTGTAAAAGGCTTCCTTTTCTTTTGCTCCTCTTCATCGAGCTTTGGGCAATCGGCAATGAAGTGCCCGGTTTTCCGCATTTAAAGCAAGCATTATCTCTTGGTTTTCTTGCTTTATTTTTATTCACAAATTTTGCAAATTTTTCGAACAAGTGCGGCCGTCTCCTCATCATCATCATCATTATCATAGTATGCATTATTAGAAGAGGAAGCAAGACCTTTAGGAATATTTTGCATACCCGATTGATTGATGGTTGGTTTGGTATTTTTCCTCTCCTTGAGATAGACTTCATAGATGAGGAGGTTCCCGATGAGCTCGTCAAACTTGAGTGTCTCAAGATTTTGTGCTTCCGTGATTGCCGTCACCTTTTTCGGACCATGAGCCGGGAAGAGCATTCAATACCTTAGTCACTTTGTCTTCTTCTGATGACTTTACCGAGGGCCACAAGAGGATTGACAATGTTGTCAAGCCTTTCCACCATCTTGGAGATGCTTTCACCATCATACATGTTAAAGTTTTCAAAGTCTTTAACAAGCATGGTCTTTCTAGCTTGCTTGACCTTCTTTGTCCCTTCATATATAGTCTCCAATTTTTCCCAAACCTCATGTGCCGACCTTATGCCTCGTATGCGATTGTACTCGGTGGCGGTAAGTGAGCAATGCAAAATATTTAAGGCCTTACCGTTTAGAGAGAAAGCCTTCTTATCATTTTCATCGAACTCCTTGAAAGGTTTAGGAGTCGAGGTGCCATCCTCCATTTTTTTCGTTGGTTGATCAACTCCTTCAATAACCACATTCCATATGTCAAATCCGCACCCTTGTAGAAAGCACTCCATACGGTCTTTCCAAAATGCGTAGTTGTTGGCGTCGAACAATGGTGGCTTGTTGGTGGAGGCGCCGGTGGTGAGATAAGCGTCATTCGTAGCCATGGATCTTTCCTCTTTACTCGGAACGAGCTAGCCAAAGAGTTTGGCTCGATACCACTTGTTAGTCCAGTGGCTACGATAATCTAGAGGGGGTGAATAGATTATCTCGGTTTTTCAGATTTTGCCCTCTTTTTGAATAATCAACCAAAGACGAGAATGTAAATGCGGAAATAAAACAACACTCGTCGATTTAAAGAGGTTCAACCCACCTAGGGCCTAATCCTCTACCACCCCAAAGATCTCGGGATGGATTTCAAAAAGAAAAGAAAAGATTTTATTAATTTACCAAAAATTAATACAACACCTTGAGGATTACCACAACCCTCCTTCACCACTTTGAGGATTACCACAATCCTCTTACACCACCTTGAGGATTACCACAACCCTCTTACAACACCTCGAGGATTACCACAACCCTCTTACAACACCTTTGAAGATTACCACAACCTTCAAACACCTATCACCTAGATCACCCAAGTGTATTCTTACCACAAGAATACTCACAAGGATGTCTTGTGTTGAATGATGACCAAAATCAAGATTACAACTCAATAATGATTGATACAATATGAGTGCAAGTGTAATCAAGAATTGAAAGCCTAGACCTCAAATTTGTGCAAGTGAAAGTGCTAAGGCTAATACAACAAGATATATGAAAGTGTTTGCTTTGTTTGCTCTTTTCTTGTATAGAGTGTTGTATCTTGTTGCTTGAATGAAGCCTCTATTTATAGGAGAGGTCTTGGCTTTGATTTCCAGGACATTGGCTCCTCCTTGGGGAGTGATTTGCTTGCAAAAGAAACCATTTAAAATCATCAATATAGTGTTAGAAATCAATCCCACAAAATAGGAAAAGTCATGCAAAACGCGGATAGTTTCTTTGTCAAACAAGGGGTTCGGCCGGTCACGCGAGAGATAAGATTGAAATTGAATTCTGCGAATTTTTACACGGGGACCGGTCGAGTGCGGCGGCCGTCGCCTCACTGTGACCGGTTGCCCTTGACGTTTTTACTTAAACAGAGAAGTCTGGAACAAAATCCAACTTGCGGTCATGTCGCCTTCGGCGGCGGTCGACCGTCGACCACACCGGCCGCCCACCTGGTCGACCGGCCGCCCTTTTTTTTTTTCTTACGTCCCATTTTCTCGTTTCAAAACTCAACTCAGTACGGGTTGCCCTATAGGGCGACCGGTCGAACTGAAACAAAAATGTTGTCCAATTTTAAATCGAATATTAACTTCAAGAAATACTCCGAAAAATAGTAAAAACATTTTAGATCGATCGGAAGTATTGGGACAACATTTAGGGACATTGTTTTGGTATAAAAACTCATTTTAATAAAATCATCAAAATCATGATAAAAACATTTATCTAACAGAACTAATCGTTCTATCAAATGTGACAAAGAGATGTCGTTCGAGATGTTATAACATCCGAAGCAGCACCTTAAGCAACATCTGCAGTAACATCTGCAGCTATTCCAGATGTGATAACACCAGAAGTCACATCTCCAGCAACATCTGAATATAGTCTTTTCTTTAGACTTTCATCTATCATTTCTTTACAAGGATAAATATGCTCAAAGAATATAGCATTTATTGACTCAATTATGGTACCAACTGTCATTTCCGGATTTTTTGACTTATGTACCATAAAACGATATGCACTGCTGTTAAGTGCATAACCAATAAAAACACAATCGACCGTTTTAGAACCGATTTTCACTTGCTTTGGTTCAGGTATTGCAACCTTAGCCAAACACCCCCACACTTTAAGGTATTTATAAGAAGGCTTATGATTTTTCCACAATTCGTAAGGAGTCTTATCTTTCCCTTTAAGTGGGATTTTATTCAATATGTGGTTCGTCGTTAACACAGTCTCCCCCCACATATTCTGTGATAATCCGGAACTAATCAACATGGCATTCATCATCTCTTTAAGAATCCGATTTTTGCGTTCAGCAACACCATTAGATTGTGGTGAATATAGAGTCGTTGTTTGATGAATTATTCCCGACTAGGTACATAAATCTTCAAATGGTGCAACATATTCGCCACCTCTATCACTCCTAATTATCTTAATCCGGCTGCCAAGTTGATTCTCAACTTCATTTTTATAATTTTTGAATGCCTCCAAGGCTTTTCATCATTGCTTCTTAACAAATATAAGTAGCAAAATCTTGTGCAATCATCAATAAACATGATGAAGTACTTTTTATCACCTTTAGTTTGCACAAACTTTAGATCACACACATCAGTGTGTATCAGTTCTAAAGGTGAAGTGTTTCTTTCCACCGTATGAAATGGTAACTTAGCCATTTTGGCTTCAACACAAACTTCACATTTTCTTTGTGAGTTTCCTTATGGCAAATTTATTAATTCCAAATTTACCAATCTTTTTATAGCATTCAGATTTACATGTCCTAATCTAAGATGCCATAAATCAGAGCACTCAAGAATGTAAACAGAAGAAGATTCATTCTTATTCATTTCAACATCGCCTAAACGGCGTACAATCATTACATTCATTTTGAACAATCCCTTGTCTAGATAACCCCTACCAAGGAACTGTCCAAACTTGCTCAATACAAACTTTTCAGATTCAAAAACTAGTCTAAACCCACGGTTAACCAGAAATGAACCCGAAACCAGATTTTTGCGGATGTCTAGGACATGCAGCACATCCTTCAGCTTCAACTCCTTTCCCGAAGTAAGCTTTAGCACCACCGTTCCAACGCCAGCAACATCAGAAGAGGCGTGATTCCCCATGTGGAGCTTCCTTCCCAGGTCGACGATGTAGTAAGAAAACGCATCCCTTTCGGAGGCGGACATGGCAAGTGGCACCGTATCCACAAACCATTCTTTCGGGTTATCAACCAAATTGGCTTCAAACACCACGCCGACATATCAATGCGGTTAGTTCCTTTTGCTCAACCACATTGACATTGAATTTGTTGTTTTGGTTTCTTATTCTTGGTGATGACAATCCTTTGTCATATGTCCCGCTTATTGCCACAATTGAAACAAACCCCCTGGAACTTTCCACTCGCCGGTTTCTTGCCTTTATTCTTAGGTCTTTTCTTCGAATTGCTTGGCGAGCCATGCTCCAGCAAATTGGCTTTCGACTCCATTGGCTGAAGCTTGGACTTAGAGTCAATCCTCCTATTGTCTTCCTCAATCCTGAGTTTGACAATCAGATCCTCTAGTCCCATCTCCTTTCGCTTATGCTTGAGATAATTTTTAAAATCCCTCCAACTTGGAGGCAATTTCTCAATCAACGCGACCACCTGGAATGCCTCCGGCATGGCCATTCCCTTGGCAGAGATTTTATGTAGGATCAACTGGAACGTTTGCACTTGTTCCATCACGGTTTTAGAATCAACCATCACAAAATCCAACAACTTACCGACAACAAATTTCTTTGTGCCGGCATCCTCGGTTTTGTACTTCTTCTCCAAAGATTCCCACAACTCTTTGGAGGATTTCACCGCACAATACACACTGTAAAGTGCATCACTAAGCCCGTTAAGCATAGTTCCAGCACAGGAAATCACCATGGCCCCATGCATCAAACGCAGCGTTTTCGACAAAGATCTTGTTTTTCGACCACTCTTGGCGTCCTTAGGGGTGATCATGGTGCGGTTTGGGCGGTTTTTTCAATATTTTCAAACCGAATTGCTAAGTCCGGTTCGGCCACAAGTTTGATTTCAAGTCGCGGTTTTTTAGAATAAAACAAACATGCGGTTTTCAACGGTTTTGGGCAGTTTCGGTCGGTCTTGCGGTTTTAACGTACAATAAGTGAATATTATATAGAACAATCAAAATGAGCAAAAACAACTTATCAATTCGATAATTAAAAAGTTAAGAATATGTTGTAATTGCCTAAACTAAATATTATAACAACTTCAATAACATATAATAGTTGAATCTAATAGAAATATGGAGTTTTTGCAATCACTAAAAAAAAGTATTTCTTATATATTGGCCTTAAAAACCATTTTTTAGTATTTTCAAATATCAACTTTTGCTTCTGGTTCTGCTTCATTTAGTCATAATCTAAAAGCTTAATCTAAAAGTATGGAGAGGGGTGCTTTAAATTTCCGTTTATGCTCCTAGTTTAATTTTTACAAATAAATAAGCACATCTACAAAGTTTTCATCGAACAATAAATTGACTAATATGCTCTCCCATAACTTGAATATTTCAATCTCCAATCTACATCCATAACAAGAAATGAAGGCTTTGATGTTTAAACTATTGAGTAAATTGACTAATATACCTATAATACACAAGTGAAAATAATTAAATATGACAATACATAATTATACACAAATATACTATAGATTTAGAGAAATGTAATGACATACATAGAAAATATAATATATATATATATGTAGTATTCTACTTGCGGTGCGGTCGGTGCGGTTTGAGACTTCAAATTGTAATTGCACCATCTTATGCGGTGCGGTTTAGACTAAAAATATTAATCGCGGTTTTTCCAATAATTAAGCAATTGCGGTGTGGTGCGGTTTGGTTCGGTCAGTTTTTGTGGTTTTCGGTTTTTGTTGATCAGCCCTAAGCGTCCTCAGTCAGATATTTCGCCAAGCACAGAGTGGTGAGGTAAAACAACATTTTTTGCTGCCACCTCTTGAAGTCGAAACCCATGAACTTCTCGGGTTTCTCAGTCTGAGCGGGAGGGATGATCGGGGTCCTGCTTGTGCTCGCCATCATGAAGATCGCTATTTGTCTTGCGATTGTTGATTACAAAGTGATTACCACGGGAGCCTTCAACAATGGCTTTACAAACATAAAATGGAAAATTAAGGAAATGGAAATCTGACTATTACAACTGAAAACTATAAAAAGCCGAGTCGAGTAGAACTCTATCCGCAAGACAAATACGTCCCGGCTAGTGCTCACGGTTTGACGTAATGTCCCCAAAGATAAAACGGCTTAACGTCCTCTGTGTATAGTAGCACCCCTGACACAAAGGCACCTTTCGAACTCGAAGGAGCGAGAACTGGCTGCTGGACTCGAATGCAGAATGAAATGTTATTGAAAATATGATACGAAATGTTACGACACTTTCGACGACACCTTTGAAATATGCAGAATGTATGCGATTTTTTGTATCTGAAAATTGCAATGGGACCAGCTATTTATAGACAGCAAAACCTCCACCTGCAGGGAATTAAACATGGAAAGGTAATGGGCATTAACCTCCTTTGTAACTCCCAGGTGTTACAAACACATTGATGACCATAATCTGGGAGTTACAACCCCACTATCTGAGGAGTTACAAACTCCACCAGTCAACTATGAATCTGGACACCTGCAATGTCCAGGTTCATCCGGCGGCCCAACACCCAACTGTCACGAATTTGGGCCAAGCCCATTTTCGAGTGACAAAAGTGTTGTGGACCAGGACCCGGGCCCAATAGGGTCGGGCCGCCCCGGTCCAGATCCAGACCTAGACCCAAGCCCACGCCGGGCGCGCGCGCCCGTGTGTGGCCCACTTGTGATCATCCACGTATGTTATAATATATCCAACTAATAACATCTTCTAGTTTATAAACTAGGATAAACTTAGATTTCTAAGCTATGTGGGGATGAAGAAAAATCCTTTCAACTCCCTTTACATAATGCCCATTTTTGTGGCCAACTTCGTGTATTAATTTCTCACTCACCGAAATACGGTTTTGAGAAATTAAAAATACTACGAACATCTACTTGAAAAGTAGATCAATAAAATACAATTTAATTCCTCCAAAATTAAATTCTTAGCCACCGAAAATTTGGTCAAAGTCGGGACGACGCCCACTTTCTCAAACCCAAATTTCCAACAATTTCGTATCTTATCAAATGAAGAAATATGTTCAAACTTGAGTTAATAGATCGAATTCAAATGAACTTTTAATGGTCAACCTCAAATATGGTATTGAGTAATTGTATTTAAATTACGAGTCAAACTATAGCTTATATGTAGGGGTAAAAATTGAACCAAACTACTCGAATCGAGATCGATCGTTAAAGTTCGTTTGAGCTCGGTTCGTTAACATAACAAACCAAACTTGAACATAATTTTCATTCGATAAAATATAAAGTTTGGTTCGAACTTGACTCGGTTGATAAAAAATAAACATAATATGTGTAAAAATATCAAGTTACTCGAGCTCGATTCATGCTCGGCTCGACTAAAGCTCGTTCAAGCTCGATTCGAATAATAATCAAATCAAACTCAAACACAATTTTTTAAGCTTGATCATAAAAATTTAAACAGGCTTGAACAATAATATGTTCGACTCGATTCGTATACGCCCCTACTTATACAATGAAATTTTGTAAATATCCAATGAGTGTATTTTGAGGGCTATATCATGTTGCAAAAGAGTGTTATAGATTTCCCATGCTTATAATGCAGGCACGGAATGATTGTATAGACTTTGAGAAATGTGCTGTTGGATTTGATTGAGCTTTTTTGAAAAGGAACGTGACAGTGGCTAATGCCATTAAAAAAGGAAAAGAAGAAAAATAGCCGAACTCATCCCAATCATATAAAAATAATGTAGTAGACTCAATAAATAATGAAATAATATTTTTAATTTACTTCTTTAAGTGACCAATCAGCAACCAATATGGTTTTTAAGGAGTCAAGAATCCAATGGAGATAATTGTAAGTATATATATGTGTGATGTACTTTATATTATTAATATTTATTTTATTTTTTTAAGAAGATATATGATTAATATAGGACAAGTTTAATAACAGTACTCATGTCATAATTAGTAAAACTTTGTCGCAATGTACACCACTCGAATTAATGATAATTGACAAGTACTAATTTACTTGTGATGTAATTAATTTTGGCACCAAATATAATCATAAAGAGAATTTCTCTCAAGTCAAACAAAACATATCAAAATTTCTCTTTGACGTTTCACCTATATATATTTTTAGGTACTTATATGAGACAACAATAATCAATATAGATAAAATGACAGTTAACCAAATAATTTAAATAAAGGATGATTACAAAAACTACCCCTCATATTGGGGTTAATTAAAAAACTGAGAACTATTAGAAAATTACCAAAAAAAAAAAAGAACCTTGAGACTTAATCATGTGTTAAATGTAAGGGAACGCTTGCAATATTTTTACAAATGTAAGGTAATGCTTGAAATGATTTTGTTTATGAAGAGGTAAAATGTAACAAAAAAATCAAATCTCGTAGTTTTTTATTTAATTTTCAAAAAACTATGTCTTTTTATAATTAATCCAAACCTAAGGGGTAGTTTTTCTAAGTATCCCTTAAAAAAATATGTAGCCACATATAATTCTATACATAATTAAGTTGTACATCTTTCTTTCCTCCCATGTTCCCATAAGGGAAAAAATAATTAAACAACAAACAACTCTATTATTAGAACAAAGAAACAAAAAATAGAAATCATTGTTCCCATATGATGAACAATGATAATCCAACAAACAATTTGGTCATAAATCCAAAGGGAGTCACATGGATATTGAAGCAAAGTGTCACAATCCTCTTTCTAAATCAGGGGATTTTTGCATTTACCATTACTACCCTTCAAACTGGGGCATCTCAATATAGAAAAACTTCCCACCTTTTTTGAGTTTCTAAAATGTACTAGAGATCTCTTAGCAGTAACAATTATTGCACGTCCAATGTATAAGTCACGGGGATATTTCTTTTAATTTTTCTTTTCCACCCAACTTGGTTTCTTTTCTTGTTCTTTTTATATTATTATTATTATTTCTGATATATATATATATATAAAAGTGCTAAATGATTGATGATATCCATGGCTGTGCTATATAAGTTGACCTTGGTCATCTCTCCGTTATTATTGTCACAGGCAGCCTTTTTTTTCTTCTCACTTTTCCCCAAGAATGGTAAAAACTTGTGTAAGACGGTCGCACGAGGCGACGAGTGATACTTTTAGTGTAAAAATGATATTATTAGTGTAAAAAGTGATACCTTGTCCGAGAACACTAAATTTAAGTGTATTCAGACTAAGTATCATTTTTTACACTAAAAATATCATTTTTACACTAAAAGTGCAATCAGTCGCACCGCGTAACCATCTTACAAGAGACCCGCTCCCCACAATTGACAAATATTGTTACTGTTGTAATTTTATAGAAAATATATATACATAGATAAAAGGATTATACTCCATTGTTTACCATTTATTCAATTTTCAGAAGGTTTTGCATTCTACTGATAATGATGATACACATATATTAGTATTACCTTTTTTTATCCACTGAATAGGAATAGTCTTTTCCTATGCAATAAATTAGTTAGAGTTTTTATTTATCTTTGTAAAGGGGTATTTTTTGAAGGTTGACCTTGGTGTTATATTTATGTTTTTATTTGGGTCACATTCATGCTACACTATATCCATAGTAGATTGTACAAATAGATAAGTATTCTACTTTTACAGATGATACTTAAATTTATAGCAAGTCTATACATATGACATATCAGTTAAAGCGTCTAGATGACCATTTTACGACATGTACATTACTTTATCATTCATATATTGGATAACTAAAAAGATATCCATGAAGTTTGGGTTAATTACAAAAATTTCCACTCGTTTTCTAAAACAAAATATACCGTGAGGTTTGATTTTGTATTATATTTTACATCTTTTATAAGCAAAAGTATTTCAAGATCCCCTACATTTGTAAAAATATTGCAATTACTCCGATCCCTTACATTTAAAAAAATCAAGCCTCGGCGATTTTCTTTTTTGTAATTTTCAAATATATCTGGATTTTTTTATAATTAACCAAAATCTCATAAGTAGTTTTTCCAATTACCCCTTCATATAATGCATACAATTCTCATTGTTGATTGCTATATATAGGGCGTATTAGCCTTGAAATAAGTACTGTGAAAAAAAAATTTCCCCTAAATCGATTATTTTTTCCCTTAAAAATATATATATATGACTTTGTATAATTTAGTAATGTTGGAAGTTTATGAAAAACTAATTTTGGAACTGTTCATATTATCTCCCATGTTAGTACCTATGGTGCAGCCAACATACGACGGCGTACACAGTTCCGTTATCAGTTGGGACCATGTGATTTGCATATGGGCATGTTATCCTTTCATATGGTTAGAGAAAAGAAGTAAAAGCCACGTTATAGGTTGAGACAAAATAACTTGCTCAAAAAAAGAAAACCTATCTATCTGTTGCATGTTATGCTAAGGAAATTTTATTTAGAAAAACACCATGTATAGAGTTTGTTTGTGTAATTACTAATTAAGTATATTTCATTTGCACACTTTTAAAAGTTTCTCGATTTAACCCTATTTTTGTATGGGTTCTTTTCCCTTTTTAACTTTAAATGCCCACTAATTGTTACATGAAAGGAATAATAATTGTTTAATATGGGCCCGAGTTGTCTTGGGTAGGGATGACAACCCGAGACCCGTCCCGCCAAAAACAAATGGATCAGGGACCGCCACACCCGATTTGGACCTAATGATTTGAGCTAATGTTAGTCCTGTATTAATACAATTTTCAAGCTCCAATTAAAACTAATCAATTGTCAATCATAAGGCCTTACTGAAATTGCAAAATTTCTATATTGCTATCTAGGTGCCGAAAATTAGTAATCTAATGGAATTCCACTAGAATGTTATAAGATTTTTACTAATTGCTAAATTCCACTATTGTTAATTGCTAAATTGATAATCAATATAGTGTACTGTTGATTTACATAAAAAAAAATTATTCCAGTGTATAGAAATCTCATAAAGTACACTGTTGTTTAGAATGAAAAGAAATTCTATGTAAAGTTTAAAATAATATATTTATTAATTAATAATAAAAACAAATTTATACGGTGCGGGTCCAATCGGGCTGTTACCCTTTTCGGACCCGTCGGGTTTTAACAATCGGTCCCGTAACTCATTCGGGGATCCGTTTGACCGAGTTTAATACGGAGTTAAGTTTCGACCCACCCCATTGTCATGTGTAATCTTGGATACGTTCCTACGATACCTAAGTCAACAAAAAAATTAGAGACCAAAATGTAAAGTTTATAGTCGGAACTTGGGCCTCACCAGCTTTGTATAATAGATTTGATCTTGTGGGCCATTAATTAAATAATTAATATAATTCTGAGAGCAACTTCATTAATATTTAGACAATAGTTGAACAATTAATAATTAAAAGATAAATTTACCCCACCAGAGAGTTGTGTAACAATTCCAATATGGGCGAGAGTATTTTGGTCGACTTTTTCTTGTGCAATTTAATTTGATGATGGATTGGGTTGTTGTTTTCGTCACCTACAAAACTATTTTTAAGTGTCGGCTAAAAGTGACTTTTTTTTACGTTCAAAATCAAATCTTAAATTAAAAATTATGAAAACCTAATTGAACTAGAACTATTTGACTTGTACACCTACCTAAAATGCAACTTTAATTACAATCCACATTGATGAAATTTTGCAAAGGAAAAGGGATGACCACTTTAATTACTTTCTTGTCACTCACTTTTTTCTCTTGTAGCCCCAATCTCTAGTTTTAACTGTAGTTAATAAAAATAATAATTTTGTGCATGTTGATGGAATCTTAAATGAATGTCCACCTGCAATGTCACGTGATTTTCTGCCACTTAAAGATGTGAAATTCTTTGAATAAAAATGCCTTCCATATCTCCCTCACATGCTCTGCATTTACTTCTTCTCCCCCAAGATTTACTTCTCTGTTATAACTTATAAATAATAAATACACTCTTTTCTGTGGTACTATATTTTCAAATTTTTTTCTCTTTTTTTTTTTTTTTGTAACCACATAAAAGGCCTTCTCTTTTTGGTGCATTATATATATGTAGCAATGAGTATGTGATTTGGTATGATTTGATCGTTTTATTTGGCTTTTTTGAATTTTTGGCTGGATTTTTAGATTCTGAATTCAGTATATATTGCTGAATTATGCATCTTACATCAATTTCTAATTTAATAAAAATATAGTATTTGCATAAATTCATTAATATATTTGATATATAGCAACTGAATGCATTTTAAATTCTTCTTTCCGAATCTTAATGAAATTTTCAAAGATTGAACCTAGCTATTAATATTAATTAGTGAGAATAATGATTTTATTGTTGTTGTTGATGATGATGAAAACTATTTTCTTGATTTAGTACTACCAAAACCAATATATATTTACTTTTATGATATCTATATTCGTAATTCATAAAAATTGTATAATGTGCATTTCTTGATCAAACTGTCTCTTCAAATACCTGAACACCATGTGAGAAACTTTTGTTTATTATTGCCATCTCATTGGAAAATAAAAATGATATCTACAAAGGCTCCAATCATGGCAAAGGATGGCTGTTTTGTCTTTTGAGATTTGTTTTTCAAACAAAACAATGACATCAGCCATAATACATAGTAAGAGTATAAATTAAAATTTTTTTTTGAGGGGTAAGAGTATAAATTATTAGCAATTAATTAATAAACGAAAATTATCTATATATATATATATATATATATACATAAAGAGATACTATTCTCACGATAGTAACCAATACTTTTTTCCACCCATTTTCACATTCTAGAAATAGTAAAAAAAATTCTTTTCGGAGTTAACTAATAAAATGCGATTTTATTATTTTTGTTGGTCAAGTTTCTTTAAATAAACAACTTTTTAAAGTTATATAAAAAAATAGAAATATATAAAATTAACTTTTCAAATCTTGTGTGTACTGCATTAGCTACTATATTTCTCTTTTTCTTTTTAACTTTAATAACTTTTTTCGTTTTATATCCATTTTTGACGTATAATATACCCAATTAATCATCTTTTTACAGTCTTCAGTTTGACACATATATTGCATATATACAATAAAAAATAAACATAATAAATAAAAATATATGATATATTTACTCGTTATTTTATAATGGGCTTTAAAAAATATGCATTTTTGCTATTGGACATCAGTTTGTATATTCATGTATTTTGACTATTTATGATATATGTATAGTTGTTATTTGGGCTTATCTCATTTCTTCATAATTATATAGAATTGTATTTAAGTTGATTAAACTCAATCAAAAATATATTTATTTTAATTAAAGAAAATATCTCAAAATATGTATACAAATAGTATTTATATATATTACATATATCCATACATAGCATTATATATATTCTTGTAAGAAGAAACCAATTTTTTGTGTAAAATGAAATTATATTTATAATAAATTTTGATATGCGGAAAACTACTTTTTATATTTATTAACATACTTTTCATGTTAATAAATTTTTCTTATATTTATCAGTGTATTTTAATATTCAACTTTTAAAGTTGTACATTTGAATTATTAGATATGAATTTGTCTCATTGATATTTTTTTGATATATGTGTATATATATATGATGCTGCTTTTTCTAGCAGATCACCCAAGTCAATTGAGTTGACCAAAATTCTCTTACCGAGAGGAAAGTCTTATAAATTTATAGTTTGTCCTCTTTTTCTGGGGAGAAGTCTTCTCGACTTTTGCTCCTAGAACAAACTAACTTCTTCGATTGAGAACTTGCACCGCACACACGTGCGTGGGCGTTACGGATGAAACGAATTTTTAATGCGTAGAAGAATAATTAATTATGAGTTAATTACTTACAGTGAATAGGAGAGACCTTTTTATACCTGGGACATGAGCCCCTTGGACCGTGTAGGATTGACCTATGGGCCAGTCCACGTAGGAGAAAACGACTGTTTGGGTCAAACCCGGATTAAATTGGGTCGGTTTAATTATCAATAGCCCATTGGGGGATTAATATTAAATAAACAAAAATATAAACTAAATTATATTTAATTGAATTATGAAATACCATTTTGTCCCCAACATAAGTGTTAAAAAATATTTAGATCTCTATCTTTGCTAGTGTACATTGTAGTTTATAGGATAATGGCAAGCAAGGTCGTATCCCTCAGGGATTGACTACGAAACACTTAGGCTATAATAACATCGTATTCCAATTTTATTAAAGCGACTGAATATCAAGTTTCTATCAAAATTGAAAATAAAAAGAAAAAGAAATAAATTCGCGAACCCCACAAGTATTTTCAACAACTACGAAAGCAACCTTAGGCGCGATCTCAACATGTTTCTTCAATATTAAATCCATTAATGTTCAACAAAACCAATTCATGCAATTCTATGGGTTCAATTCCTAAGTTAGTCTATTTCCCCTCACGGCGGCGCAAAACATGAGATTAATAACAATTGCAGGTCTCCCGACTCGATACACACGTTTATGTCTGAATTCGATTTCCATCTTTGTTAGAACTCTTCTTTCGAATTTCACACTAATAAATATGACATGCTAATTATTGATCAGATAAAAAGCAATTAAGAATAAGCACTCGAATTCATAAAATAGAACACATGATTTAACTAAGAAAACAATTGATCAACATTTAACATAAATCAACAGTTTTGATTATGCCCTAAAATTCAAAAGATTAGCCAAACATTTATAACAAATTCATAGACAAACTTGAAATCAATATTGTGACATCGTTTAAGCACAGACAAGAGATCTAAACTAAGAAAGAAAACCCCTTCTTGTCAGGATGAATTTTCCTTCCAAGCCTTCGAAGCTCTTGGCTTCCGTAGAGGCGAAAGGCCTTGTGGTGTTCTTCGCGACCTAGCCATCCTCTCTCAGAAGTGAGAAGACCTTGAATCTTGTGTTCCTTGTGAAATTTGGTGTGTTGTATGGTGTATTGATGGATATTGGATGATGTAAATTAGTTTGGGCCTTGAAATTATGTTGCTAAATATGAAACAAGATTTTTGTTTAATTCCATTAATAATTCTAACAACTGTTCAACTTTTTAAACCCTAAAAAAATATTGGTATTTAAAATAATTTAATTGTTGATTGTATTGAAAATATAATACATTAATATTTAGCATTGGGAAATTAGATGTTTTTTCTTCAAAATTTTACTTTCTTATAGATAAACATGTTCAATAAATAGATACAATTCACACTTATAAAAGTTATTATCAACCAAATTTATTGTATTTAAAGAGGATTTTTAATAGTTTATAATAATGTATTTTTATATTGTTTAACTGTATGATTTATAATCAAACTAATTAAATTTATATTTAAATTATTTATTGAAATTCCAAAAAATTTGCAATCACTAAAAAATATTTTTGTACGAATACAATTCGTGCATCGCCCAGCATGAAAAATACCAAATATATATGAGAACATAATAAATTGAAAATCCAAATAGTACAATACAAATCTCCACAGCTAAATTTCAAAAAATTAAAAATTGACTTAATAACATGAATAAATAAAATACATGGTAAAATTGGCAAAAATAAAATATATCTCCAAAAAATAAATCTAATAAAAACAATAATGTTGCCAAAACTATGTTTTGTTGTCTACTATTTCATTAATTATTGTACTTAGTTCTCATATTATCTTATATACACGTGTTAACTTTTTATTTATTTTACAATGAGCTTTTGCAGAAATCTTTGCCCTCAATTTACACATACAAACAACTTCGGTAAATAAATTTTCATCCGAATTTATTATTAGAATATTGAAAAAATGTATGACACCAATTTCCACATTTTCTAAAGATCTAAACATGACTAAAATGAAATAGGCGATATAGGTTCGCCTGTGCGGTTCTATGAAAATACACTTTTCGAAGATCGAACATAATACATAGTCTTGAGTGTATATTTTATGATTATGAAATATGATATTTTTCTTTTTTGGCTTCATCAATAAAAAACATTAAATAGTATTTTATTTCTATTGTTTGATGATATATCAAAATTATTATAATACAGGAGATAAAATTCGTAGAACTGTTAGAAAAATGTACATGTCACAGTATAAAATGGAGGTCTCACAGATGCACGGGTAAAACACTAGTATTTTAATCAACAAAACTATTACCATAAAAATGGACAAATTTGAAATTTCAATCTAAGGTAAGCATCAGTAGCGTACCTTAAGATTTTTTTTTTGAGGTAGTGTTGTTTATGAATTATGATATTTAATAGTAGCCCTTATTAATTTTTGCAAATTAAATGGGGAAAAGAAACGGTTGGTGACTTGTGAATTCGTTGTAATAGTTTGGTGGAATTGATTGAAGCTTTACGGTTTAAAATTTGAAATCTTGGAGAGCAAAAAATAACTAACAAAAATTTACTTCACCTCAATTATTTGATTTGCGTGACAATAAATTTATGAACATCAAATTTTGGTGTGTGATCATGAAGTTAATTCAATGGATAAGTCAATGGTCAATAGTCTATATCCAACTTCCAAGTAATTAATCGTTGTTACTGTTGATATTATTATGGGACTTGGAAGGTTGCATGTTATCTTATTTTCTGAAGATAAAAATGTGAGCCCATGACTTTGCCAATGAACACTTATTTTCAATTGAATTTCAAATTGAAATGATATAAAAACAAAAATTATATTTATATCATTTCAGTTCACTTTTTTTTTCTTCTCCATATATATATATATATATATATATATATATATGTGTGTGTGTGTGTGTAGATATTTTCTGCAATACACACTCTTCAAATAGAACTTGGTATCTTTCAAGAAAAGAAAAAAAAGTTGGTATCTGCAACAAAATGAACTTTTATTTTCTTATGGAATTATACTGGTATTACATAAATTTGTACTAACACATACTTACATGTATGGGTAAGTAGCATATATTTCATGGATTGAGATAGCCTATTTCATTTTTCCTGTTTCACTCTCTATTCCATATATTGAATTAATGATGTACAATTGCGACATCATCGTATACACGTGTCATTCATACAATATATGGATCAGGGAATGAAATAGGAAATCTCATCCCATATTTTACAGGTCCAGATTTCCTATTCCACTTCCCTGTTGCACTCCATATTCCATTGCATTGGATGAATGACACGCATACAAGTTGATGCCACAATTGTACACGTGTCTTTCATCCAATATATGGAGTAAGGAGTGTAATAAGAAAAGTGGAACATGAGATCTCATGCCGGTCCTATCTGCTATCATTAGCAACCTTTATTACGGTTGAGAGACATTTAAGTGTTGAGAATTTTTTCTAACATGTGAAACCGTAAAGTCCACCCAGAGAGTTTAAAAATATTTGTACAAATAAATAAATATATAATTATTTATATATATATGTTTTTTTAAATTTATGTGTATTTGTATTATAATTAAAGTATGCATTTAGTATACATTAATATTAATATAAATATTTAATGTTTATATATATATGTGTGTGTATTTACACAATCTATTATTTAAAATTTGAAGAGAGCTTGAACTCAAAAAAAACAAAACAAAAATTTGAAGAGAGCTTATCAGATTATAACCAAACACTCTTTTAATTTATAATATTTTTTAACAACATTTTACAAACATTACTAACTTTATAATTCTCAACTACTTCACTTTGTTGAAGTTAATCACTTTATTTAAGCAAACACTACTTTGCTTGCCAAATTATATCACTACCTTGTGTGGTTTCATTTTCTAATCTGTATTTTAATTTTATACTATTCTAATATCCAAAATAATTTTTGTTTGATCTATTTTAATTTGGATAAATATATCAATTCTTATCCATAAATATCATCTCAAATTTATAGTTTCAACTCTCAACTCTATATACAATCATAATCTACCACTTACAATCACTACTTCCGTCGTTTCGTTCAAATTACACTACTGAACTCATCAATGCCAACTATACATTATCATTTACAATATAAACTATATGTCTGAAACAACCACATACATTACTTTTAGGGTTGTAAATGACCTCTGTCGAGCCGGAATGATTTTAGCTAATTTGCCAAATATTCATTCAATTAATTTAATTTTAAACTAGTTTGAGCTCAACTCGAGCTCGGTTCACATTTTAAAGAGCTTTTTCATGTTTGTCTTGATAAAATCATATCATCTTGTTCACAAATTATATAGTTGCCAGACACTACGTTCATTTACAATCCTATAAATCGTTAAAATTATATTTTGGTCCTTTAATTGGCCTAAATACATTTTTAATCCTCTATATTTTAGAGGTGGCGTTTGACAACCACTAACTTTTAAAAATTTGGACATTTGGTCCTATTTTCAGTTTTGGGGGCATCTTATTCCTAAAATGCTGACATGGCAAAATTAATGCTTATGTGGATTAAAAGTAGAATATTTGGATGCAAATTATGAATGTTGTGGCTTAATTGGTATAAATAGATGTATATTTACTTTTTTAATCTTACCACATGTAATAAATTGAAGAGTAAATTGATAATAAATATCCTATTTCTGTAGACAACCACGATAAGATATAATATATTTAGACAAAATAAAAATGGACTCAAGTATACACGATTAGTTTAATTATTTGTTTATAATATACTCTATTTTGTTCAATTTTTAATTTAAAATTAAATAAATATTTTAATTTTAAATATTATTATTTAGATTTATTAAAATACTAATAATATATATGATGTAAACTATTTTATTTTATCATCACTAATTTTAAATACCTTTTCTCTTTTTAAGTATGAAATTCCTAAATTACTTTTTTATTTTTCTTTAATTTTTATATATAATTTTTCAATAATTAAGACTTTTTCTAAAACTTTTAAACTATTTTTATTTTATTATTGTTTACAAAATAAATCATTTTTCCTAATTTTATGCCACATATATATGTTCCTAATAGCACCATGTCACCAAATTCTATCTACATAAGCATTAATTTTGACACTTCAGCATTTCAGACATAGAATACCCCCAAAATTGAAAAATAAGACCAAATGTGCAACTTTTAAAAGTTGCAGTTGTCAAACACCACCCATAAAATATAGAGGACTGAAAGTATATTTAAGCCAACTTAAAGAATCAGGAATGCAATTTTGCCCTATAAATCTTGCAAAAAGAATATCATATTTTAAATTACATAAATACTGTAGTGGACTCTTACCGCTATTAACTTCATAAGTCATTTTATACATAAACTTATAAAAAAAATTGTAGAACAAATGACAAACATAATTCATTTTTATCACGCAATTTAATATTTAAATTCTCGTAAAAATTATTCAACCAAATAAATTATGTTATATTTTCATTGACCAATCCCAAAACAATCTCGTTGGAATCAATTCAAAACCAAATTTTCAATCTAAATTGAAAATAATTCTCACTAAAAATATAAATACATGAGACCTTAGTTTCTAAATGTCTTCGCGGCAATCGTATAGTTAGAATGATTTATAATATTAATACAAAATAAAATATTAAATTAAAATAGACAATTGAACTATCTTGTCCTATTATGGGTGAATACACCCACTTATTAAATTTACCCCCCCTCCCCACTTTTTAAAATATAACATAATTACTAAATACACCCTCCATAATTTCCAATATTACCCTTGCATAAAAAACCCTAGGTGGCACGATGGCACAATGACATTTTTGCCATCATGTCGCATGGCACGATGGCACGTGGATGATGGTATTTTTGCCATCGTGCCATGTACGATGGATTTTTGTCATAGTGCGTGATCGTGTGCCAAGCGTTGCACTGCTACTATGCGACAATATTTTTCAACCTGAAAATTTGAGAAATAACATATTTTATGCTATAAACTAAGAATATACATTCATTATTTGGGGATATGAATACTTTATTGTCCATATCTGCAACAATTTGGGTGTTGGAAAAATCTAGTGTTTATAGAAAAAAACTCAACTTTGTTTAAGAATGAAGAATGTGGGTGAATGATGGGGGTGTATTTAAAGTTTCTTTAAGTAAGGGTAATATAGTCTTTTAAGTTAATAATATTTTTGCAATTATATGGATTTGGGTGTATTCATCAAATTTGGGGGTGTGAATAACGTCACCCTCCTATTATTACCTCATCGCAACATATGTTTTCACTTTTCAGTGCATCAATAAGAGACCAGAGTTGTTACCTGAGTATAATCCGACCTAAGCTTAGAAGTTGGGTTATCAGAAATAAAAATAAAAAAAAATAATTGCAAAAAAAAAACCCAAAGATTTGAACTAATTACAAGAAAAATCCAAAAATATTTTAAAATTACAAAAAGTAACCTCAGGTTTGATTATGTTAAATTTAAGGGTGCACTTGTAATTTTTTTATAAATATCATGGGAGTTTTGAATTTTTCTTTGATTTATGAAGAGGTAAAATATAAGATGGAATCAAATCTCAAGGGTTGTTTTTGTAATTTTTGAAAACCTCATGAGCATTTTGTAATTAGCTTGAACCTGAGGTTTTTTCTAATTATCCCTAAACAAAATAAACCAAACATAACCGTCCTTGAATAAAATATAATTACTTCATATGAGAATTAGGTCCATGAGTACCAAATTAATTTTTGCTCTGTTAACGTTGTTCATTTATTTCCTCAAGACTGGTCCCCAATTTTTACGCAAGCACGATTTAAAATAGTACAAAAATTTCGGCACAAGATTTTCACTTTTCACTTTTTGGTAAATAAATCTTTTTTTTGAAGAAAACTTTTGGTAAATAATTTAATATCACTATAATTTCCATTTCCAATGCAGTTTGCAATTTGCATACTTTTCTTATTCGACCCAAATTAAAAATTAAAAAAGGAAATAAAAAATAAACCAAAAAAAAAAAATAATACAATTTGACTCCCTTGTCCCTACTACTCCGCACGTTCTCTCCTCAACATATAAAAACCAAACCCTTTTCGTCTTTCCCAATTCATCATCATCTCCCGACTCAAAAAAAAAAAAAAAATTCATCATCATCTCCATTTACACCTCTTCCTTCTGCTCCCGCCGTATGCCACCGCCTGCACCGACGTCGATTTTCGCTTCTGTGTGGGAAAAAAATGGGTCTTGCAAAACAAACATCCGGCGAGCTTAAAACGCGAGTAAACAGTTGTCTAAACAAGCTTTCAGACAGAGACACGCTTTCTATGGCGGCCAACGAACTCGAAAGCATAGCTAAATCGCTCCCAAATGACGCTTTCGCGCCTTTTCTAAGCTGCCTCTCCGCCACTGACTCGTCGGAGAAATCCCCCGTCCGCCGTCAGTGCGTCCGTCTCCTTAGCGTCCTCTCCGCCGCTCACGGCGACGCTTTGTCGCCCCATCTTTCGAGGATGATCTCCACCGTCCTCCGCCGTCTACGTGACCCTGACTCCGCCGTCCGAGCGGCCTGCGTCGACGCCGTTTCGTCCATAGCTACTAACGTAAACTCTCCGCCTTTTACAGTCATTTTGAAGCCACTCGTGGACGCGCTTTTCCACGAGCAAGATGTGAACGCCCAGATCGGCGCGTCGCTCTGCCTCTCCGCGGCGGTGGAGGCGGCGCCAGAGCCGGACGCGCCGGAGCTGAGGAAGCTTCTGCCGAGGGTTTTGAAGTTGGTAAAGAGTGATAGTTGTAAGGCGAAGCCTGCTTTACTGTTGTTTGTCGGTAGCATTGTGGGCTCTGGTTGCGTGAAAAGTAAGAGTTTGTTGAGCTCTGTGGTTTCGACGGTGGTCGAGTTCTTGAGCAGTGACGATTGGGCGGCGAGAAAAGCGGCGGCGGAGGTTTTGGAGAAGGTGGCGATGGTCGCGGAGAGAAATTTGGCGGCGGAATTTAAGGATTCTTGCGTCGCTGCTTTAGATGGCAGGAAATTTGATAAGGTAAAGCTTTTATTTTACTTCTAAAACATTTCCTCACAATTTGTTTCTTGTTTTTTCTGCAAAATGTGCAAACAGTAAAAAATGTGGATTAATTGTTTTTTTACTGTAACAGATAAAGCTTGTGAGGGAGAGGATGAATCAAGCATTAGAGATGTGGAAGGATCTTCCCGGCCTATCTGAAGATGTGCCATCGCCAAAAGGTAACTGCAAATTCGTTTCTGTTTTTACTGTTACAATTTTATCTTCTCTGTTTTCTTTTTTTTCCCCCTCAATTGAAGACATAGTGTAAAATTTTGGGATCAAATTTTGATTTGTAAGCGATGGTAGAGTATCACTATGCCGGCCTCTTGTTTTTGAAATCATATATGTATTTATTGTTTGTAGATGTAATCCACTCCAATATCAGGTACAAACTCAATATAAATGGTTGTGATTTTAGTAAGTCAAGCTTGTAGAAAGATCTCATTTTCAGATCACAAGCTATAAGTCTAATTTGACTAGTACAAGACCAAAATTTACCTGGAAGTGAATGAAACCCCTTATTGTTAGTTAGAGATTTGAAATAATGGCAACGATATGTTGTTTCTCGTATAGGTTTTCTTTGTTTAGCAGAATACATTGTTTCCATATAATCGTGTGGATTTCGACCATTTACCATTCACTAGATCGTGTTGTCTTAAACTTTATCGGAGAAAGTAATTACACTTGAAATGCTGATTTCTGGCATTAACCTTGTTTTTTATGTTCAATCAGATACCAACAGCAGTGGACAGTCTCCTGTTCTGGTTTCAGAAAGTCCTGGCAATGCCGGCTTAGAAACCCCCAAACCGAGGAAAATTGTGCCGACAAGGTCACCCGTGTCTAGTTATGCTTCTTCAACCCGCAGTCAGAAGAGTGTTATAGGAAATGAGGACATTAAGCCGTGTATTTCCAGTGCCAGTAAGCTGAATTTCAAGAAAAACTTTAGGTCCCGAGTGGTTCCTTTTAACTGTAATGAAAATCTGGACATGGCTGATGGATATGCTATCAAAGATGACTTTGAGGACCAAAAAGAGTTTGAGGACCTGTCTCTAATTCGCAAACAACTACTGCAGATTGAAAACCAGCAATCCAATTTGTTGGACCTCCTTCAGGTACTAATGAGTTTCTTGATTCTGTTTTCTTAATGACGAGTACCATAAAACTGTTCTATTTACCTAATGTTCCCATATGTGATGTTGCTGTCCTAAAACATATATTTGTTCCCCTGAATCTGTGAACCCAATGTTTTGGATGGTTTTTGCTTTATTTACCTAAAGGGATAATTACAAAATCGAGGCTTGGGATAGTTACAACAAAGCCCAGAGGTTCTTGAAAATTACAAAAAATTCGTTGAGGTTTGATTTTGTCTCAAATTTAAGAAGGTAACGGTAATATTTCTATAAATGTTAGGGGGTTTTTGAATTTTTTTTGCTTATGAAGGGGGAAATGTAAGAAATGATCAAAATTTCAAGGTTTTTTCGTAATTTTCCAGAACTTTTTTTTAATCATCCCTTTACCTACCTAAAATCGGTGGGAGCACATATTATCTCACTCTCTTGTGATACTCTAATTTATTTTAATGTAAATTACAAAATAATCCACCCCTTAGGTAATGTTATTACAAAAAACCCCAACCCCATTATTGTATTACAAACACCCCCATTGAGGTTCGTATTTACATAACGGATAGCCCCATCTTGAGGACGCAATTTGTAAAATAGAAACAAATGTGAAGGAATATTTGTAAGTTTGTAGTTAACTCGTTTAGGCGCTTAGCTTATGTTTGTGAAGTAATTTGTCGGATTACTTTGATGAGTACGTACTTCGATGAGGTGTGTACTGATATAGACATGTTACATTTCTTACTTCAGAGATTTATTGGAAGTTCTCAGAAAGGAATGAGTTCCTTGCAGAAACGAGTTGACGGTTTGGAGAAGGTGCTGGATGAGATGTCACAGGGTTTTGCAATTTCGACTCGGAGGATCTCGGCCACTGATTCTGGAGGAAATACATGTTGTATGATACCTGGAGCAGAATTTCTGAGTCCCAAGTTTTGGAGGAAAGCAGAAGGCCACACCTTTCAGAAACCAGGCGTTGCATGGCATGGCATATAAGGATACAAGTGCTGAAATATTAAAGCTTGATAGCCCGAGAAATTGATTGCCAAATTCCTAGAGTTAAATTCTTTTATTTTAGCTGATGAGAAAAATACAGCCAGATATGTTCAGCTAGTCGAATTTTTTTAGTTAGTTTTGGCGCCTAAATGTGTACTGAAATTGAATGTATATATACGTAAATTCTGTAACAACAAGAAAGCAGCTCATGAATATCTTGTAGCATTTCGTACCAGTTGCTTCTTAAGAATCGACTCTTCACTCTTTGGGTGGATTTTTATTTTATTTTTCTTTTGGGCTTACAGTTACAGTATGAATGATCCTATTTCACTATTTGTAAACTCTTTAAAAAGGTATTGGCTATTGTAGTCAAGTCGATAAATTATCTCATGTGAAATAACACATGAAGCCCGCGTCATTATAGTTAAAGGAGCCCAAAAATTTTGAACTCCCAATAGTGTTGATTGACGAATCAAACTACTTGATACTCGATTCGAGATCGATAGTTAAAATTTCATTTGAATTCGGTTCGTTAGCATAATGAACCAAACTTAAACATATTATTTTTTTGTTTGATAAAATGTAAAGCTCAACTCGATTATTAAAAAAAAAATAATATATGTTTCAATATATCAAATTACTCGAATTCGATTCGTGTTCGGTTCGATTAAAGCTTGTTTGAATTTGACTTGATTACTAATCAAACCAAATTTAAACAAAAGCTTCGAAACTCAATAAAATTCAAATAATCTTGAACAGTGTTATGATTCGTTTATACCTCTCAACAATGTCCTAGAGTTTATACATGCAAGCCCATTATCGGATCAAGTTTTGGCCCGACCCAAATGGTATTATGCTACGAAAAATAAAATGACCAAACTGTAGAGTTTATTTCAATATATTGGCGGCCCATCACAGAACAAGGCACGTAGAAAACCCTTTAATGTTCTGGGCCTACATTCTCTAGACCCATTCTTTTTTGCTTTTGTACATCTAACCCATTACAAAAATAAATCATTGGGCTCCAATTTTTTAGGCAAAAGTGATATTCGGCCGTCATACTTCTTCCACGCCCCTTTCTATTTTTTTATTACAGAAGAACATTAAACTGTGTGTGTGTGTTTTGGTGCAAGAATCTTGTCTTCTTTATTTTGGTACTTACCAAAAATTCAACGCAATCACTTAATGAATATATCCTGTGCTACTAACTGCTACCACCAAGTACCAACTGCCGCAGCCATTTAGGGTTTAGGGTTCAGCATTTTCATACATTGTAAGGTATGAATTTACACTTTTATGCAAACATTTCGAGGCTACTATTTATTTACCATTTTATTATTTTGGTTTTCAATTGGTATATTTGGTTAAATTTGTTTATTTCTGCAGCCAGGACTGAAATTAAACGTACATGGGCGTGATTGATTTGTTCTGTCAGAGTTCATCCTGTTTCGTAGACAGACGAAAACCAAATCCCAGCTGTTTATTTGAGGGGAAGCTGAGGCGGGGTACAATTACATTTATGACCCCGCCGGCTTCCTCCTCCGCCGTGCCGGTGAAAGAGGAAAGCCAACAGGAAGGCGGCTGTTCGTTGACTGGGGATTCGTTCATTCGACCCCACCTCCGTAAATTGTCCCCATATCAGCCTATTCTACCTTTCGAGGTCAATTTCTTCATCCATCACCATTATCATTGTTAGATTATAAATTTCAGAATAGCATTACAAGAACATGAAACAACTAACAAACTACGTCAAAATGAAATGCACTCAAAGTGTTTGATAAAAGTGATTTTTTTTTTTTTTTTTTTTTTTTTTTTTGGGTTCTTAGCTATACAATCCAGTGTTAGTTTAGAGCATTGCAGCTCAGCCTTCTATGTGCAAGCTTTCCAAGGTCATAGACTCTATATCATTGTTCAAAATACCTTGAATGCTGACGGACCATTCAATTTCTTTATGAAACTTTTGTTGACATTTTCTTATGTTCTCTTCATTTAAATCTATGGGCGCTAAAATAGAAACTGCGTATTTGAGTATCCCTTCTAATCTCTGTTTACAGTCATATGATGTGATTATAGTGTGCTTTGCTAAGGGAGAGTTTTGCAACGGGATTTAGAGGGATTGACCATGTAGTTCAGTTCGAAGGATGCGGTGAATGAGATATAACATTTTTCAAGGTTGCATAAATCGCTTAGCGCTAATGCCTGGCGCCTGGGCCGCCTAGGAATTGTACTATCTTTTTATTTTTTTATAATTTTGACCGATTTTTGGCCACCTAGGCAGGCGCCTAGGCCCGATTTTCGATCGCCTTGCCGGATGCCTAGGCCTGTTTTTTGCCCGAAATGATTGTTTTTCACCGATTTAGGCAAGATCGGTTCGGCCTAGGGGCGCCTAGGCCGATTTTACAAAACTGCATTTTTCTGGTGGTATATTTTGACTAAGATGAGTGTTTGTTTCATTTTTCTTTTTCTGTCGTAAAAGGTTAAGGCTCTGTGCATCCTTATGCTTAATTTTCTTTTGTTTTATTATTTATTGTGTGAAGAATTCTGTCACTTATAATCGTCTTTGGAATAAAAGTCAAAACTCACACACACACACATGTTTTACTATTCAATTAAGCTTTTCATCTTGATGAACAAAAGGAGAATAACACATGAAACTTAAATTCTCTCCGTTGGTTTGTGTTTTTTTCTTGGAACAAGTCATGAAAAATATTTTCTTCACCAGTCTAATTCAGGACAAAGTAGGCACATAAAAAAATAGGCTTGTCATTGATATGATATTGTTAGCCAACTGTTGACTACTGATCTTGTTTATGGTTTCTTCACTTCTATTCGCACTAGAAGTTCCCTTTGCGCATTCACAAAGGACGAACTAAAATTTGAGTATTTGATTTAGGTTAATTCTTTTGGTTTTTGAAGTTATGAACTTGTTAGTTGAATGTATTTTTTTTTTTTTTTGGGAAAAACCATGATTTCCAAGAGTCCTTCGTTCTAAACATTAATTTTATGTGTGCAGGTGTTGTCTACTCGCCTTGGAAGGAAGCCCGAGGACATTGTCAAATTAGATGCAAATGAAAATCCATATGGCCCGCCTCCAGAGGTATGGCTAACATTGCATGAATTCTTGTTTTTTTTTCTTATAATACTGTTTGTAAACCTTTATTCCTTGTTGTGCAGGCATTATTTTACATTTAGCATGGTTTTACTGTCAAACTAAAAATCTCTTGTAGGTTTTTGAAGCTCTGGGTTCCATAAAATTCCCTTATATTTATCCTGACCCTGAAAGCCGTAGATTGCGAGCTGCACTTGCTGAAGATTCTGGTCTAGAAGCTGATTATATTCTTGCTGGGTGTGGTGCAGATGAACTTATTGATTTGATTATGCGGTTTGTAGCACAGTCCTTTCTAAAGGTTTGTGTTTTAATTTTCATTTCTGGTTTTCAGTTCTGATTTGTGTGTCTTTGTTTCAATTGATCCTCCAGATGTGTATTAGAACCCGGTGACAAAATTTTGGATTGTCCACCAACTTTTACAATGTATGAGTTTGATGCAGCTGTTAATGCGGCGCTTGTCATCAAGGGTAAGTTTGTTCCATCTTTCATTTCTGCTACTTAATGGTTTCTAGTTCAACTTTGACTTTTTTATTTTTATTGGATTCCTGCATTCTTTGTGCAAGCTCTCTCCAGCTATTCTTGATACACTTACTTGGGTGGGTTCATGCTATATTACATGTCGGGGCAGTTAATGAAATTAAATAAAAATCAAGTTGAGGACATCATGGAGCCATTAAGGTATAAGGGGGTACAACATTACTGATTACCCCCAATTTGAAAAAAGACCAAATATTTTTTAGTAAATAATAATAATAATAATAATAATAATAATAATAATAGAATAACTACAATATAATCTCTCTACATGGTGTCTTTTCCTAGCCCAATTTTTCTCAACAAGTACTCCTATAGATTTTGGACCAATTCTCTTCTCATACATTTATTTAGCAATTTTAAGCTCGACATAAAACTCTTCAGCAAATTATTCAAATCTAATATATTCATAACTCGTATGTACAATATTTCTTGAAATTTGATAGTCTTTTATACAATTTTTAGGCAAAAATTCTTGTGATTCTTTTTTATTTATTTATTCAAATTATGGGTTGTCGATTGCAATTGTAATTTCTATTTCAATGCATTTATTTTCTTTTCTTATTTGCATATTTTGGGGTATACGACTTTAAATATTAAACAATGTTTATAATATTTTTTTAGTATCTATCATACTCCCATTTTCAAAATCCTGGATCCGCTAATGTTTGAGGAAAGTAATTGATGAGATATAAATGTTGTCTTTAAAAATACTTTGACATCATATGTGATGCCAACTATGAGTTTATAATTATTCTTTCTGCGTTTTTCTTGATTAAGTTGCTTATCATCTTTGATACTGAAATTCATGTATTGTGACTCTGATCTTGTCCCATTTGGCAGTTCCTCGGAAGCTTGACTTCAGTTTGGATGTGAATAGGATAATTGAGGTTGTTGAGCAGGAGAAACCAAAGTGTATATTTCTGACTTCACCTAATAACCCGGATGGAAGGTAATTTTGCTCTGAGTCAATTCTTTCTCTTCCTTGGTACATAAAAAATCCTTGTTTATTTATCTTCTTTGTTGCTGCATCAAGTGTTCTGTTTTGAAATTTATTTATGCATAATGCAGTGCCAAGTTTAATCTATTCATTTTTTAGAATATGTGCTATATTCTTTGTTAATATGGATATTCAGGTCATGTACTATCATATAAGTAAAGTTGGTAGTATTATTGTATTATGAGGGAGCTAACTGCCTTTTAGTCTTGTCTAAAGCCGAAATAATTACCCAATTGTCCTTAATACCAATTTTTTAGTATTCTTGGTCCATAAAGTTTTTTCTTCTTTGCCTCAACAATCGCCTTGTAGAAAGTCAGCCTTTTTATTTTAATTTCTTGGCAGATATGTTAATTCATTATGGTACTGTAACAAACTTCAGTAGTAGTAAGAGACATTTTTCTCTTTGTTGTTGTTGAGTTCAAATGTTATATAAGGTATAGTTGGGAGAAGAATAGGAAATATGCATTTTAACTGTTAAAAATCATAATCTTGTAGCTTATATGTCCTTTCATTGACAATGGAAGTATAACAATGACATAATATGATGCATTCAGGTTTTACTTAGTCTTCCGACTACGAGGAACCTGTATTCGTACATATGTATCAATCTGGAGGATGGAAGCTAGAATGACATGACCATATGAAGAGAAGAGTAAAATGATAAATTGATACTAGGAAGACAGCTATATTAATGTCGAAGTAAAAACCATAAAAAATGGAAGTGATATTTATTTGTCAAGGAATATATTTGAGTTAAATATTAGAGGAAAATCAGTTTCATTGATGTCTGCAGTTATTGTCGTTTCTATGAATCTCGGAAGTGGTAAAGTTTTAGTTGCTTGTTTTTTTAGAATTATATTGTGCTTAAGATACTGTCTTGTGATTGTTCAAAACAATTGTTGCTGTTATGAACTGAGTTTCGACTTCCTTTCATGTTTCCAGTTTGTATCTATTTTTTTCTAAATTATAATTATTATTAATTCTGGCAGCATTATTGATGATGAAACGCTTCTGAAAATACTTAATCTCCCAATATTGGTTGTGCTGGATGAAGCATATATTGAATTTGCGGGAATTGAGTCTAAGATGAGATGGGTGAAGAAGTATGAGAATCTAATTGTGCTTCGGACGTTTAGCAAAAGAGCTGGTATTATCCTTTCTCCTTCTAATTTGCTAAAGTATTATATGTTACTTGTTCACTCAAATTGCTTCATGCAAACTCCAAAATGAAAGCTTCCAATGCTGTTATAATTTTATTTATGCAAGTGCTTAACATAATATATAGTCTTGATCGATACTTATGTAATATTGATTGATGGGGAGTGTGCCTCATGTGGGCTCCTAGTAATTCCCTACACAATGACTCCCACTCTATGTTGGAGCAATAAAAATAGTGTACAAAGTCTTGTTTTCATCAATAATAATATCATATAGCTAAGATAGTAAGACTTCATATAGGAAACTATATGAATCTAACACACAAAATTCCCAATTACGAAGGGACTCAAGGAAATAATATATTTCATGGTGCTTTTCCAAATTTTCTAATACAATTTGTAATTGGATTAAGGTATCCTCTTACTCCTGCATTAATTTTGCTATGATCGAGGATATGGCATATCTCCATCCAAATCATAAGTTGAACCAACTTCCGGATTGCTCTTGATTTATTTATCATGGACATATTCATGGTTTATTGGACAAATTTGACCTAAACTATTGCTTACTCTTTTTTTTTTTTTTTTTTTTTCGAAACGATAGAACTTTTATACATTAACAAAACAAAACTTACACTGCCAACTGGCAAAATGGCCACCTTGAACATACATACATTGATACATGTCAAGGGAAAACTCCGTCTGAGAGAGGTAAAACCACCGTAAATCGAGGAGCAAAACAAGAAACAACTAAAAAAAAAAACACAAAGCAAAAGAAAACTAAACCACCTCCGAAAGGAGGACTAAGGCACTCCTCAAGGAGACTACCCAACTCGAACAAATCCGGGCACGAGCTACTTCACGCCGCAAGACAAATAATCGACCGCCGCCTACGAGTTTCGCAAATCAACCGGTAAAAATAAAGACTCAAAAAAAAAAAAAACAGAAAAAAAAAACAGAAAATTCGAAAAAAAAGAAATGAAAAATGCCTCTCCCTCACCCGATCTTCAACCGCAACCCATCACCTACCCGGCTCCAACTCTCCTCTTTGTAGCTCCGACCTCCGACTTGCCTCCACTCTCGATCGGAGAATCCGATCACCTCCGGATAACACAAAAGATATGTCTTCATTGGCTTCCATGTGAAACATGGTTGAGGAGGGGAGGGGATAAGGGGAGGAGGAGGAGGAGAAGGGAGGGGAGGGGAGGGGAAGGGGGGCAGCCGCTGGGATGGGGAGGGAGGGGGGAGGGGTTTAAAGTTTTAGGGTTTGGGTTTTTTTAGAGAGTGGGAGGAGAGAAAGGGTAGAGAGAGGAATTTTTATAAAAAATTAAACTATTGCTTACTCATAGTTTAAATATTGGGTAATTGGCTGAATTATAGCTCCCCTGCTGCTTATTGAATTGCTCTAATATACTCTTCTTTTATCTCGGCTGAGAAAACCTATGATAATTAGAATGGTATGAGTGTATTATGAACTTGAATTGATGGTTACGATTAATATTCTAATGATTCAGCTTTAGCGGGACTTAGAGTTGGATATGGAGCATTTCCATTGAGCATTATCGAATACCTATGGAGGGCAAAGCAACCATATAATGTGTCTGTTGCCGCTGAAATTGCGGCATGTGCAGCATTAGAGAATCCTGCCTATCTAGAGGTACCAGGAGCAACATCTATCTCCGCTTTGCCTATGGCGTGTAATTTATTGGCTGAGACAGCTTAAGGCTTTTGAATTACACACACACACACACACACACACATATATATATATATATATATATATATGAGACACAAGTGCTAACTATATCTTTGGTTTATCCCAGAATGTGAAAGTGGCTTTGGTGCAAGAACGGGAGAGGCTCTTCAAACTTTTGAAAGAAGTACCATTTCTCAATCCGTATCCAAGTTACTCTAATTTCATTCTTTGCGAGGTTACATCTGGAAGGGATGCTAAGAAGTTGAAGGTATAAAACTTGTTTTCACTGTTCATTATGTATATATGACTGTTTTGGTTTTAGTTGTTATATTGCAACATTGTGTCTTCTAGATGGTCATCATTTTACTCAACTTTGTTAGTTTAGATCTATCATCAAAGAACCCAATATTGCAATACTTGATGTGGTCCCTTCTTCTTCTTCTTCTTCCACTTACTTTTCTTTTTCTTTTTCTCTTTTTTTTTGGGGGTGGGGTGGGGTGGGGGGTGGAAGCAGTGGCGGACGCAGGATTCGGGACTTGGGGGGGCGAAACCTATTTTGGAGACCTATAGAATGAATTTTTCTCCAAAAATTTTTTGGGTGGGGGGGCAAATGTAATTTTTCATTAGTATAGATATAATTTTAAAATAAATAATAAGTAGAAAAATTAAATTTTGAATTTTTTTTTTTTTGGGGGGGGGCCCTGTTCCGCCACTGGGTGGAAGAATACTCTTGTTATGTATTTGATGCCCAAAGAATAAGGGTGTGACTGATTGACCTTTCATTCCACCCCTTTCAATTTTTGGAAAGAATAGTGTGAAAAATTTGTTTGGAAAAATGAGGATGAATTTTGAGAGTTTGATTAGACATACGATGAAAATATGATGATGATAGTTGATGTGATAGTCTTTTTAGTAAATTAGTGATTAGATATGATTGTTGATTGGAAAAAAAGAGAGTGAGTAGTGTATTTGTGATGTGATTATGTGATGATAGTAGTTGATGTGATGTTTTTTAGTGAAAATATAATTGAATGTAATTGATGATTGGGAAAGTGAGAATGAGTGAATAGTGTATTTTTCGAAAATTTTCGCAAGCAACCGCATGTTCGGGAAAAAAGAATTTGGGCGAAAAATTTGCAAAATTATTTTACAACCAAGCACTTTTTCAAGATCCGTTCAGTTGGCATCTGCCACCACATACCTCAGCCTGCTTGCAAGAATCTACCTTTTGCTCTGGTGAACATAATGTATTCCTTAATCATGGAGCCTGATATAAAATCTCTGGTAATTTTTTAAATCTATTTTTCTATCCATTCGTAGGTCAGTGACATTAAATGTCAGAATACATGTGGATATGTTCGATGGACTGTTCTTTTCATTCCCATTTTGCAGTAATTGTCATATTCGTAATGTTCTTTGGCCAATCTGTGAGCAGTTCCTTTATATGTAGGATAATTACAAAACTACCCGGCTACTCCTAATTACAAAAAACTTCAGTGATCTTTCAAAAGTATAAATACCCCCTTAAAGTGTTGCGAACATCCATTTGAGATTTGTATTTACCTAACAAGTACCATCTTAATGGTGCAATGTGTAAAATAGAAACAAATGTCAAGGGGGTATTTGTAAATTTTAAAGATATTTGGGTGTTTTTGTGATTAGGCTAAACCTCAGGGGTGGTTTTTCCAATTACACCCTCCCCCCCTTTGTTTGTGTGTGTGTTTATTGTTTGTTATTTGACTCGTAAAATTGGAGCTGGAACATGCTGAAATATGGATTAGCCTAATTTTTGTAAATTAGGGCAGCACCAGCATGTTGATGTTTTTTTTTTCTTTCAGTTTTCACTCCTTTTTTCTCGTCACTCTCTTTTTTGGTTGAAAACTTATTGTAAGAACACACACTTTTAACAGGAAGACCTCGCGAAAATGGGTGTGATGATTCGTCACTACAGTAACAAAGAATTAGCTGGTTATGTTCGCGTCTCTGTGGGCAAGCCGGAGCATACAGATGCTTTAATGGAGAACCTCAAGCGCCTCTATTAGTCATAAGCATATGTTTTGGATAGTACTAAACCTTTGAGAGTAAAAGGTGGTTGTGGTTGCTGATACTCTTTCGGACACGGCCTAGCCGCATTCAACGTAAAATCACTCAGGTAAAACTGAAAACTTCTGAGATTTGTGAAAAAATTCAAATGACACATTTTGATTTTAAACCAAAATTCTTCGCCTGTGTTGAGAGTATATGTATACAACCACTGTTCTATATTTTGTCTACCAGCAAAACGATGGTAGGTAGAAAAATATCAATCTTTACCCTGGGTTTTATTTTTCTGAGATCTTAGGTGTTCAGCAAGACATTTGAGCTGCCTAGTGCCTGTGTTATTTATTTTTTAATTATTTTTGGGATAACTATCTCAACTCATCGCCGTCTCATGATATATTCCACGCAAGTGGAAAAACCTATGATGATGATGGTTTTTGAATTTCATCTCATTTATCCTTCGTATGAAGGTTGCGTCAGGAAGGGCATCCGGTGTAAAACTTTGCCACTTTGCTTTTTGTGTGAATTTATAGTGTTAATTAATTTTAGACAATTAATTGACACTATAAACTTCACGCCACCGACCCCACATAGTGGGATAATGTGCAGTTGATGATGATGATAATTACAAGAACTACTCACGAGGTTCAACTTAATTACAATAAACTCCAGTCATCTTTTAAACCATTTGAACCTCATGGGTTGGTTTTGTAAGTATCCCTTTTTTGTTGAATCGTTGATCTTTATGTATTGTTTAACAAAACACATGGGCATTCCTATGTCTTGGGCATGATTTGCTCTTTCTTAATTCTTATTCCCTAACAAAAGGAATATTGATTAATGTTGCCACTTTATCTTTACACAAACTTCATGTGCTGTCTGATTTGTTCCTTGAAAGCAAAATTCCTTGCAATTCTTTCTTCCAAAACAAAATCAGACATACATTAAGTTCTCCAATATTTTTTTTTTGTGTGTAAATACATCATATTAAAACTTCTCATACAAAGCTGTGGAGTGATTTGTTTTTGGAAACTATGAATTCGAATGTGGAATAATATGTTTATATTATGCATTTTCATCGGGTGTATTGAATGTTGAGGTAAATGCTACACATATATATATATCCTATATATATAGTATATATATATATATGGTCGAATAAAACACTTGACACAAGATGCTTATATAGTTATATCCAATATATGTACACGTATGTTTGTATCTTAATTTTTTTTTTTTTACAATTTATAAACCTGATTGTTGTGTTCTATGCACAAAATAATATTCTTTTTTTAAAAAAAAAACTAGATCTGTAGTTAATACATAAAATCTTTAGTTATCTCATTGCGTATTTATTGTCCTTTTTTTTTAAATCATATATTGGAGGATTCCATTTGTTTGCGTATTTAACAGGAATTTTTTTAAAGAGGAAAAAAAATATATTATATGACAAATCCCAACAAGGGTTCAAAAGTTGTTCATCCTACAAAAATTTAAATAATCCAAATCGAATTATTTAAATATTACTAATAATTTAGCACAGGCTGTGGAATGTAGATACAGGAGGAGGCTATAGCTGGTCCAAACGAGGACCACAGCTTTTGTTTTCTTCTTTTGTACCCTTTTTCCTTCTTTATGGGCAGGTCATAAAGTTGAGACTTGAAACAATAAACAATTACTAGTGGATAACCAATCGCTATTATATCAAATTATTTATTAATTTTGGACTTGACGCTAAATGTATTGCTTCCATATGGTGATGGTTTTATATGGCTATTCGTTGTCAAATTTTCTAAATCACAACCATATTTTTACATTTTTTTCTTGTTTTACATATTATCGTTAGGTAGAGTTCTAGTCAATTTATCCAAATAAGAATGTCCAGACTCCGCGGTCTGGACCCAAAATGAAATTTCTTGTAATTTAACCTGAATTAATCCAGCTAAATTTTTTTAATTAAAAATAAAGTTTGATTGTTTGGGATGTAAGATATTTGAATTTGGTTAAAGAATTTGATGATAAGTATTCCGAATGACTTAAAACTAGGCGAACTTTAAAACCTATTGTCACACTTGAAAAAGTAATCCAGAAAACAAACTTATTAAAAAATAAATAATCCGTTACGTTGTATAAAACATGAAATTCTTATTTAAATTTGTTAAGTGGTAACGGTTTTAAAAGCGTTCGGCAATTATCAATTAAAAAAAAATCTAGAACATTGTTGGCCCGTGCAAAAAATGTGCATAAAATATGCGATTTTTTCCGTACAATGGGGCATAAGGGACACACACTCGTATATAATTGAATCCAGGTTAATTAAAAATCAAACCTCAATTAATTTTTGTAATTTTGAAATTTTGCAGAATTTTACTATAATAACCCAAGCATCAAGTTTTTTTTTTTTTTAATTATCCCTAAATAATGTTCACATACCAGCAAGTCTTGCCGACCTAGATTTTGTCCATATAGATATGACTTATTTCTAAACCCACATTATTAACCATCTAGCCACGATAAGGTTTATTGGAAAAAGACATAATGCCGAATTTGACTATTCACTAATTCGACCATTGCTTTCAAGTCATCTTTAGTTTCAATTATCATTCTGAATTGAGAATTTTGATAAGGACTTTCTTACTTATGCAATCAGTTGGTTTTAAATTTTATCTAACTTGAGTAGTTTAGTGACATCCACTTGTCTGATTTGGACATGTGTGGTGAAAACGTCTCTTAGTTGTCTATTTTCACTTGTTGAAAGATAGTAAATCTATATGTTGATTGTTAGTTGATGGATATATCACAATTATTGAAACCATATTGCTTTGTTATGTAAATGGTACAACATTGAGATGGATCAAGATTTTTCAATTCATACATTACGTACATTTGTAACATAATGTATTGAGACAAATCAAGAATTTAAGCTCATACAATCATGTAAAATGGTACTGATAAGGGCAAATAATGGTATGGGCCGACTGATAGGTCCCAGGAGTGTTTAGGCCGACCGGTGATATCGGGCGGGAAAAATGATGAGCCCATAGCTTTTGGATGGTGCATTAAATAAGTTAAATAATGGGCGATCCGTGGGAGCTTATAGCGGGGAGAGATTGGTATAGGGCTTATCAACTTGGGTCCGACTGTCGAGGCCCGAGTCCCAATTGTTATGTTGAGCCGATCTGTGTAGAGTTAGCAGTGTTGAGCCGACCTGTTGTGGACGTGTTAAAGTTTAACATGACTTCAGAAGAAGAGAGTCGATTCGGCCTCGAGATGTATGAGATTGATGCCTTGGAAGACCTAAAAGGGTTTTGCATCAATACAAAGGGCCGACGTGTTACGAGAGATCGGAGCTGCAGTATTACGGGCATAAAATTAGGGTTTTTAATGAGATCCGATCCTAATCTAATGATGACTCGACACCAAATCGTAACGGAATCCCTGGATTTTACGGAAACCCTAATCCAGAGCTAAGGTATAAAAAGCCCAAACCCAAGGTTCATTCTAACCTAATCCCATTTTTCTTTATTCACATTCTTTTTCTCTCTCTAGCCTTTGTTTCCTTCTCAAATACCGACTTAAGCATCGGAGAGGAGTGCGCGGAGCCCCCCTCCCCCCTTTTTGCAGTGTCGTGGTGGTTTTGCGTCTCGGGAAGGTGCTTCGGCGGGGAGAAGTAATATTTGGGAGTAATCAGTGCGTATTTTTTCAGCCATATGTGTAATATTAATGTCGTTGTTTTGTTATGCACGCAACAATTATCAAAAACCAATTTGGTATTTTCAATGGTACCCAAATAAATTGGCAAAAGGCAAAATTAATTGAACCCACTTCAATTGTCCATTATCATTTCTTACTAAGACTAGAAACCAAAAAAGAAGAAAAAAACCCATCATGACATCCCAAAAAAGCGAAAAAGAAAAGAAAATGAAACTAATGCATACTTGACCTCCCCATAACCTCCACAAATATATTTAAAAAATAAATAAAATATGATTTATTTTGAACATTAATTTTTAATTCCTAACGGATGGACCAAATATTCCACACAAGAGTCAGCTTTAATAAGCAGGAGTAGCCTGGACCATTCTATTTCTCCCAATATAATTCTCAACCAACTTGCCATTAAACTTAGAAAATTACTCAGAATAAATTGTCAATTTTGGTCATATCATTAGAATTTGGCTAAATATTTTAATTTATATGTTCTAATTACATTTATTATACTATTATATACATATACTTCAAATGTATTGTCCATAGGTGTTTTATTTATAAAAAAAAACTTTTTTTTATATATATTTAATTTGTGACGCTCCAGACGTGAGGCATTTAGGGCTATGCCACAATTAGATCTGCGTGCCACTACTTCGTATTCATCCCCTTACTGTGTGAGAAAAAGGTTACTCTAAGTTGCTAAAAGATTTCATTGTATCCACTTTATAAAAGGAGACTCGTCACAACTGGCTTTGCTATCAACTATTTTGCATACGTTATCACTTTACAAAAATGGTTAACCTAAATTGTTAGAATAATCCATTGTACCCACTTTAAAGTATTCTCTAGTTATCCTCTCACCAATTATGTGAGATAATATTACAGTAACATACAATCCAAGATAAATTATCAAATTGAAATATTGAAGATGAATCATTGACTAACACAATTGTAATATAATATTGTTATTTTACATAACTAACGTATATTGTAATATTGTTATATAAAATATTGACATAAAAGAAAGATATTGTTCTAAAATAAAGAATTCAATTTGATTTTCTTTTTTAACTAAAAAAAGTGCACCAAAACTTACACAAATTCAACCCAAAGTACACCAAAAAAAGTCTGTGTTTCGGGGCTCTAGGGGCGGGCCAAATGGGCAAGGAGGGCCAAATGGATTCAGACTTCAGACTTTGTTTATTTATTTTATTTTATTTAGGAAAAGATAAAAGCAAACTGTATTTGGTTCTCTCTCCTGACATTTACCCGTTACAAGAAGCAACAAACCTTAAAAGTAATAAAAAGAATACAAAGTGCACAACCACTGTCGGCACACCCACACACAGATCTGCACAAACAATTTTCCGTTTCCATTTCCATTTCCATTTCCTTAATTCCTTCTTAAGAACTTGGTTAGCAAATCCCTTAATTCTTATTAACACAAAATTCAACAAATGAACCCTTCAGATCAACGCCGCAAGAGAAAACGCAATATTTTCAGACAATCTCTGTTTTCTCTTCCACACTTGTGCTCTGTAAGATCTCTTCTCTCGTGTTTTAGCTTCCTCACCTTTCTCTATCTTTTATCCCATACAATTCCCTTTACTTCTTCATCTTTTCGCCCCATTTTAGTAGTTTCAAGTTTATCTTTACTGTCATCTTCTAGCTCTAGCAGCTCTGCTAAATCAGTTAAAGATTTTGGTAATTTTTTATTACCGTTGAAAATAGAGAACAGGGTTTTATTCCCCGATCATGTTCTTTTATTGGTTAGCGGTGGTAAGAAAGATGGGGTGATGAAAAATAGCACTGCTAAGGAATTGGAATGTGTTTATTTTGGTAAAAATGTATTGAATAGACATAAAAATGATAGTGTTAATTTTTCTGTGCAAAAAGTGATATCTGTAGATGAATATGATGAATTTAGGTCTATTATAAGATGCCCACTTCCATATTCTAATTATTCAGCTGATGCAAATTTGAGGTGGGCTGATAAAGATGGGATTTTGGGGGTAGATAGAAAAAAATGGTTGTTATTGAATAATCAGACTTCTTGTTCTTGGGAGAATGTGGCGTATTCGGGTGTTCTTGATGGGGACACGGCGGTGGTGTTTGTTAAGGGATTGAATTTGAGGGCTGATAGGTTGTCTGATCCTAGACAATTCAGTTGCCATTTCGGATTAGGAAAATCGGACAAGAACGAACGGTATTTGATCAGGACAATGGCTTTGTCTGCTGCTCAAGAGGTTGTGAGATGTTCATTGCCACGTAGCATTCAAAAAAATCCTGATAAGCTTCAAGGTATTCGCGTGACCGTTGGATTGAGACACCAGTTTCGAGCCGGAGCTCGTAACCTAGTACTTATGCCGTCTGTGGCGAAGGTGTTCGATCCAGGGTCCGAGAGAAAAAAGAGGAGTGAGGAAAAGTATGAGCTTTGTGTGTGTACAATGGTGTGGAATCAGGCTTCAGCCATCCGCGAGTGGATTATGTATCACTCTTGGCTCGGAGTCGAGAGGTGGTTCGTATATGATAACAATAGTGATGATGAAATCGATAAAGTAATTCAAGAACTCGATCTTGAAAATTACAATGTCACAAGGCATGTTTGGCCTTGGATTAAGACTCAAGAAGCAGGTTTCTCTCATTGTGCTTTAAGAGCAAAAGATGAATGCAATTGGGTTTCTTTTATGGATGTCGATGAATATTTTTACTTCCCCTATTCGACTCCTAGACACCAAAGATTCCGAAAATTGGGCTACGCGGGTCAAAATTCGCTTTGCGCGTTAGTGTCGAATTTTTCATCGATTTCAAGAACCATAGCTGAAATCAGAACATCTTGCCATAGTTTCGGGCCATCGGGGCTAAATTTGCCACCTTCGCAGGGCGTCACGGTGGGGTACACTTGTCGGCTCCAGAGTCCCGAGAGGCATAAATCGATCGTTAGACCGGATGCGCTAGATTCTAGCCTGCTCAACGTGGTGCACCATTTTCACCTAAAGAAAGGGTTCAAGTACTTGAATTTGCCTCAAAGCATGGCGATAATAAATCATTACAAGTACCAAGTGTGGGAGGTTTTTAGAGCGAAGTTTTATAGAAGGGTTGCTACATATGTTGCCGATTGGCGAGAAAATCAGAACGAAGGTTCGAGAGATAGAGCGCCCGGTTTAGGGACGGAGGCTATCGAGCCGCCGGATTGGCCGCAGAGGTTTTGTGAGGTTTGGGACACTGGTCTCAGAGATTTTGTGTTGTCCAATTTGGCTGATCTTTCGACGGGTTTGTTGCCGTGGGAAGCAAAATCTGGTTTGACTGATTAACTTGGGGAGTTTTTGAAGGTTACATGCTCATTTGTAAAGGAGACAATTATACATAATTCATTTATTGATTGTTTTGCTCTTGTATTTTGATTTTTGGTGAAGAGGATTAGAATGATATGTATAGGTTTAGATACAAATTTTACGTAGTTGTAACTTGAATTTTAGCTCTCCTGCTTTAAAAGAAAGATTCACTGATTATACTCCTTGTTCTATTATGTTTACAAAATAATTAATATATATACAATTTTTTTTTTAAATCTGTGTTTTAATAGATATCCTCATTTCTAGCAGATTAATGAATGGTGATTTACCACTTGATCATTACCTACAGGGGTAAAGAGTAGATAGATAAACATTGGAACGAACAAAGTACTTAATGTACATTTCAAGAATGCATGGGACATATCATCTGTGTTTTGTGGGTTTATTGATCTATTGCCGGTAGAATTGCAAAATTAGTCTTGCTAACTACATGGCCGTAACAAAAAGGTCATATAAAAATCATGGTTCACAAAAGTCTTATAACTATATAAATATCTTGGTCTTGCAAATTGCATTGTTTGCAAAATAGTCCCATGACTATATGAAAATTTCAACTTTGGTTCCAATTTCACTGGAAATTGGGAACTGTCGCTCACGTGATTGAAATCCGGTGAAATTAATATCAAAGTCGAGATTTTCATGTAGTTCCAAGACTATTTTGCAAACCGTGCATTTTGCAGAATCAAAATCAACAAGTTTCTATAACTAGAGGATTTTTTTGGCAAAACGTAATTTTACAGGACCTATTTAGTACCGTTCTATGGTTAGGTACCAAGTTTGCAATTTTGCCAAATGTTGTTGCCCTCACAAAGTACTCTAATGTTCATTTGCACGTGCAGTTCATTGTGTCCTCAAGTCATCTTTCTGAATCACAAATGGAAATGCAAGCTCTAGTTATGTGGATCACAAATTGGACACACCTTGCTTCTCTAATGTGGCATTTCTATTGGAATTGGATGTTGTTCAGACCAGGCGTGGGCAGATTAGACTTATCTTATCGATTATTACCCAAAACAGATCAAATAATGCATAAATTTAGTACCTAACAAATCTTGCATTTTACTTGCAAATCAAGTGATTACTAATTGTCTTGCTTATAGTTTAGAGAATTGAAACTTCAATTGTTCTTTTGGATTTACAAGGTGGCGATGGTCGAATAAGCGACCAAAAACTCGTGACCATTTTAACATATACCAGAAGCATTTAAAAACTATTAGACCACTCTATTACAACAAAATCCCGAAAACAAAAATAGACCATGGACCAAGTGATAGCATCGTCAATGGCATAACTTGGCCTGTCATTCACTGTTCAGTGTTGAAAAGTAATTCTTGCAGTACCACCACCATTGCAGCAGGTTTAACCCTTTGATGCAGACTGGTAAATTGGAGCTTTGCACCACTGGAAGCACAGACTAGGGATACCAATGAATCAGAACGCAACTCTGCATAAAAAAACCTGAAGTTGAGGCATCATTTCCGTGTTATGACATTTGTCGAGCATAAATGTGACATAAATAGGTACTTTCATTACATGCAATACCTGTTGTCAGCAAGTCGATGTTGAGATAATGCCTTCACAGGGCAAAAAAGGTAATAATGGAATTATATATATTCTTTAAAAAAAAAAAAAAAACTGAATCTAAACAGGGTACTATAATAGGAAACTAAAACTAATGTGAAAAAGTACCTTTGGGTTTGATCATCAGGCCTCTAAGCTGATCAGAGAGTTTGACACTGTAATTTGTCGTTCAACTTTTTTCTTCCACTGTCAATGACATTGTATTCACAACTTTTGCAAGTGTAGCATCTAACTTTTCTCCAATCAAGGTGATCCATGCCTAATGTACATCAACAGAAATACCAAAAATCTGAAAACTAAGACGTGTGAATTTGATGATGGCAAATATGTATATCAGGCACGAAATAAATGACAATTGCAAATTCATAACTGTTTCCTCCATTGAAGACTATACAATACAATAGACAAAAGATGCATGTCTAAAAGATATATATTAATGTCTGTAAAAAGCCATTGAATTCCCATAAGCCACAATAGATTGAATAAAAGGGAGAAAAACATGTGAAGCAGAAAAATTACGAAAAGAAGAGTTCGACTGAGGTAAGCATAAAAAAGTGGCGAAAGAAACCTGGTCAGAAGTAGTGAATCCCCTTATTGTGTCACCTCCGACTATTGCGATTCCTTTATCCCCAAGAGGTTGCAAGATAACTGCCTAAAGACATCATGATTTTCCTAGAAATTACTTCACAAAAACTGATATCCATATGGTAAGAAAGGATAATGCATATCTATAAGATGAGAAGAATGAATACAACTAAACTAAAAAATAATGAAGTTCTGTAAGAGTACTATGGAACACAGAAAATAGAGATCACAATCATGTTTGGAACCAATAACTTTGTTGAGAATCGAAAAGAAAACTTAGGAGGTTAGATAGGACCAAATTTAGTTGTTCCGTAAACAAAAATCAGTAAGCATGCTTTGCCGGATAACAATAGAATGTAAAACTCGCCTTTAGGGGCTGGGAGTTATGGGTTGAGATAGGTCTTTACCACTGAGTATCCACGTAAAAAGTCATTATACTTTTAGTTTCTACTTAAAGATAGTAACTAACATAAGTACCTGTGTATTCGACGGTAGAAATGGAAGCTCAGACTTCCCAGGATACAGTGACAAGTTGGCCAAGTAACTTTCTGAAATAAAGATGAAAATGTTTGTTCCTAAAATTAACTCACCAACAAAGGTCTCAATAAAATTATGGCTTGTTTTACAAAATAAACTATGATAAGATCTCACGTGATCCAGATTTTGCAACACCATTATAAAGCGATCCTTTCATCAATTTGTTAGCGTCTACAGCCATGGGTTCACCTCCATTTGAGTCAGATACATCAGCAAACCCTATTTGCAAAATGCAGATGCCATCATAAATGACAACAAGAGACCTGCAGCATGTAACGTCTGAAAGAGACTCCCATGCCCTGAGAAGCGAAGCATCACAATGATTCTATCTTCTCATTATAATAAGTGACATTTTACTTGAACTTTTAAGTAACAAAATTATTCACAACTAAATTGTCATTTTTTAGCATTAAATGTGACAATATGGTGGAGAATTTATTTCAACGAAAATTCTATTAATAAGTCAATCTTTTCAGAATCTAGATCTTATGGAGTTTGAAAATGTTCTTTTATCATATTGTCTTTAAATTGGAACATAAAGTGAAAATGTAACATCTCATTATGTAATGGTAAGAAGCAGAGGATGCATGGCGTAGAAAAATGCTCTCTGTAAAGAAGTGACACAAATGTAGAAGTGGCAAAAAGATCAATACCAGAGCAACTCAGAAATGACAGAAGCAGGAAGATTATGATATATTCTTCGACATTCCACACCATCAGGGTTAACCTGAAATTTAAGTATGAAAAATAGAAATGATTCTTGTTACGGCAAAAACTAAAACAAAAAGACAATCTCAGAGGGAGAGGGCATAAAGTAGAATGCACATATAGTTTCCTCACCACAGAAATAGATTTTGGCCGAATTGAGAGCCACACAAGACCATTCAAAATATTGGTAACAGCCAAACCAAGGGTCAATAGATCCGCTCTAGACTGTGAACTGACAAAGATAAAGTAATAGGGTCAATAAGTCATGGTATACAACTTTCAAGGATAAACAAGAATATATAATATCAAAGATGTCATACCAAGTGATAGAGGTTTATTATATTGGCACACACATCTGTACCTCTAAAACAAAGTACACTCTAGTAGCAGAATAATGCATACTGCAGGGAGGAGTAGGATGTATGGTGTCTTCAAGTTTTTTAAATTAGATTTTATTTTTTCTAAATAAAGGATTTACATTCAACATATGTAGCCACCCCCACGACCCCCTTTCCTCAATTCCTTTCTTCTATTCTTATGTTCCTTATTTCATGGTAATTACTTGGAATAAAAACTGTCAACACGTTATGTCATATCTTATCCACTTCACTTGGACTCACAATGCCCATACGTTAAAATCAATTGTAGATGGTGATTTTCTTGAAGATCACGTACTACTTCACTAATCAGGTTAAAGTGTAGATTACCAGAAACACAAAAGAAACACTACAAGAATCAAAGAGAAGAACTTGGTCCCATAATAGCCTTTTCCATAGCTTTTTAACTAATAATTTCTCCTGCACACTATTAAGGCAACCACCATTTCTAACGCCAATAATTTCACACTGGACCTGAGCCACTCATATTTCAAACATCACAAATTCCAACAAGTCAATTCTACAACAGGGAAAATCTAATACAACTATGAAATCATTCACATTTTAAACACTCCTTTCGTACTCAATGATCTCATTTACATTCGAGGTCGAAGCTCGCCACATCACACCTAACAATTAGTAAGAGTACATCCCAAACATGAATTATCGATTAAAATTAGAAACTAAATACAACCCTTTCTTACCTTTTTCCTCTAAAGAAAGGAAATTATTTCAGTTTCTAAAGATAAAAATAGCATTTACCTGCTGGCGTCAGCAACAGGAGCAATGCCTGAAATTGTTCGGTTGAAGAGCACGGCCAGCAGAGATACACCGCCGACGTATATCGGCAAGCTCCGCACAACGCCGTCATTTGCGGACACCCAATCCGCCACCCATTCCCTCTTTGGCTTGGGCCCTTGATACCCTCCCTTCAATTATTAACAGAATAACGAAACGATTTTCAGCAAATGTTAGTGAATTAAAACAAAAAAGGGAATAAGTGAATTGCGTATAGTGTACCTGTGGATTGAGAGAAGCCCTAATTGAGCGCCGGCGGGAAGTAAAACGGCATCGTGGCGGGTTCAACGGAACAACTAAACGTCGGAGAATTCCCGCTTCCATTGAAATCGGTTAGTGTACGCTTTTCTGTAAATATCGCAACTAGAATACATCCAAACAGAGCCTAAACTTTTGGTCCCTGGAGAATTGCATTTATTCGATTTTGGACCTTTAGTTTTCTATCGCTAAACAAAGAGAAATTAGAAGTAGAAAATTGATAACGAACCGAGTTCGAATTTAGTCATTACGAAAATTTAAGCTCGAATTAAAATCTTGTATTATAGTGGATGTTTATAAATTCAAAATTTGACGAGCTTGTAAGCACATTTAAAATTTGAGTTTGATGTAAAATTGTTAAGTTCAAGTTCAATTTCCTTGTTAAACAAAAAAGGAAAAGAAAAACAAATCCTGTAATATTGAATTAGTTTTGCTCCCCAGTTCATGGAGAGTTTGTAAACACTAACAAAAAGTGTTTCTCAATTAAAAATTGAAAAAAAAAGAAATTACATTTTAGTGTTAAAAAAAATGCAAGCTTCTCCTTTTCCTTCTACTTCATTTAATCAGAACTCATAGATTTCAAATTCTGTTTATAGTTTGACTTTTACAGACAAATAAAATACTTTGATAATTTTCCAACCAAACACTCTCTCCTAACTTAATCAGTTTTCGACTTCTATTTCAAACATTTTCAACTTCGGATTCCCAACTATTTTTCGCTTTCGTGACAATAAATCATTTTCTCTAAAAGCAAAAGTGTTTGCAAACACTTAGTCATCATTCATGTGAAGCCATCTTCCATCTTTCTCTTAATGGACCAATCCTATTTGTCTCTATCCTCCATAACATGGTTGCTTCACTTTTCTTTTTTTCTATTTTTGATTCACTCCTTGCTGCAATTTGAACTAGATTCTTTGTTGGCCATTAAATTGTATTTGGATGGAAGAATTTGAATTTGAAAGGAAAATTTGGGAAACATATTGTTGAATTACCTGACCCAAGTTGATTGGCCCATTTTGTTTAACAATTAAGCCCACAAATACAGCCCAAATATTTCGGTCCACTTTGTGTTAATCCAGTTCCTTGAGTCGGATCTTGTGGCACCCATTTAAGAAATCCGCAGATCCTCTTTGTTTGATATGATCCATCCATTCTAATCATCTTGATCGCGTCCGTCTGTGACCCTTATTAAAACCCTTTCCCCGAAACCCTTACAACCTCACTCTCTGGTTTTCACTTTCTCTCTTATCTCTCTCGATCCCTCGATCCATCTCTCTGGGTTGTTTCTCTCTTTAGAAAATCCTACGCCTTGTTGGATTTCTGTGTGATTCCATTGTTGGTTTTGAGATATGTGTGTGATTCCTACCTTCATTCACCCTCTTTGTATAAGAATCGAAAGTTTGAGTATGTTAGGGTTTTGGGGTGTAAAAGGGTTTTTCAGATCCGAGGGTTTCTATGAGTTTCTTCAGGGTTTTTAGGGTTTCCTGGGTGGAAATCTTAGTGGTGTTCTTGGAGACTTGTTGGTGTGGCTTTGTGGTCACTGGTTTGATTCTTTATATTGGTTCTTTGTGACGATTACTTTTGGGGTTGCTCAGCTCTTGAGCTGATCTTTGTGGATCTTGAAGTTTTATTGGGTTTTTGCCCTATTTAGTTTTATATCCTTTTTATTTCATTCATTTATTTTTTTTATTATACTTAGAGTTGGTTTGTACTCTACAATCCGTTTCCCATATGTATTATTGAGTCTGTAATAGTAATGTTCGTTTTGGTTTGTAACTATTTTTGTTCGATCGAGGCAGATAGATACCCAACAAACATATTTCAAATGGCTTCATCTGAGATGGATTTGAAATTCACCACAATGACTCAAATAATAGCTCAAAATGAGAGTCTAAGGATTTGAAATATGTATACAAACAAGCTTGGTGGATTTATTAATATGGATTTATATAACTTCAAATCGATCAATCCAAAATGGATTCTTATAAATTTATTTTTCGATGGATTTATAAAATCCTAACAACAAAATCAATGTAGTTAGTTTCAATTTGGACCTATGAACATTTGTGATACACAAGTGTTCTCTTCTTTTTCCCTCTCAACTTTTTCTCCTCCATCTCTCTAAAACAAAACTCAATAAACCCATTTTCTTTCCCCTCCCCTCCCTCCCCTCCCCTCCCATCTCCTCGGGAGGCGAGAGGCATGCACGATCGGTGACGGTGCAATCGAAAATCGTAGGTTCGACTCCCACTTTGCGAGGTTTTTCTTCTATGAGTTAGATCTGGACTTTGAGAGTTTTTTCGTGAAGGCATGTCAGCGGCGAGTGGTGGCCATCGGTTGCGGTAGTAGATTTGAGTGAGGGAGAGGTTGTTCCCTTTATTTTGTTTTTAGTATGTTTGATTTTTTTGTTTGGTTTTATTGTATTTTCCTTTTGTGTTGGTGTCTTTGTTTTCCTAGTTTATTTGCAAAATTATAGGCGGGTCAGTAGTTTTTGTCTTGCAGTGCATGATGTAGCTCGTAACCGGATTGTTCCAGTTGTGAGTTTCCCTTGAGGAGTGCCTAGTCCTCCTATTGGGAGTGATTTTTTCTCCTGTCGGAGTGCTTTGTTTTTCCTAAAAAAAATGTTTCTGATACCTCTTGGATTGGTCCGGAGGTGTTGGGCTAGGATTATTGGGCCAAGTTTCTAGTGTTCAGGTTGGACTGTTCGTTGGGATGTTGACTAATTAAGGCTGGTCATATAAGTTAGGATTGAGCTAGGCTGCCCTCTTTGGAAGCTCATCTCAAATCAAGAAGAAGCCCTATTAATGGTAAATCATGTTAGAGACCAAGATAGATAAATCTAAACCTTTCCTCAAGAAAGAAAAATCCGAACCTCGTTAAAATTAAATAAAGAAAAATCCGAACCTCGTTAAAATTAAAACATTGAAGTTCGAACTTCAACCCAGAACGATCAGTCATACTTTTACTGTATGACGTGATCATTTCAATAATTGAACTCTTGCAAACCATATAACTGTAGTTAAATTCAAGTTGTTGAGTGGCTCATCGTCTTCATTACAAAAGGTCATTATGACCCGACCAATACCATCTGATGTTCAAGTCAGTTCAAAAGCAAGTGAGATAAGACATATAAAACTTAAGAGTTGTTGTCACGAACATGACTATAAACGAACTAAGCTCTAACGAACGAGGATTGTTCGTGTTTGTTTGTTTATCGTTTATTTATTTAAATGGTTGTTTGTATTCGTTTGTTCAATAATCGAACATGTTCACGAACGGTTCAGTAACATGCTCGTTAATTGTTCATGAACAACTATATGAACATGTATATGAAAAAATTAAATACATTTGTTCAGGAACACTCAACTAGAGATAAATATATGAATATTATGATTATAGTAAATGTAAATGTGTTGTAATATTTAAAAAATAAATAATAAACAAACGTCAAATGAATACTAAATGAACATGTTCGTGGACAGTTCGTGAACATAAATGAACATATTTTCTTGTTAGTTTATGTTCATTAAGCTAAATTTGTTCGTTTATGTTCGTTAAGCTTAATAAAAGAACATAAATTAACTCCAACCGAGCTCATTCACGAGTTGTTTGTCGAAAGTTATGTTCGTTTAAGCCCTAGCCACGATAGCCGCGATATAATTTACATTGCATTCATATCGTGGAGCAGGTTGCCACAATATAAATTCAAGATAATTGAAGACGATACCCGCAATGTAATTTTATATCATAGAGCATGTTGTCAAGATATAATTTATGCCGTGCATTTATATCAAAGAAGAGGTTGACACGATAAATTTTTTATTGTGGGCATCACATATTGTGGCTCGTGTGTCGTGGAATCTAGTACATTTTGAGTTGGATTTTGGTAAAATAAAAAAACTGTATTGACGGTGTTTTTGTAAATTCAGGTAGAATCATTTTTTTTATATAAGGGAATGAATTTTTTTAAATACAAAATGATTACTTTAAAAAATTCTCCCTAATAAATATTACCCGTGGAGGCGTGGAACTAATTCTATTGGGCCTTTATTTGTCATTCAGCCCACGACTCGAACAATTCCATTGAACTCGACCTTGTGGACTTCTCTGAATTATGGCACATCACTTTAAATAAGTTCCCTTGGGACATTCAAGAAAATATAGAATTTCTTTTTTTTTTGAACCAGAGAAAATTATTGCTTATATTAATTCATCGAAATGTCAGCAATTACAATTTCCTCCAACCAAATAGGGAAATCTCCATTCATCCACACAAATGGTGATGGAGTAAAGGATGCAAAATTAGCTAAATTATGAGCGACGGTATTGGCTATTCTGTTGCGCCCAAACTTGCTAATAACTGATTAATTTCTGCAATTAAAAATCCATTATGACTGAAATCTTCATCTGCGGCCATGATTCTTGCACTACCGTAGTGAATCCGATTTGAAAAGGTATTAAGCCATTGTCCCTCGCTTGGTGTAGTCCCAGCTCCATAGCTTGTAACTCTCCATTTAATACAGACCCAATATCATTAACTTTTTTTCTCAAATGCACAACAAACCTACATTTTATTACACAACATACACTATACAAATTACAAAGTGTCGAATAAAAACATACATTTTTTTATCATTTCATTTTATTAATTATTTTAGTATCATGTTATTGTGTCACCAACAGAAAAATGTGGCATTATCAGATACATATTGGAAAGCATATCATGTCACTAGCATACCGTTAATAGCTTATCGATCTATTAATTTTTGTCGTGCTTATCGGGTTGACACAAACACAACATGACACAAGAAATTTTGTGTCCTTATTGTGTTGATACGAGAAGGATACGAACATGCCAAGACTAAACATTAATCCATTATTTTAGTATAATTTTTGTGTCGTGTCAAAAATTATCACCTCTAATTATAGATAGATCGTTCAGCGAGAAATATCAATTGTTTATGGTGTTGCGAATTCGTTATGGATCAGTTTCTTCTTCTTTATCCTCTTTTAGTGAATTTATAACATACATCATCATTATCGGAAATATTGATCATCAAAATTAGCTGATATTCAATACGTTATCATCTACCCACAATTTATTATGAATTATTATTAATACCCAAATCAAGACCTTTAAAATTTCATACCACAGTTTGCATATATTTTGAATCAAACCGCATAATAGTGCATATATAATTTCTGGATCAGGTGAGTCCAGATAAGTTATGTGAATATGTAAGATCAAATCTGCAGCGTTGAGTTATTTTTTAAATGGTCTAGATTAATCAGTTTTTAAATGGTTAATTTATTGTAGAAAATGACTTTTTGGTAAATCTAACTTTATATAAGCTATTAGGGGGAAATTATTTTTGGTGGTGGCTTTTCAAATTGCTAGAATCAAGGGATCGGTTTTATTGTGATATCTCACTTTCATATCTTCTCTTTTGAGTATTGTAAAACTGAAACAAGTCTAACTATTCTTCTCTATCATCGAAACACTATCTCTCTCTAAGTCCAAGAACTCTCCATCTATCTCTCGCGAAAGAATCCTCCAATCATCTCCCCGATAGCTTTTCTTCGAGGCGACACCAACTCGACGACAATTATTCAAGGCGACACAACATATTCAAGTCGACTGTACTCATTTTCTTAACTGAGTCGACTGCCAAATCGCCTGTGGAACAAGGTTTTTTTATTACCCTTCATTTTCTGAATTTTTTTTTTGAGATTTTTTGGGTTAATTCCTTTGCACAAGCATATGATCATGTATAATATTTCTGATTTTATAATAATTTTTTTTGCTATGTTCTTGATTTAGATTGAGGTTTGGGTAAATTATTTTCGATATAACAGGGGGTAATTTATATTATTGTTGTGTTTTCTTTAAGTCTGGGGGTTTGCTTACTGATGTTTTCCACTGCTTATTATTGTTGTTAATTATGCTTATGTATGGTTTGTTTTCTGTTTATGCATGCATGCTTTATATTCTGCTTATGCTTGGTTGGGTTTATGATTTTTTTGTTTTTGCGATTTTTGTGCTCATTTTTTGGAAGGTTTTTTTTTTGGGGAGAAAAATTTGTTAGTTGTTTAATTTTTTGTTTTTCTGGGGAGAAAAATCTCTTAGTTACTGGAGAGATTTTTTGCTTAATTTTTTTTGTGCTAGTTTTATGAGAAAAATGTTTTTTGTTTAATCATTGTTGCTCTGTAGAAGGTTGGGTTTTTTTTTAATTAATGTTAATAATTGTTCTTCTTGAATAAGATGGGTTTTTTTTCTTAGTGTTTGTGTTTGGAGGTTTATGAGAAGAATAGTTTTTGAGATCTATATATTTTTTTAATGTTAAATGTTGCTTATTAAGGATATATACACTGCTATCATAGACATAAAATATTGCTTGTACGTTGCAGAGATTCGTTTGTTTTTTACTGTTAAATGTTTGCTTATTAAGCAGAAAGATCTTGCTTACATAGGCAAAAAATATTGCTTATTTTGTTGTAACTGTGGTTTTTTGTTAGATGATCGTATGGGTAGATGTATATGAGTTGCTTATGCTGCTAGTACAACTTGCTTATGTCAGTTATGTGTGTAGTAAATATTGCTTATAAAGACAAAAAATACTTGGTACAAATATATTGCTTATTAAGACCAAATATTATGCTTGTGTTGATATAAAATGATGCTTTCATAGCATAAATGAGTTATTTTTTAGATGTTTTTGTCGTGATTTTATGTAGATTGATTAGTTTATATAATTATATGCTTATACAATTATTGACTTTGTTGTGTATTTAATATTTTTTGTCAACATTTTTACCAGGAGTATGCATCCAGAGTATTGCAAAAGTTGTATGTCTTCGTACGAATGTTGTTGATATAATTCCGCTGCTTGAAAATGCACCGAAAGAGGTAATAGGGGATGCACAATTTTGCAAAGTCCAAGAAGCAGCCATTTTCACTATGCGTCACATGGAGACGTATGTGGGAGGAGGTATCAGAAATTGGGAGGGTGGGCTGGAGAAAAACAATGAGGCGCAACTATTGATGATGTGCAGGAAATATACCGTTATGATTTGTTTGGATGATATGAATGAGCAGAGGAAATTGAATCTGGGAGAGACAAATAAGTTTGTTGGAACAACGTAGGATTATAGCAAAACGATGTTGATGTTTTTTTTTATTTTGAACAAATAGTTGAACAATATATGTTGTTTTGGAGTTCACGCATTGAGTTGAATGATTTGAAATGTAAGCAAAGTGTGAAGCAACATTGGTACAAAAACGGGGACCAAAATACCTCATTTTTCAACATATTCCTCTAAACGGAGAGAGGTTAACCATATTGCTTCATTGAAAGACGACCAGGGGCATGAGTTCACGGATTCAACAGATTTGGAGAGATTAATTGTTCAGTACTTTGATAATATTTTCTCATCTGCTTCTCCATCGCAATAGGATATCCGACAAGCACTTTTAAGAGTTCGACCTCGGGTAACTACGGAAATGGAGAATTGTTTAATGGCTCCGTACACAGCGGCTGAGGTTACAAGAGTTGTCAAACAAATGCACCCTTACAAATCACCCGGTCCTGATGGTATGAACCCTATCTTTTTCCAAAATTTTTGGTTGATTGTCGGTAATGTGTTTCAAATTCTGTGCTTTCTTTTCTAAATAATAAGAAACTCTTTACTGATATGAATTTTACCCATGTTGTGCTCATTCCTAAAGTCAATAAGGCAGAGTTAGTGTCCCAATTTCGGATTATTAGTCTATGTAATGTTGTCTACCGCATTGCCTCAAAAGCCATCTCTAATCGCATGCGCTCTATACTAAACTCGGTCATTTCCGAAACCCAATCCTCCTTCCTTCCTAATCGACTCATCACAGACAACATTCTAGTAGACTATGAATTGCATCATTCTATGAAAAATTGTAAGATGGGCAAATTGGGTCACATGTCTATAAAACTTGATATGAGTAAGGCGTTTGACAGGGTCGAGTGGTCATTTGTCTATACGGTTCTTGACGCCCTGGGTTTTCCATCTGATTTTGTGCAATTAACTAAATGTTGCATATCCACAGCCTCTTTCTCATTCTTACTAAATGGAAGCCAATTTGGGTCGGTTACTCCCAACAGGAATTTGCCAAGCGATCCCATTTCACCTTATCTTTTTATAATCACCGAGATTTTTCTTGTATTTTGCGGATCTTCGGTGCCGCGAAAAATCCATGGTATCAGGATAAATAGGCACGCTCCGAGTATATCACACCTATTTTTCGCCAATGACACATTGCTCTTTGGGAATGCTACCATTGCAGAAGCTCAACATTTGCGGTTCGCTATTGACTTATTCCGGGCAGCGGATAAACCATTATAAATCAGGAGTCCTCTTCAGCCCCAACACAAATTCGGTTCTAGCTCAGTAAATTTCAACCATTCTGGGTATCTCATTGTAGATTCGCATGGAAAATATCTCGGTCTTCCATCTATCATTGGTAAGAATAAACGGGATGTCTTCTCATGTCTCCAAGATCAAGTCTGGAAACGTATTGCGGGGTGGAAAGAAAAATCATTATCTCGGGCAGGTTGTGATATTCTTGTGAAAATGGTTATCCAAGCTATTCCTACGTATGCTATGTCTTGCTTCCGAATTCCTGATTCGATTCTTGAAAAAATTCAGTCCATGGCGTCAAATTATTTTTGGAGTGGTTCGGGGGATGGAAAAAAATTCACTGGCTATCGTGTAAAAAAATTGCACAAAAAAAGGATCATGTTGGTCTCTGCTTTCGACATCTTCGAGCTTTCAACTTAGCGCTCCTCGCAAAACAGCCATAGCTGCTAGTTACTCGGCCCGCTTCTCTTCTTGCTTAACTTCTTCGAGCTAAATATTTCCCGGGTGGGGATTTCTTCCACGCTCAACTTGGATCTCGACCCTCGTGGAGCTGGCGTAGTATCCTTGAGAGCCGCCCTGTCATCACTGTTGGAGCTGGCGCCTTATCCAGTCTGGTACATCCACGCTCATATGGCAAGATCCATGGCTTCCTCGCAGCGGAAATTTTTTTGCTCACCCCCTTGGTCCCATAAACAACCTCAACGATACAGTGAGCTTGCTCATTGATGTTGAGCACTCATAATGGAAGGGGGATATTATTCGTTCCTTGTTTAACCCGAAAGAGGCGTCCCTTATTCTATCTATGTCTATCAGTGCTTGTTAGTCAGAGGTTTTATGGTGCTGGCATCTGAATAAAAATGGTAATTTTTTTGTAAAATCCGCGTATCACACAATTTTAACATCTTGCTCCCACTTTTTTGGTATCCAGGTTTCTACTCCGTCGGGTTCTTCTCCTAACCTGGGTGGAAGAAAAATTGGAATTTGCAAGTTCCACCCCGTTTCAAATTATTTGCTTGGAGATGTTCGTCAGAGGCTCTATCCACTGTTGATCTCCTTGCAAAACACCACATATTTTCGTCGGATCTTTGCCCGTTTTGCTCCTCCGCCGAAGATGCCAAACATATTTTCTTCTACTGTCATTTTGCGGAAAAGATTTGGAATTGTTCAGGCCTATCTGAGGTTGTTCTCCAAATTTCGCAGTCAAGTTTCTCAGCCTCGTACCAAGATATTATTCTTCACTCTCCTTCGGAGGTTCGAAATCTTTTTGTCGTGCTCTCTTGTTCGATTTGGTACCACCGGAATAAAAAAAAATTCAAAGGTGCTCCCTTAAACCAGATCTCTATCATCATGGCCACAAATAACATAATGCATGACTTTACACTTGTTGTTTGCTGCCCCGAAGTGCTTTCTGCCAATTTACCTCAATCCATGCACCCATCTTCATTGGATAATTTCCCTTGTGTGTGCTTTGATGGAGCAATTTCCGCCCAGAACCGCTGTTGTGGAATTGGAGTTGTTGCATTTGATGCTCAAGGTAAATTTGTTTCAGGATTCATTGGTATCGTCGATCCGGAGATTGCGGAATGTCTAGCACTTAAAGAGGCTCTCCGTCTTGCTGCAAAATTGAATATTGGCCCTATCTCGATTTTTGGTGATGTCGCGCAAGTGGTTCTCGCTGCCAACGATCAAGCTCTCAGTTTTGCGGCATCCTCATGCATTATTCAGGATATTATTTCTTTAAAAAGTCGAGTGCATATCAAGGGTGTGTTTTGGTTTCGTAGGTCTTTTAATTTCGTCGCTCATTCTTTAGCAAACTACGCAGAATTTATGGCGTCGGATTTTCTACTCTGGGATCATCTCCTGGAGCCCCTTTGTCAATTGCTGCTGGACGATTTCCAGCATATTTAATGATAATTTCTTTTTCCCCTAAAAAAAATTGATAGTGGATATGCAACATATATTCAATATATAAGCAAAAAAATATGTAGATAGTTAGCAAATTATTTCTTCGTAAACGCTAAGAGACATCATTTGACATTTTGTCGTGCATATGCAACATATACTCGATGGACAAGCAATATGAGTCTGCTATATAAGCAATTTTTTTTGCATAAAATGACAGTTTCTTCAGCAGACAATTTTACTGTAAGAATGAAAATTAAAATCAATAAATAAGTAACATTGTTCATGCTCATAAGCACCTTTATTATAACAATTAAGCAACATTTTATATATACCTAAGTAAAGGAACGATTTATCGAGGTAGCAGGCGTTTTTTTTCAGATTTTAATGGAATGATTTACAGAGGTAGCTGACGTCTTGGTGAAGAAGAAGACTTTAATTGAGGCAATTTATTCGTGATTTTAATTTATTTTGGATGGTAAGATATATTATGGGTAACTGCTCCTATTTTCATGGGATTTGATTGTTTGCTTTGGACTAATATACCCCTATATCTATTTAATTAAGCTTTTATATATTTTATGCATCTTTAATATTAGCCATTAAAATTTGTTGATCTATGGTTCAGATTTGGTCCTACGTACTTACATAAGGCATGGGTCTCATATAACCCCTATATATATATATATATATATATATATGTGTGTGTGTGTGTGTGTGTGTGTGTGTGTGTGTGTGTGTGTGTGTGTGTGTGACATAAAAATGTAAGATTGCATTTGGATGAAAGTATTTGAAATTAAGTGTTTCAAAAATCATAATAACAAATCAATTGTGTTTATTTGGGTAGTCTCAAACTACAATGTATTTCAAATCGTTGAACTCCTAGAGTCAAAGTTGCAGAAATTAATTGTTAGATGCTAATTCGGGTAGCTACCTAGGTGGGCGGTGGGCGCCTAAGAATAATATTTTTTATTTTTATTTTAATCTACTGTTATGTTAATTTTACAATTTTTCACTTCTAACATTTTAGCCGCCTACGCTGCCTAGGCTCAATTTTTAGCCGAACAACATGATAGTCGATTTTCCACCAATTTGGACATAGTCGCATCGGCCTAGCGGCACCTAGCTGTAAGTCCAAGCGGCTACGATAATCTAGAGGGGGGGTGAATAGATTATCTCCATCTTTTCAATATCGCCCTCTTTTTACAATCAAATGCTCAAACACAATGATAAAGGTGCGGAATGTAAACAACACACGACGATTTAAAGAGGTTCAACCCACCTAGGGCCTAATCCTCTACCACCCCAGTATATCCGGGATGGATTTCAAAGAAAAAGAATTTTATTAATTACCAAAATTAATACAAATTCAACTTACAACACCTTGAAGAGCACCACACTCTTCTTCAACACCACCTTTGGAGATTACCACAATCTCACTTTGAAGATTACCACAATCTTCCTTCAACGGCACCTTGTGAAGATTACCACAATCTTCAACCTTGAAGAATACCAAATTCTTCAACACCTCAATAAGAAGATCCCCACAATCTTCTTGCACCTATCACCTAGATCATCCAAGTGTGCTCTTTCCACAAGAACACTCACAAGGATATCTTGGGTTTGAATGATAACCAAAAATCAAGATTACAACTCAATAATTAATATTACAATTTGAGTGCGAAGTGTAATCAAGAATAGCCTAGACCTCAAAGATGTGAAAGTGATAAGCTAGGCAATTTTACAACAAGAATAATAACAATGAAAGACCAAGTGTTTGCTTGAAGTGTATCTTGTTGTGTTGTATCACAATTGTTGTGTTGGTTGCTCCAAAACTTCCTCTATTTATAGGAATTGATTGATCAAGCATAGGCTCCTCTTGGGGATAGAAAATCTACAGAAAAATACAATTAAAATCAAGAATATAGCTGTTAGAAATCAATCCCACAATTTAAGGAAATGTGTCTCATTGTCAAACGGTCATATTTTTTCATCAATACACAGAGCGGCCACGTCCGCACGAAATAAGAGAAATAAGAGCACTTTGAAAAATTCAACAGGCGACGGTCGACATAGGCCGACCGGTCGACCCTGTCTCAACCGGTCCCCCTAATCAAAAACGAAGAGGTTTTGTTCTGTTTCAAAATGAAACTTGCAGTGTACTCGGTCGGCCATTTGACGATCGGCCGATCGACGGCCGACGCGGCCCAGTGATGCGGCCGGCCGACCGCTTGTTTTTACTTCCGTCTCATTTTCTGTTTCTAAAAACATCTTCAGTGCACGGGTTGCCCTATAGATGCGGCCAGGTCGACTACGAGATAGAAATGTTGTCCAATTTTTGTCGGAAATAAAACTCAAGAAATACTCCGAAAATTTAGTAGAAACATTTTAAACCGATCGAGAGTATTTAGATAACATTTAGGAACCTGTTATAGGAGTAAAAACTCATTGATATAAAATCAATAAAAGTGTTGTCCATTATTAAAAAACTTGAGGAAATACTCCGGAAAATATTAAAACCATTTTAAATCATTTAGGAGTATTTGGACAACCTTTAAAAACATTATTTTGGTGATAAAATAAAATCATCAAAATTAAGATAAAAACATGTATCAAACAATCTCCCCCTTTTTGATGATTACAAACCAAAACAATTTTTACACAAACTAAGAGAGCAATTTTAGAAATGATTTTCCGGTAAAAATATTTGACTGTTTGGAAGCAACCAAAATTTCCAAAAATATTAAAGCAACCAAGTAGGGAGTAAATATTTTCAATAATAAGCACAAGCTCCCCCTATCAACAAGCACATCAAGAATAATGTAAAAGCAATTATCCATAAGCTAAAAGCTTTAGCTTTTATAATTTGTTCAAGAGCTTATAAGCTCCCCCTGTCACAAAACATCATTAAGCAATTGTATAAGTCCATCAAGCAACAATTGGACTAAAAACAAATCACAACTTATGGCTTTTATCAGCCATAGCTTATAGCTTTTATGACAAGCTTTTATTAGCTTCTTTGAGCTAATGAGCCAATACCCTGTTTCTCCCCCTTTGGAATCATCAAAAAGAATGTTAGGATGATAAAAATATCATACACATATATCAAAGTGCGCAAACGAGACGGTTTATCAACCATCGAGCAAATTATACATAACGTCCAAGGAAAATGGGAGAATTGTAACATAGGAGATCCAAAAGCTCATTAGTTAGCTAAAAACATGATTTCAAAAAGATTTTAAGACATTTTGAAGCAAGAGAATCATGTAGAAGTTGAAAGTTTCATTGCGACATTTCATCGAACACCTTGTGCGCGTGAAAAATAAAAGAGGTTGTATATAACCTTTGTAAATGGTTCAGGCCAAAAATTTTCATATCATCAATCAACCTCATTCCAAAGCTCAAAAAGATCATATGCAACATATGCAACAATTGTTCATCAAATAAGAAGCTCAAAGTAGATTCTCAAGGGTTCAACCCAATTGAGATAAGCTAAGAATGATCAAGCATTACAAAATGCCAAAAATTAGAACATCTATCAAGTAATAAGTCATGCCTTAAATAATATATGTATCAAATGTCAAATGTCCCAACATATCCAACTAAGCATAATGATCAAAGCATTAAGAGAAGCACTTTTACCATCAAGTACTTCATACCAATTATCAAACAATGCTTTAGAGTATTTTTACCATCAAATACTCCATCAAAGTCATGATCATCCACAAGTCATTATCAACTTGCAATTTTAACCCTTTTAAGAGAGACGAGCAAATATCATTAGTGCAAATGAGTTTTACAAAAGTTTATCAAAATACAAAGCAACATTAATGAAAATGCTAGAAAGTAAAGGGGGTGGGGACATCAATCCTCATCCGAGGAGAAGCAAGATCCGGGAATAAAATCCTTGATAAATTTCTTCAATTTGCCGATAGACTTTTGCATTTTGGAGGTCTTTTGCTCCAAAGCCTCATATCTTGTCTCATGAAAAGCCCTCATCTCATCAAATTCGGCTTGAGTATACCTCCTGGCGGTTGAGCACCTAGATACCCTCCGATTGCTCGGTTCGCCCTCTTCTTCCGCCAATCTTGCGGCCTCGGCGTCATCAAAGTAGTCATTAGGATCGGGGGACTCTTGACCTCTTCCTCTAGCCATTTTGGTTGGTCGGATGTCCATATTCTTGCGCATCGTGACCATTTGGGAGATATTATCAATGTCGAAGTCATTTTGGAATACTTCCGAGTTACACTCCGACGAAGAAAGTCCCGATTGAATAAGAAGTTTACAAATCCAATTTCCCATAACTAACTTCTTATTACCTTGAGTGATGGACTCGATTAGACATTGAATAAGTATGGCACCAAAGTTAAGTGGTTCCCTCCTAGCAATCTTATACGTCAAAAAGTAATCCATGTTGCTAGGCATCTTTCCCGACTTACCACAAATGCAATATGCAACAATGACCGACAAAATACGATGCTCAAGTGTCATTGCCAACAAAGAGTACTTTGGCCATACTCCCAAATACGTCTTCACTTCTTTCATTGACACGCCCAACATTTCATCATTCCAAGTCCCACAAGAGAAATAATCCCAACCACCTTCTCTAACACGTAAAAACCGGCAAATGTCATTGGGAGTCCATCTAAAATGTCGTCCCCTTATAAGAGAATTTACGGCTATAGGCTTCCTTTCAACATCATATTCGACCCACATATTGTCATAAAAGAGTTGGATAATATCATCATCATACAAGACATAAGCATGTTCCCATAAATACATCCAACCTTGCTCCTCAAAAAATCCTCTAATCGTAGGATACTCATTTGTAAATGAGCTAAAACGACACATTTTAGTCCGAGCAATAGACTTTTCTCCCATTCCCGAGTCCTCATAATACCATTCCGCATATTTATTGATGAAATTAAGAACATTGTGGGAATTAGGGGCTTGAGTAACAAAGATTTTTTACCTTTCGCCCAACGGCAATTTTGGAGCGAAATTGTTCCGCGTAGCTCGCATTTGGGCCCGAGAGAGAATGGGATTTTGAACATCATCACCTTCTTGAGCTACGTTTCTTTGAGCGGCTCGAATATCCCTTTGTTCGGCTTCCTCTTGCCGATTTCTTGAACCCTCTCCGCCCTTCTACGCTTGGAGATGGGATTTCGACCGTGGAATTCTTTGGGGAGCCATATATGTAAGATTCTTGTGAAAATAAGAAGATTAGCAACAAGAATCGTGAAAAATGATGAATAATTGAGGAATATAAGAAAAGGGGAAGATATCGCTGTAAGGTTTAGAGTTCTCTTCTGTTTTGAAACGAAGAACAGAGAGTTTTAAGTTGTAAAAATGGCCTGGCGACCGGCCGAGGTAGGGGCGACCGGCCAACAGCGTGCGAGGGCGGGTCGCTCCCGCTTTGACTGCCCTCGTAATTTTTTTCTTTTCCCGAGTTTTCCAAAATTCGATTTTTCACCCCAAAAGTTTTAAAACTTTGCAAAAAGATAATTTTGGACTATATCCAACAAATATGGATTTCGGGAAAACATATATTCGATAAAATTGAGACTTACCGAGTAGTGCCTTTTTAAAGAAAATATTTGCAAAATCATTTAGGGGCACTTAAGGGGTTAAAGTGAAATATCTTAAAAGATATGTGCATAAGCATAAAATCGAGTTTAAAGGAAAATACGAGTAGACATACCTCGATAGTTTAAGAAACTTGATGACGTAATAGCCAATGAGCATGAGATATGTATCCTACACAATTCTTAAAACATATCTAGCACAAATCATAATGATAAAAATGTAGGCTAAGAGATATCACAAGTAAGCTCATGCCATAAAAATCCATAAAAGATGATAACACACTTTAGTCTACAAAAATGCACAAGAGTTTTAAAAACATCATATAAGGTCTTTTTTTTTTTTAAAAAAAAAAAAAAATTTAAAAAGCACAAGTATATATTGAAGACCTTAATTAAAAATAAATATTTGAAAACTCATTTTGCAATTAAGACACAAATAACAAAATAAAATGCATATTTAAATGGAGAGATACGGTTTACCAATTGCGCCGTTTCCATGGGTTGTGTCTTTCCCATTTTTGATGATATCTTCCCTTTGAGAAGTCACTTTGTTGATGATGACTTCTTTGATTACTCCATTTCCAAGGTTGGTTACCTTCCCATTGTTGATGGTTTCTTCTACTTTGAAAATCATCTTGTTGATGATGTCTTTGCCATTTCCAAGGATTGTGTTCTTCCCATTTTTGATTATACGCTCTTCTTGAAATTGGCTTTGTTGAGAATAGTTTCTCTTTTTGATCAAATGAAACGTTCATTTGATGTTTTCTTGGTGGCATGAATTTTCTCCGACATTACTTCACGTACCTAATAACACATTATTTTGTGGTACCCTCATATGTTTGGGTCCTTTAGGATTAGCTTTGAGACTTTTAGGTCTCCAACAATAATTAGAGCTATTTCTAGCCCGACAAGAGTTAGCCATATGACCCTTTTTGCCACAATAAAAACAAGTAATAAATCTAGGAGCATAATGACCAATATGCATAGTGACTTGATCCTTTTTCATATGATTAACAACATTAGGCTTATGATCAAGTCCTTTATCACAATTATGAATATCAACAATATTGGACATTTTATTGGTACTCAAGTTGGATTTTAATAAATCCTTTTTCATGCAATCAATATTCTCAACAAGAGTACTATTTTCTTTTTCAAGGTTTCTAACCTTGTCAAGAGTGGTGGTGTGAGCACATGATAGTGATTCATAGGAAGTGAATAAACTATCCTTATCATTTTTCAAAATATTGAATTCCTTTTTCAAATTTTTGTATCTAACAAGTAAGCTTTGGAATTCATTTTGAAGTTCATCATAATCATTTTGTAAATCACTATAATCATTTTGAACGACAATATCATAGGAAGTAGAGGTTTAAGACATACCTCGTTTTTTTTCATTTATGCCCATAAAACAATATTCAACTTCTTCATAGTTGGAAGTTGTAGGAGGCTTGTTCCTTAGATTTGAGCTTATATGACCTTGAGAAGTAGATGCTTTTGTTTGACTCCTTTCATTTGCAAATACTCCATAGATGGCTTCTAATTTTTGCCATACTTCATGTGCCGATTTTATTCCTACAATATGTTCATATTCTATATTAGTAAATGAACAATACAAAATATTTAAAGCCTTACCGTTTAAGGAGATGGTTTTCTTTTCTTCATCATTGAGCTTTTTGAAGCCTTTTGAGGTGTGTGGTGTATCTTTCATTGGAATGGATTCTCCGTTCATGACGGTGTTCCAAATGTCGAACCCGCAACCTTGTAAGTAGCATTCCATTCTTTCTTTCCAAAAATTAAAATTTTTGGAATCAAATAGTGGTGGCTTGGTGGTGGAGGTGCCGGAAAGATGAGCTTCGTTCGTAGCCGACGATCGTTTCTCTTCACTCGCGATGTGAAACGAGCTTGCCAAGAGTTTGTCTCGATACCACTTGTAAGTCCAAGCGGCTACGATAATCTGAGGGGGTGAATAGATTATCTCCATCTTTTCAATATCGCCCTCTTTTTACAATCAAATGCTCAAACACAATGATAAAGGTGCGGAATGTAAACAACACATGACGATTTAAAGAGGTTCAACCCACCTAGAGCCTAATCCTCTACCACCCCAAAGATATCCGGATGGATTTCAAAGAAAAAGAATTTTATTAATTACCAAAATTAATACAAATTCAACTTACAACACCTTGAAGAGCACCACACTCTTCTTCAACACCACCTTTGGAGATTACCACAATCTCACTTTGAAGATTACCACAATCTTCCTTCAACGGCACCTTGTGAAGATTACCACAATCTTCAACCTCAAGAATACCAAATTCTTCAACACCTCAATAAGAAGATCCCCACAATCTTCTTGCACCCTATCACCTAGATCATCCAAGTGTGCTCTTTCCACAAGAACACTCACAGGATATCTTGTGTTTGAATGATAACCAAAAATCAAGATTACAACTCAATAATTAATATTACAATTTGAGTGCGAAGTGTAATCAAGAATAGCCAGACCTCAAAGATGTGAAAGTGATAAGCTAGGCAATTTTACAACAAGAATAATAACAATGAAAGACCAAGTGTTTGCTTGAAGTGTATCTTGTTGTGTTGTATCACAATTCTTTGTGTTGGTTGCTCCAAAACTTCCTCTATTTATAGGAGATGATTGATCAAGCATAGGCTCCTCTTGGGGATAGAAAATCTACTAAAAATACAATTAAAATCAAGAATATAGCCATTAGAAATCAATCCCATAATTTAAGGAAATGTGTCTGTTTGTCAAACGGTCATATTTTTTTCATCAATACACAGCGGCCGGCCGCATTTAAAATAAGAGAAATAAGAGCACTTTGAAAAATTCAACAGGCGGCCCGACATAGGCTTCGGGGTGACCCTGTCTCAACCTGGTCCCCCTAATCAAAAAACGAAAAGGTTTTGTTCTGTTTCAAAATGAAACTTGCAGTGCGGTCGACGCCCGAGGCGGCACGGCCGACCGCTTGTTTTTACTAAGCGTCTCATTTTCTGCTTTCTAAAAACATCTTCGTGTGCGGGTTGCCTATGGGCGACCGGTCGACCACGAGAAAATGTTGTCCAATTTTTGTCGAAAATAAAACTCAAGAAATACTCCGAAAATTTAGTAGAAACATTTTAAACCGATCGAGAGTATTTAGACAACATTTAGGAACCTGTTATAGGAGTAAAAACTCATTGATATAAAATCAATAAAAGTATTGTCCATTATTAAAAAACTTGAGGAAATACTCCGGAAAATATTAAAACCATTTTAAATCATTTAGGAGTATTTGGACAACCTTTAAAAACATTGTTTTGGTGATAAAATAAAATCATCAAAATTAAGATAAAAACATGTATCAAACACTAGCAAGTCGCCTAGGCCGAGTTTTACAACACTATTTGAAATTATTTTATTTTGGTGGTTTCAAATTCATTTTATTTGAAGTAATTGGAATCATTTCCTCAAATTTCTCCTTACATTCAAATCATTTCATTCAAATGCAACCTACTAGAACATCAATTGAATTTGAACGTGTCACCAGATTGTGACAAAAAAATAGTGAATTTTGTGGTTGATGTTACAAATATTTAAATGCTGGATTGTGTGAAGAAGATAGTGAGTTTGTGGTGGATGTTTCAACTTACAAAATTTGAATACTAATTTTTGCTCCCCGGTCATGAATTATAAGCGACATATAGCCACCCAATTTTGTGGAGCTCTAATCAGGACAACGTGAAATAAGAACACTGTCCATTTTTCGAACTTGCTCAAAAATCCATTTTTCGTGTGGGCACGTAGACAACTAAGGCTCAGATCGTTCTCACTATAAAGTATCTGATGTTAATGGGTTTAGGACCACAATTAAGATTTTTTTTTTTTTTTGAAAAAAAAAAAACAGGATTATTTTATCTTATAAGTTTAATATGATTTATTTTGGTTCAACCCTTTTTACTAAAAATACAAAATATTGAGGACTATATTTTAAATTATTTGAATATAAAATATTTGGGAGGTGTATTTGGGTGTTTGCGTGAATTTGCTTTACGTTTCGAAAAAAAAAATAAAGAAAGAAAATGAAGTAAATTATATTCTTCATGTGGATTAATTGATATGGATATCATTTTTAAATTAATAACTATATTTTTCATTTTTCTCTTGTTAACGAAAACAATATGTTCCATCGTTCATTATATCAATATTAAATACTAACTAAATATATTTAATAATTCTCTAGTAAGTACCCAAAAAAACTGCTGTAACAGTACTATTAATTATTCATATATTAATATAAAAAGTGAATTGATTTAGGGACGACTCATCACACTGAAAAATCAATTTTCCCGTTCAACGAATTTGATTTTTTTTTAATCTCCGCGAAGTATACGTTTTTATAATTTTTCGAGTGTTAAAAGTTTTCGGCCTTGTTGTGGCACCAAGACTCGAAAACATTTGATTCTTGCTTTATTTTTCTGTTTCCCGTTGATTCAATTTTAGTCTTAACCAATTTGAAAATACAAAAATTCATGTCAAACCGTCTAATATGTCTTTCCGTTAGACGGATCCAACCCGACCAGGGTTTTTTCGTAATTTCATGGACCGGTGACATGTTTGTAATATTCTGGGTCAGTGCATCCGAAAAGTATTAATAGTTTCTCGAAAAAGTATTAAAAGTATTAGTAGTTTCTCGAAAAAGTATTAGTAGTACCTGGAGAGTATTTTAGTAGTTCTCCTGAATATGTTGGAATTTGGTCTTTGATAAATGGGGTGTTGACCCAATTTTGACCAAATAATTAAGTGGTTTCCATTAGTGAAAAATGAAATTAAATTATTCGTAAAAATTCTACTAAGAGAGTAGATTAGAATAGCATTTGGAATTTCTCAAAACCGATTCCGGGTGAATGAGAAATTAATGCTAGAAGTTAGCCACTTAATACAAATAAATGGTATGGAAAATGAAAAATGTGGGGAAGGAGAGATGATCCATCCCACATGGGAAAAAGGATGATAAGTTTGCACACTTAATATATCACAAGTTGAACATATTGGTTTGGGCCCTTGGGGCATCCAAATTTTTAAAGGGTGAAGACTCTACATGCTTGTGGTTTGGTTAAAAGCACACGCGCCGCCACCACCTGGCCGGCCCGGGCTTGGCTTGGGCTTCAAGGTCCTTATTCTTTTTGGACCAAAACCTTTAAAATAAATGTTTAATTAATTAAATGGATTTAATTAATTTTCGTAATTAATTAAATGATTTTCCAACCGAAAGAGTTCGGACCCACGCACGGGCGGAAGACGGCCGTGCGGTCGGGCGTCGCTACCTCTCAAAGTTTTGCGCTGCACGCACGGCCGTGCCTGGGTCGTGCTAAGTCTCCGAACTTTTCCGCACACCAACGAAGACGGCGCACGGCCGTCGTCTGGTCGTGCTCTCCCGTGTACATGTGCGTCTATTCAGCGGTCTGAAATGTGTCTTTTCGAGCCAAAAGACGCGATCTTTCCATACGAGGCACCTCATGCCTATATTATTCGACCACTGTTGTTTGAAGAGAAAAACGAAATACTGAAATAATCGAATAATAAAATCGAGCAATGCATTTTGCATATTGTCCCATTTCCTCCTTGAAAAACTTGAAAGTTGTCAAACACTTTGTAGTTCATTTGTTGTTCCGGTTTTGCTAGTCTACTAACCTGGGTAAAAAAGTCGTTGTATCTTAGAAGCGGCGCCGAACCAGTAAGCACTCGGATACGGGCGTTTTAAATCTTGAGATCGAATCAAATTCGGGGCCTCGACTTAAATTTATACACTTATCCTAGCTATTTTCCAAAAATAATTAACTTTAACCATACACTTATATTTTTAACTAACGAATATAATTAACTTTTTCTCTCGAAAAGTATTAATCCCTCAAAAATGTATTAGTAGTAACGATGAAATATATTAGTAAATATTCCTACTAAAACGTTTGAGTCTTATTTAAAAGTATTTTTTTCCGATTAAATGTATTTTAGTATTCCTCTTGATCCTCTTGAAAAATATTTATTTTTTCCATCTAGAGTATTAATATTCCTACTAAAACGTATTAGTAGTCTTATTTAAAAAATATTATGTTTTCCGATTAAATGTATTTTAGTATTCCTCTTGAAAAGTAATAGTTTTTTTTCAAAAAAAATTACTTGGCAGTATGATTTAGTCCATTTTGGAAAGAACTGCAACGTAATAGCTTAGTATTTTTTTCACTTCATCTCAATTTCAAAACTAGCGCCATTTTACACATCGTATTAGTTCTTCCCAAAAAGACTATTATTTCACCCATTTTTTTAACACAATAAAAATTAAAGCAAGAAAAATAATAATATTTGGTTTACCCATCTCAACTAAAAATATTAGTTTTGGAGGCGAAAAGGGCCTGTATTAAGTTCTCCTAAATTGTATTAACAACTCTAATAAAATGAATTAGATCCGGGTTTTAATTTATCGGCCGAGGGTATTAAATAAATACCCGACACCCGACCCGATATTTCCTATGTCGGGTATCGGGTAAACTAAAATTTACTACAAATGGAAAAATACTCGTGGAAGATATGACAATAAAAATTAACGTTGATTCAAAATCTAAAATTAACGAAGATATGACAAATTGAATGTCAATTCGAGTTCTAACATCTTTCTTTTAAAGCGAGAAACATGTGATTCTGCAAGTGGACAATATAAGAAAATTATTATTACATTTTTCTAGAAGATAGTAATTACTTTCCTTAAAAAAAAAAAAAAAAAAAAGATAGTAATTACTAGTTAGGTGGCAAATGCGCTGAGATTTCTCTAATCCAATTAAACTAAACACATGCTTTTGAGTGCTAATAGTTGTTTAGTCACAGTTTAGGTCTACTCTTGGGGTAAATTGCAATTTTAGTCCTATAACTTTGGGATAGTTACAATTTTAGTCCTTTATCTTTAAAAAGTTCATGCTTTTTGGTTCAAAGACAATTTTGCCCTTCTAGCTAAATAGCATTTTTGGTCTTTTATCTTTCTAAATTTAGCAATTTTATAGTGATGACAATGGAGCAGGTCGGGGCGGATTGGCCAGGACCCAAACCCACCACGTGCCTAGAACGGGGCAAGGCGGGTCGACCCATTCTGCCCCGTTTTAAATTAAATTAAATTAAAAAAAATAAAAAATATATATTTATAAAATATTATTTACAAAAGTTATTATTATCAATTTATAAATAATATAAGAATACATAAAAATTATATTATAATATATATTATATATGCAAAATATATATTAAAATATATTTTACAACTAAAAATTCTAGGCGGGGTGGGGCGGGTACTCGCGGGGCGGAAGTGATACCCAAATAATATGATGTTTGTTTTTCGCATTGTCTCAAGATTTTTCCATCGGCTCCTACGAGTTCTTTATCAACATATTTATTATTCCAATATGTTATCTTGTCTTGGTGTTCTTGTGCATACATCGTCAAAATTTGATGATATCTCCTGTAGGGTATACATCTTGAACACTCATCCAGATCCATTCTCGGAGAAAATTTTCTTCAACAATTGTTAATTATATAAAATAATAATTATAACTTAAAGTTCTTAATAAACCTGGGCTCTGATATCATTTTAGGCAAAACAACTAGTCAAATAAGTCAATTATGTGCATAAGGGTATTCTTGGTATTTTAAAAATATGAAATTAACCCTGGGACCAATTTTGCAACAACTTGAAACTTACATGACCGGAATTGCTTAGGTATAAAACATATAGGACCAATTGTGCAAAAACCTTCAAACTTACAGGACTAATTTTGCAAACTCAATAATTACATGACCGAAATTGCAAACTGCTTATAGTTATAGGACCAATTTTGCAATTTTTCCTCTACTCTTGTGTTTAAAATATTAATATATGAGCAAGATTAAGTTCAGGATATTTTATTGATCATGCCTTTAGACAACTTTTTCGCAACCACGCACTACTCTTCTACCTAATAATAGATAATCTTTTAATCAAGAAAGATATCAATTAATAATTAATTTAAAATAATCATTAATATTTAATAAGTTACAAATGATGCTTAAGGTAACACGAGTGAGATAAATAAATATATATGTATACTTAATGAGATTTAAGATCCAAAATACTCTATACTTTAAAATTGGGACGACAAGTTTAATTAGTTCAACAATACCTCTTCGATTTGCATCCTTAATAAACATTTGTAATAAACATGGAAATATCATTACATGGAATTAGGGATGTCAGTGGGATGGGTGGACGCGTTGACCCACCCGGCCAAACCTTAACGGGATGGGCATGGGTAGTCTTTTTTTAGATTTGGGACGAGAATAAGATGAAAAATTACCACACATTTATATATGGGTAGGGCACGGGTTTACCCCTTCGGATATCCGCTACTCGAACTCGTTTACCCTTTGTACTTATTTTTTTTCACCTGATACATTTTTTTCTTATATAGAAGCCTAATATAAATTTCAATTTTGTAAAAAAGAAGATATAAAGTTGTTACGTTTTTTTAATCTATGATCATATCCACTATGTTTTATCTTTGTCAAGTTTGATAGAAATACATATATGATAATATAGTTGTATGAAATTCTTTTAACCGAGAATGTAATTTTATGAATTAAATGATGCACTAATGTGGATTGTGAAGTTTTAAGGAATGTATTTGTTGTATTGTATTTATGTGCTACTTTGGATTTATTAGATGAATGACGATATCATGTAGTGGACTTGCAGAATTGAAATGATTAATTATTATATTTATTAAGAATTAACATATTAGACATTTTCTTATATAATAATTAGTTTTTAGTAGAGTTCTCATTTAAATATTTATTTAAATATTCATGTAATTATAAGTGTTTATATAAAATAGACAGATTTTGGGTGGGTACTTGTAACATGCGAGTATCAACAAATGAATTTGGGATGGGTACTGGTAATATGTATAATTTTTTAATCGGATTTGGAATGAGTATGAATAGTATAAATATTATAGGATTTGAGTATAGATAACATTAAATGGGTGGATATCATACCCACTACCATCTCTACATTGAAAATTTTAGCGTTGTCTATCTATTGGATCATGGGCTCCACCTTGGAGTTGATTGAAGTGATGTGGTTATCAATTATCACATCTTTAAACGAGCTAACTCAACATTAGAGATGTTAAACGGGCGGGCTTAGGGCTAAACGATCTTCGAGCTGGCAATATTGAAACCTAACCCTAATTCTAGCGGGCTTCGGGCTAGACGAGCCACTATCAGACTATAAGTCAAAAAATTAAAAATTATATAATTTAAATTTAAAATTTTAAACTCGAATATATATAACATTTAAGCTTAACATTTTAAGTTAAATTATTCACCATAAAATGAGAATTGCAAAGTTTCTAATTACATTGCATTAACAAACTTATAAAATTAAATATTTTATGATCTAAATTTTGAAAATAAAATAATAATAACTAAAATTATCCAGAATTAGCACTTTTTTCTATAATTACTCATATGACTATAAGTTAAAATTTTCAAAATTAGATATTTAAATCTAAACGTTTAAACTTTAGCATATATAACATTTAAGTTTAACATTTAGTGTTAATCTATTCATTATAAAAAAAAAGTCATGCATAGTTTATAATTACATTGCATTAACAAAATTATAAAATTTGATTTAGCATCATTTAGAAATATAATTTATATCCTAAATAATCTAATAAAACTATGTGATATTTTTTTTTATTCAAAATAAAAACCGAAAAACTAAATTAAGTAATAAATAAAATAAATAAAAAATAAATTTTCAAGAATTTATAGCTTGTTTAATAAAGTTATATAATAAATTGTTCAAAAAAGTGATATATTAAAAATAAAGTTGTTTAAATCAAGTTTCTAAATTTGTGTGTGTATCGCATTAATTAATATATATATATATATATATCTTTTTCTTTTTCAAAAATTAATAACATATTTTATTTTAGACCGTTTTTGACATATGATATATGTAATTAATTATCTTTTTACGATCTTCTTTGACATTGATATTACATATATACAATAAAAATAAACTTAATAAAAATATATAAGATATGTTTTCTCATTATTTTGTAAAGTGCTTTAAACCTTATGTAGTCGAGCTATTGGACATGAATGTGTAGTTGTTAATTGGACTTATCCAATTTCTTCATAATTACATAAACTTGTATTTAAGTTGATTAAATTCTATCAAAAAAAATACTTATTTTAATTGAATAAATATCTCAAAGTATCCAAATATTATATATATTAAATATATCCATATATAGCATTTGATATATTCATGGAAGAAGAAATCAAATTATTATTTATATAAATTTATATTTATAATATTTTTTCATATATGAAAATATTGTTTTTTATATTTTTTAACGTGCTTTCATGTTAATATAAATTATTATTTATATTTATCAAGTGTATTTTGAAATCTAAACATGATTTTTGTTTAATTCCTTTATTAATTCTAACAACTGTTCAATTTTCTGAACTCTAAAAAGATAATGGAATTTGAAATGACTTTATTATTAATTGCATTGAAAAACAATACATTAAATATTAAACATTTGCAATTAATTTTTTTTTCAAACTTTTTCTTATGTATAAACATGTTCAATATATAGATACAATTCATATTCACAAAATCTTTAATATCAACCAAATATATTATATTTAAAAAATCATTGTCATAGTTTATAACAATTTGTTTTTATATTATTTAATTATGTTATTTATAATTAAATTAATTATTTTTTATATGTTAATTATATATTGAAATTCTAAACTTTTTGCAGTCACTAAAAATTATTAAAATACAGTTCATCATCACACGATTTGAAAATACCAAACATAAGAACTCGAATAGAACATAATAATTAAAAATTCCAAATACTACAATACAAAGCCCCGAAATAAATTTTCAAAAGTTTGAAAATCGACTTAACAACGTGCATGAATAAATAAAATACATGACAAAAATATGATACATACGAGACGACTTTGAAAAATATTACAAAATTATATTTTATTGTCTCCTATTTTCTAACAAATCTACTTAGTTCTCCTACACATACGAGACGACTTTGAAAAATAATTTTGCATCTGAATTTACTACTACAACCTTTGAAAAAAAAAATATGATACATATTTTCACACTTACCAAGAATCTAAGCATGACGAAAATGAAATGTGTGATGAAGGTGCATCTGTGCGGTTTTATGAAAAAATAATTTTCAAAGATTGAACACAAATACATAGGCTTGAACGTATTTTTTCATGATTCTGTGGTATGATATTTTTTATTTTTAATTTTATCAATAAAAATTATTAAATACCTTTTTCTGCTTATTGTTTGATGCTACATTAAATTATCACAATGTTGGAAATATAATTCGTAGAACTATTAGGAAAATGCACATATCACAGTATAAAATGGATGCCTCATAGACATACATACGTGCACCGCACGGGCAAAAGACTAGTATATATAAAGAAAGACTATTCTCAAAATAATAACCAAATAATTTTAGCGCCCATTTTTTATTCCTAAAAAGAGTAATAAAAATTCTTTAAAAAAACAATAGAAATCTATGGAAAATAAGAAGTAATAAATATTTGTGATTTTATTATATTTGGTAGTCATCTTTATATCAATAAATCACCTTTTTAAAGTTATATATTAATAAAATTATTTAAAATTAGGTTTTCAAATCTATGTGTGTACTGCATTAATTATTATATATATGTTTCCATTTCTTTTTCAAAATTTAATAGTTTTTTCGTTTTAGATCCATTTTTGACGTATAATATATCTAATTAATCATATTTTTACGATATTCTATTTGACATCAATATTGCATATATATACAATAAAAAATAAACATAATAAATAAAATATATGAGATATATTTACTCATTATTTTTTAATGTACTTTAATTAGACATCAATTTGTATATTGATGTATTTTAATTAGTTATGATATATGTATAATTGTTAAGTATATTATCCCATTTCTTCATTATTATATAAAATTGTATTTAAGTTGATTAAATTCATCAAAAAGAATTATTTTAATTGAAGAAAATATCTCAAACTATGTATCAAAATATTACACACACACACACACATATATATGTATATATTCATGCCAAAAGAAATTAAAATTTTATTTAATATAAATTATATTCATAATAGTTTTTTGTATATGAAAAATTATTTTTTATATTTATTAACATACTTTTCATGTTAATCGAAATTATTTTAATATTATTGTTATATATATATATATATATAGGGGAGGATCAAGTGAGACCATGTCTCTAGGTGAGACACAATGGACTAATCTCAACCATCCCCACTATTAATCAATGGGTATGATTTAATGGATAAAAATATATTAAAATATTAATTTAATCAATATAAGGGTAGTAGGGTAATATAACATAACAAGTTAGTTACAAAAATGGAATCAAATCACTTTCTCTCATACATCTCCCAATTTTCCTAATCTCACGTCTCTCTTTCTCTCTCTCTTTCTCTCTCTCTCTCTCTCATTCCTCCATTAACGCAAATAAAGAAAATTGTGAAGAACTCGAAAATTACAGTTCATGAAAATTACAGAAAAAAACAAGAAAAATCGGTGCAATATTACAGAGAAATAACGAACATTGAGTTCAAAACTAAATATGCAACAAAACTCAACTAAATATGCATTATCCAAAACTATCTATGCAAACAAAACAACTAATATGTAGTACAAAGATATCCAACTATGCAAGACGTCATAAACTATGCAACAAAATCAACTAACTATGTATTATCTAGAAACTATCTATGCATTGTGGAATAACTAAATATGCAAAGACATTATGTAACATCCCATTTTTATAATTTCCAAAAGCAATATCCCATTTTCATAACTAAATATACATTATATTGAACCTATTTATGCAAAGTAGTATAACTACATACGCAAAGACGTTATATTCAATTATGTCTTGTTTTCGTTCAAAAAAAAAGTGCCAACAAAATAACTAAATATGCATTATTTGATGTCTAATTATGCAAAGAGAAGAACACTAACTATGTCAAAATAAAAATATTTGGAAAGATAACAAGTTCCTTAAAATCCGCCACAAAATCCGTCAAATGTCAATTTCACCCATAAAATCCGGGACCACTAATTTGAATTACAAAATTACAATCTTACCCTTAAAATCAAAAAATTAAGAAATAATTAAAAAAAAACTGAATTAATCACATCCCTTCATTTTTTAAGATCAATGGGTAAGATGAGTCCACACTGCCTCACTCCAGGGAGGGTGGTCTCATACTCTCATTTGAACCAAATTCTATATATATATATATATATATATATATATATATATATATAGAGAGAGAGAGAGAGAGAGAGAGGGGGGAGAGAGAAGTCACTAAGAATAGTATGTTGAATTTTTCATGTCCATTTGCAGTTACTATGAAAAGTAATAAAAATATGTGTAAAAATAAGAAGTGATAAATATTTAGTATGTCATTGTTTTTGGTAGTCAACTTTCTTTAAATAATTACTTTTTAAAATAACATAAAAATATAATTATGTAAATTATCATTTCAAATCTGTGTGTGTACTGCATTAATTATTGTATTTATCTTTTAATTTTTTTTAAAAATTTAATATTTTTTTTTATTTTTATCCGTTTTCACGTATAATATATCAAATTAATCATTTTTTAGATCTTCAGTTTGACACTCACATAGCATATATAAAATAACAAACATAATAAATAAAATATATATAAAAAAATATTTAATCATTATTTTTAATGGGCTTTAAATATTATGCATTTGGGCCATTGGATATCAATTTGTATATTCATGTATATTTTATGATATATGTATAGTTGTTATTTTGGCTTAGTCCATTTATTAATAATTATATAGACTTATAAAAATCGATTAAATTTAATTAAAAATACTTATTTTAATTGAAGAAAATATCTCAAAATATTTATCTAAATTTTATATATCATATATATTCATATATAGCATTATATATTTATGTAAGAAGAAAATCAAGATTTATTTAATATGAAATTATATTCATAATAATATTTTATATATAAAAATTATTTTTTATATATTAACGCACTTTTCATGTTAATAAAAATTATTTTTTATATTTATCAACATATTTTGATATTCAAGTTTCAAAGTTGTACATTTGGAATTAGATATGAATTTGAAAATACAATTTTTATATATTCAAAGACAAAGTGGGTAGTAAAAAACATTGGACAATTTAATTTTTACTTTCTTATAGATAAACATGTTCTATAAATAGATATAATTCATATTTACACAATTTAATATTTCATATGCAATGAGGATTTTTATATTTTATAATAAGCTTTTTTTATTGTTTAATCGTATGATTTATAATCAAATTAATTATATTTATATTATAATTATTTTTTGAAATGTTAAACTTTTTGCAATCATATTTTTAGAAAATAGATAACATAAATACATAATTTTTAAAATAAAGAATGGGAACAAGTAAAAAATAGAAAGATTCTTGGGTTTAATTTTTAGAATTAATAAAATAAAAATTATAAATAGAATTTATATTAATTATAGATAATACAATATACATATTCGTGGAATGTGGATGTGAAAAGATGATGGCTCAAAAGCTACCTTTAAAACCGTAGGCAAGTGCACCTATCGTTTTATAGTATAGATTATTGAGTACCGAGTGTTATTCCCACGAGGATTGTAAGTACTAATAATTACCGTCTTTTTGTTATTTAATCTAACAATTTTCAGAGTTTTTGTTTGATGAAAAAGGAAAACAAATTATAAATTGTAAAAATGAAGGAAGATTTGTAAAATAAGAAATCAAGAGATAGAAATGTGTTTGAATATAAATCCTCTAGAATGTTTTTGTGATTTGACAAGTTAAAAATACAACCGTAGGCCCTTAAGCAAAAACCAACCTCTTTTAATAAAATCTCATATCTTATGGACCGTAGAAATTCCCAATTTAAGTTAAACCCTTTCTCAAGGCGAAAAACTTCTAATCTCAAGTTGATTAATCAAATCTCTTTCTAGTTAAAACCCCCAAGACAAAGATTATAACGATTTGTGAATTCCCATATTAGGTTTGACCCTAATCCGTAAGATTTATGTCGTCCTATATCTAGATTGCATGCAACTCTTTTCACTTATATAGTTCTATTTCACCATGAATCTCTCGATTTCCGGATGAAAAATAAACTTCAAATCAATATTGCGCATATATCAATTCGAATGAACGAAGCATAATATAAGTGAATCACACAAAATATGAAGATTTTATTAAAAACATACACACCTTAATCACAAATCCATTCTAGAGTTCATTACATTCAAACACTGTGAGTTTAGCTACACATGATTTTGACCAAAGAATAAATTACACAAGAAGATGTAAACATTGTAGACATGGTGTACTTATCTTTATCAAAATCTCAATTGACTTGATGATGTTGCTCCAAGCCTTCTTCCCCAATGTTGCCTCAAGCTTACTCCTCCAAGACCCCTTGATCCCAATTCTACTTAATGAAATGAATACAATGAATATTTCCCGAGTATCTAATGAATGCCTCTCCCAACTTCAACCCTTGGCTTTTATAGGCAATCAATACATTGATAGTACTCTCTTTTGTTAAACAATTGCCTCCATTTTCCTTGTTGGTTGGTGAATTCTTGTATTCAAGTGATGAGGAGGGGACATGGAGACATGTTTCAAAAAATAGGGTGTTAAAAATGTACAAAAGTGGTCAAAATGGGTTGGTTGGTGAGTTTTCCCAAATTCCGCAAAGAAAAGTTGCAAAAGAGGTCCCTGACACGCCCAGAAGTTGCTTGCAAAGACGCCAGGCCGTCTTTGCACAAAATTTTCTCAAGAAATGCCTGACATGGCCGTGTTGTCCAACACGGCCAGGCCGTGTTGTACGACACGGCCAGGCCGTTCGACACGGCTGTTTTTCGGTCAAAAAAAATTTCGAGTTTTTAGCTCCCGCGAACACGGCCGTGTTGCCTCGACACCCCCGCCGTGTTGGACCAAAAGGCCCCGAAATGACGCGTTTGGCTTGGAATTTCGAGCGCTTTTGCATCCTTAAACTCCCGGTATGTTTTGACATGAATCCATGGTCCGAAATTCACCAAAATTAGCCCCGAATGGTCAATCAACATCAATAAAAGCACCTCGGAGTAATATGAACTATGTATAATCAAAAATTTACAAAACTAACAATAAAATAACTCGAATTCTACTCAAATATACACATAAAACGTGCATAAAAAGACCCTTATCAAACCACCTCCAACTTTGAACTTTGCTTGTCCTCAAGCAAAACATTATATCAAAAAGAGGGATTCAATAAATCACAACACAAAAATTTTTTCTTTTTTTTTTTTTATTTTTCAACACATTGAACACAAGCACAAGTTCTTAGCCTTCTCAACCCGAATTAACCATTCAAGAAAAATTATTTTGCAAAGCGATCGATCACAAGAAAGACCGTAATATCAAGAGGGCATTATTGAGACTTGAAATCATCACGCCACAAATATTGATAGTTATGAACAACTTCAATTCAATAATGCTATGAAAATACAAGAACTCAATGGATCATAGTAGTTAGCTTACTAGTCATATAACCAAGCTTCTTGAACTTTATTGGAATGAGAAGTCAAGGAGTATTCATTCTCCCTTTTTTTTTGTTCTCTTTTTTTTTTGGGACCTTTCGAGACATGCTTCCACTAGGTTTATATTTTGAATTTCTGTTCAAACACTCCTAGGGTGGTTTCCCATACTCATATTCGTGTCGCCGTTTACGTAAAAAGACAAACATGGGGCTCATGAATGCTCCTAGTTACTAAGCAACAACAAATAGAGGAGTATAACCTCGATTGGTCCGTTTTTTTCTTCTTTTTTTTTTCTCTCTTTTTTTTATTCACAAGCTTGGTTTAACAACTAGTTAACCACTACTAAATTGTTAGAATTCTATTGTTTAGATTTTGATGAATGCCATGTAAAACTTAGAATAGAAAGTTGGCTCCCCAATTCTTGCTTTGAAATGTATTGTAACAATTAGAGTGGCTGCCGAGTTAAGTCAGCTACGCTCCAACTTGCAAGAAGACAACTCAAGGCTTAAAGGAAAACTCACGAGAGACAATGAGTACAACAAAGAAGAGCGCAGACAGAACTCGATCAAGAAGCAAATTGAGATGCACTGAGTGGAACATCACCAAGTCAACTCAAGAGAAGCCAAGTCTCAAGTCAAGTGACGACGAAGAGTCATCCACGATTGGAAGTGACTCTAAGTCACCTGGGAAAGCGAGGTAATGCAATAAGTCGAGATAATCAGAAAAGAACCGTTGACACCGAAATCAAGAGATTTACTTAAACAAGTAATATCTCCATACTACCTTTCTTGGAGTGCTCACCCCGAAGCGTGCAAAAGAAATGAACCAATGGGAAGCACTACACCGTGTCGAACTCGAAAATGATAAAACATTTCATACGAGAAATGGCAATTCCAAGAATCGCATACCAACGATCGCAAAGTGATTTTCAAAAATGAGCCTATCTCTTCAACGGGCAAATTTTTGAAAGTTCACTATAAAAGGCCGAGGAGTTTGTTTGAGAATAAGGGATGAATGACACACGTGAGATATACAAGCTTATCAATAATCAAACATTCTCAATCCTCAAGCCTACATCTCAAGTACATCAATCCAACACTTACCTCGTGAAGGAAAGAGAACTTCAATCAGTTGAAGAGGAAAATACGAAAACAAGGGGTTTACATTCCAAGAAGGATTGTAGAAAGGTTCAAGCGTCAACCAAGTCTTAAGCTTTTGGAGGGCTTCGTGATCAAATCCAAAGTGCTTGAGCAAGTGAGTCAGTAGTAGCAAGCGCAACTGCCTGTGAAGAAGGTCGAGTCGCATTTAGAAGCCACCGAGTGATCAAGGCGTCTCCGCATCGAGTCCCAAAGGATCAAGTCGGTGCCGTTGTGATCAAGACTTTAGATCGGACTGCTACCACTTTGTAAACCGATCATTACTTAGTGGATTCCTCCAGAGTTGGAGAAGAGAGGAGTAGAAGAATTACCCCATCTTCGAACCTCTATAAAAACTTTATCAGTGTCATTTACATTTCAAAGATTTAAATTTCTCGCACTTTTAATTGCTTATATCTCACGATAAATTTGCTATCCATTTGATAATCTATAAGTACTAAATCAAGTCAAAAACTTGCTTAATCAAACTTAAGGGTGTTAAGTCTTCCAAAAAACAAAATCACAAATGAGTCAATTTATAGCCAACAAATTTGAGTTACTCTATTAATGTACAAATGAAATCCATTGAGAGATTAACTCTACCGAGTGACTAATTCGATCCGTCCATCAAGGACACAAATGTGTAGAACTCAGAGATTTAAAAGGCCTAAATCGAAAATTTGCAAGGTTTATTCAACCCCCTTCTAAACCTTACACTTACACCCCTTGGGACCTACAAGTGGTATCGAGCGGTTGGTTCATTGAACCCTCCGCACTGTTATCGAACTAGATCTCCAAACTTTTCAAAAGTCCGCTTTAGTACTTAAACTTTCAAAACTCTTTTCTATCATTAAAAGTTATTATCATGGAAGCAAATCTAACACGCATTCCTATGTTCACTATTGAAGAATTTGATGATTGGAAAATTCGCATGCGAGCTCACCTATCAAAGATTACATGATGAGATGTGGATAGTGATAGAAGATGGGCCTCTCGCAAATATTAAAGGTGAACACAAAGCACGAAGAGTTGCAAATGGTGAAGGGAAGAAGAAGACTTCCAGGACCCATGGTTGAAAACCAAGAACCGAGTGGACAAATGATGACAAAAAAGATACAACCTGGACAATGTAGCCAAGGACATTCTCTACAAAACCTTGACAAAGCCATGTTCAATAAAGTGAAATCTTGCAAAACTCGCTGCTAAGAAATTTGGGACAAACCGACATTGATTTGTGAAGGCTCGTGAGCAAATCAAAGAAAACAAACTATCGTTGGTCGTTGTACAAAAATTTGAGAACTTTAAAATGATCTCGTGAGAAAACCTGGATCAACTGGATGCTCGGTTTACGTAAATCACAAATGAGTCCGCCTACACTTGGAAAGGAATATACACAAAAGGAAATGTGTATGAAGATCCTAAAAAGTCTTCCAAATTAATGGGAAATGAAGGTCATGGCATTGAGACACTCCATGGACCTATCAAAGACATCCAATCACGAAGTTATTCTCGCACCTCAAAGCCTACGAGTTTGAGCCGAGAAGGAAAGACCAGGAAGAGACAACAATGCACTCCAAAACAATGCTTCAAGTTGTCAAAGACGGAAGGAGAGCCGAGGTCAAAGAGGCAATTGACCCGTAAGAAATAGCCCCGATGGTTAAAAGATTTAACAAGTTCTTTAACAAGAACTACAAGAGAGGAAAGGGTGAATCCTCCGTAAGACACTCGCCTCCCTCCAAATCAAGGGATGATAGGCCAACCAAGAGAATGCATCATCAACAAGTTGAGTATCAAAGGGCGACAACTCAAGAATAGAAAGAGTCGATCAAAAGGTCAATATCTATGTTGGAATTGTAGACAACCAGGTCACTATGCCATTGATCGCTCATATCCTCGTAGTCAACAAGTACGTAAAACGAAGAAGAAAGAAAGGTCTTCGGAGAAAGAAGACAAGAGAAGAAAAGGCAATGATGGCCGCAGAGATTGCCGAGACAAACCAAGTCAAGAGAGACAACACTCGCAGAGCAAAGTTTCGACTACTCAAGTGACTCAAGAAGAAGCTTTGATCCGCTTAATGGCCAAAGAACAAGATCAAGAAGATGAGGTACAATCTAACTCAACAAGCTCGTACACTAGTGATAGTGATCGACACACACACTTCATCACCCACTCGATCTTTATGATTCATTAGGCAAAATGATGAAAGATTTTGAGCACATTAAAACCTCACACACACTATCAATTGAATGAGGAAAAAAAATTACTCAAAAATCAAAAACTCAAAGTCGACTAAGGAGCCGAGTACTCTAAGTCAAATAGCTTATGAGAATAAAAAGTTTAAAGGTCGAAAATGCTAAATTAATAAAGACAAATTGCCGCTATAGAAAAGAGGGAGAATGACCTCAAAATGTTATTGCCTCATTCACTAAGGCATCTAAATCATTGATGATCTTATTATGAGTCAAAGAGAATGTGGAGACAAGACAAAGCTTAGATTTAATTCCTTTGTGCCATGTCAAACCTCAAGAGTAATTTTGGAAAAAGGATCTTCAAGTCATGAAGAGTCCGAAAATCCAAAACTCTAAATGATGCACACACTTTCAATCCAAAGCACAATACTAAGCAAACCGGCCTTGGTTACAAAGGAAAAGGAAAAAACAACTTGAGAGTGCCGAAAGGATACCGAGAAGAGATTCACCAGTCCTCAAAGACTCCAAACAAAAATACTCAGAAAGAAGAAGAGCTACCAAAACCCCGAAAACTCATAAAAGAAATACATATGATGGGAATGGTAGAAAATATCCAAGCCAAGCGATCGAACAATGTGAACTATCACCCTGACTTATGGAATACAAGCCCAAATGGCAAAGGCCTAGAACTCAACAAAGGCCATTCCAAAAGCATAAGAGCTTTCATCAAGACACATATGCACCTAGGCACTACACTCAAAGACACCACAATTACCCAAGAAAGGCAATTGCTAAAACACATATGCAGCATACGACAAAAGAGACAAATGTATGAACCTAGACTCCCAAGCAATTTGCCAGATTGATTATGAGTATGGCACCGATAGATGGCAACCTCTTGAGTCAAATCATTTGGCTATAGGTTGGTTGGATCATCTTATAATTTAACCCCTCAGACCTGCATAAGAATGGGTACCTAAAACTTAATTTCTTGATTGCAGTTCAAGGAACAAGTGAAAGGCCAAGAACCTGGTATGGATAGTGGTCGTTCCCGCATATTACGACAGAAATAAGAGAAATCAAAAATTCAAGGAAGTCAAAGGAGCAAAAGTCATATTTGGAGGAAATGAAGCTCCCGGTGAAATAAGAGGCAATCGGATCCATCAAAAGGAATGGTTTAGAAATCACAGATGTTGCATATGGTGAAGGACTAAACTTCAATTTACTAAGCATCACCAACTCGCGACAAGGGGCTACAATGTTGATTCAACATGGGAATATGCCAAATCAAAAATGTTGAATCTAATGAAGTTGTGCTTTGCAAGGATGTAGACAAAAATATGTATGTAGTGGATTGGTCAACCGCAACACCCAAAGACTGCCTACTAGCAAAGAGCACAAACCAATCAAGTCAAGGCACAAAAAAGCCGAAATCACCCGAACTTCAAAACAATTAATAAGCTAGCAAGAAGTCATCTTGTAGAAGGACTTCCACTCGAGATACAAGAAGGAAAGTATATGTGATGCATGTCGGGCGGAAAACAAATCAAGTCGTCATTCAAAGAAAAGACATGCCCATCCTCAACAAGAATATTGCATCCGCTTCATATGGATCTATTTGGCCCAAAGGAACCAAAGAAGCATAAGTGGAAAGAAATACACCTTGGTGGTAGTAGATGACTACTCAAGATATACATGGACAATATTCATGTGCAAGAAGAAAGAAAACTCTACAAAAGCTACCACAAATGATGAAGAGAATACAAAATGAGAAGAGTCAAACCATTATCAAAATAAGATCGATAGAGGAACCGAGTTTGTCAATGGAATAATAACTCAAGATCAGTATTGAGAATGGTATTGGTCATGAACTATCACCGCAAGGACTCCACAAGCAGAATGGAGTTGCAGAAAGAAGGAATGTAACCCTCAAGGAAGCAAAGAAGGACCATGTTAGTCAAGAAGCAGGTTACCAAAAAGATTTTGGGCAAGCAATCAACACACCGCTACACCCAAAACAGATGTATGATAAATAGGCAAAATGACAAAGACTCCCTATGAGATCCGGATCGAAGAAACCAAATGTTGCATATTTCAGATATTTGGATGTAAATGCTTCATCCACAATAATGGCAAAGACAACCTAAAGGCTTTTGATGCTAAAGCCGATGAGGTATCTTCTTAGATACTCACCAAAAGCAAAGCCTACGTGAATACTCAACAAAAGAACTATGGTTACAAGAATCCATTCATGTAGTATTCGATGAGCCAAACATAAATGGAAAAGACATTGAAGAGTCACCGATGATAAGTCAAACATCCAACCTCACGAAGAATCCCTATGCTGAGCCGTCAGGCGGGGATTATCAATTCGTAAGAAGATGAGATAGCCGAATCTCAAAAACAAATGAAAATCTGCAGCAATGAGTGATCACGAGAGAGTCGACCACAAGAACACAAACGCAAGTCGATCAATCCAAATAACTTACTTCAACCTGACGTAAGATGGCCGAGAGACCATCCACCGATCTTGTCATTGGAGACATGAGAGAAGGTGTCAAGACAAGATCCGAACTCAACAAGAAGCAATGTTCACATGCTTCATCTCGCAGATAGAGCCCAAAGATGTGTCACAAGCATTGATGACACACATTGATTCAAGCTATGCAAGAAGAGTCAATCAGTTTGAGAGAAATAAAGTATGGGAATTAGTACAAAGACCCATACATCAAAATGTTATTGGAACCAAATGGGTATTCGTAAATAAGATGAACGAGGAAGGTTCTGTGGTAAGAAACAAAGCAAGACCGTAGCCAAAGGATATTGCCAAGAAGAAGAATAGATTTTGATGAAACATTTGCTCCTCGTAGCAAGATTGGAAGCTATAAGGATGTTTCTTGCCTATGCAGCTCACAAAAATTTCATTGTATATCAAATGGATGTAAAAAGTGCATTCCTAAATGGATTATTGGAAGAAGAAGTGTATGTTGAACAACCTCCGTGGATTTGAGCAGTAAGACTCTTGGAGACAAAGTGTACAAACTCAAAAAGCCCTGTATGGATTGAAACAGCACCCGAAGCATGGTATGATACCCTCGTCACAATTCCTAACCGAAAATGGATTCACTAAAGGAAAAGTAGATAGAACACTTTTCGAATTCAAGACAAGAAGAGTATACGCTTGTTCAAATATATGTGGATGACATCATTTTTGGATCCACTAACAAAGAGTCGTGAAAATTCTCAAACCTCATGCAAAGTAAATTTGAAATGAGCATGATGGGAGAGCCGACATTCTTCCTTGACTTCAAGTGAAACAAATTGAGGATGGAACCTTCATAAGTCAAACAAAATACACCGTAGAGATTTAATGAAGAAATTTGGTATGGAGGAGAAGTCTTCTCGTAAAAATACCAATGAACACATCACCAAAATGGACATGGATGCAGATGGCAAGCCTCAGATCAAACAAGATACAGAGCACTTATCGTCATCGCTTATCTCACCTAGCAGCCGTACATCACCTTTGCAAGGTGTATGTGCAAGATTTCAATCGCTCCAAAAGAGAGTCATATGACCGCAGCTAAGAGAATATTGAGATACTTAAAAGGAAACCAAGAAGTAGGGCTATGGTATCCAAAGGAAGGTGGATTCAAGCTAATTGGCTATTCGTGACTGACTATGCCGGATGCAGAGTGACAGAAAAGTACTTCGGCACATGTCAAATGCTTGAAACAGAATTTCCTGGTTTAGCAAGAAAGCAAAACTCAATAGCCACTTCTACAAATTGAGAGGCGAGAATACATAGTCAAGGGCAAACAAGTCAGCCCAAGTCCTATGGATGAGACAAAGAAAGAGAGATTATGAAGTTGAAGAAAAGAAATTCCAATCATGTGTGATAACACAAGTGCAATTGCAATCACTCAAAATCTGTGTTGCACTCAAGAACAAAACATATAGATGTCGATATCATTTCATAAGAGATCATGTTGAAAAGAAGGACATTATCTTGGAATATATCTCAACCGATAAACAACTAGCCGACATCTTCACAAAACCATTATGTGAGTCAAGATTTGAAGAACTCAAACATGAGTTGGGGCTAATTGAGCTAAGTTTGAGACACGTAAGAATCAAAGAAAAGAAATGGAACAGAAAGAAGGTGAAAAGAGAGCCGAAAACAAAAATTAGCTCAAGAATCAATTTGATCGGAAAAGTCAATTTATACCAAGTCACCGATAGCCGAGTCACTAAGAGAAATGTGAGAAGCGAGTTAAATCAGCCTAAGAGATAAGTTGAATAACTTATGAGCAAAGTGACAAAAACGCAATGCTTTTGACTTAGCGAGAATGTTTTAAGAGACACGTCAAAGATAATGATGATGTGTACAGGACATAAAGCCGCACACCAAGCCTATGATTGGATATAAATGCTGCCGCATTAAATACGAGACATGAATCGCTTCAATATGCGTGCGAAATACAAGCCGTTGATTTCGATCACGATTCAAAACCGCCTCCGCACGCCCTTTCATAAACCATATTTAAACCATTTTTCGTCCGTTTCTCTCTCACACTTCTAAAAACTGCTCAATCTCTCTCTCTCAAAAAAAGCAAAGGCAAATACTCTCGAAACCCTATCAACCTTCAAATCAAATTTCCGAACTTTTCCTTGAAATTATTCTCGAGAAATGGCACCAACGTATAACTTTACCAAGTTGGGAAAACAAATCCACACCGGTTCGACCGTGGATTTCGACGGAATGGTGAAGCAGGTCCGACGACACCCTGGTGAAGAAAATCGCGGAGAAGTTAGAAACGCCGGATCAAACCGCTTTCTAACACCGAGTATCCTATGACCTATGTGGAGGAGGTCGCACAATTCTACGTGAATGCCGAGATTCACGATGAAGGAATCAAGTCATCCTGCTCACGGAAGCAATGACTATCACGCCAAGGATTTGGTGAATATTGCTCACTACCAAACAGGCGAGGAGCAAATCAAATTAAGGAAGCGATGTAAACTTGGCCGACGCATGGAAAGAAATAGCCAAGTCCGACGTTGTTTGACAAAATAATATACACAAAGAAACAAGAGATGGAAGGAGGATTATCACAAATTGTTGGATATTGTTGCTGTTGTATCGACATCAAATTTGGCGCTTTTGACCAATCACAAAGGCAAAATTGATTGTGATGGCCGCAATAATCGAAGAAAAGAAGATAAACTGGCCTGAGTTTATCTACAAAGCAGATTTCGCTGCCGAACGTGGGAACAAGTCCTTCAAAGAAGATGGGTCATTTGGAGGATCTTCTCGGGATATGGCCTGGTGATTGGCCGGCTATCGAGGTGAAAGGAGTACCTCTTAGACATGGGAAGGCCTTCCATGTTAACAAGAGGATGTTCGAGCTAATCTCTCCGTGCTCGGTCGCGTCGTCGCCAAGAGAGTCGACACTGGTGAGGGGAATCACCACCAAGACACACCGCTTTCCTTTCCAACCAAGAAGAAAGCGCCCTCGCACTGCCAAGAAGTCATTGCCCCCGCAAAGAAAAAACCAAACATGCTCCGCCCCTGCAGCAGTCACTGCCCCTCGCAGCCAGAGTCACCCGCCCAAGCAGCCGTGTCACCCGCCCCGCAGGCCGGTCGAGAAGGACTCACAAATTCCTCTCTCGATCGTCAAAAGGAGGAGAATCGACAAGCCTCTAGACGGCCAGCCCTCGTAAACAAACACAAGCACGCCCCACCCGCCCAAGACTCGAGAGACACCGTCTCTCGAACCGTAAATCCCTCCGGTACAAACTAAGAGACGTAGAAGACTTGTAAAGCAATCCGAACAGAGAAACCAACAGTCACCTACTCAAATGAAGACAAAATACCGAGACTATCAAGAAGTAGAGTCTCCGGATGTAGTTGATGAAACAAATGCCAAGTCTGCTCAAGGTGATCAAAGAGGCAACCCAAGACACAAACAGTAGCTCACACAAATTAAACTCAAAAGAACCAGCCAAGCAAGATAGTGATGTAATGATCCTATCTCCACCTTACCCGCACATCCAAAATCGTCTGCAGAGTGGAGAAAATGGAAGTCGAGCAAGTCAAGGAACAGCCCAACGGCCAATTCATAGAAGAAGAAGAGAGAATCGCTAAATTTCCTCGATTATCTATCGTGCTCCCACTCTAGATGAAGACAAATCGCATGGATATTCTCGCAGATCTACAAGGACAAGGAGAGAAAAGAGCAAGTCAAGAAGAAGAGCGCAAAAGCACGCGAAAAGGCAAGTATCCGCTCTATCTCCCGCACTACGTAACACTTCCATCCTCTCCTTGATGTCTTCTCCGAAAGTGACGAGGAACCGAGAATGCCGCCGCTACGTAAGAATTGCGATGCAAAGCAAGCATTGCATGAATCAAGAATCCTTCACGAGCAAAGACCGATGGAGAGGACCAGAGAGTCCTCCGAACACACCGAAATCGATCCAATGGGAGTGGTTCAAAAATAGCCACGATGTTCTTTCTACCACTTCCCACCACTCAAGAAGGCAAGCATAAGGAGATGGCGATGAAACTGGCTAGTGGGGACCCCAAATCAGCCAACCCCTATTGAAGGTGTGCTACCACCGCCCCAACTACGAACCATCAATTGCAACAATGGGAGTTTGGAGACGAGTAACCCCACTCCAAGTCACTCACCGGTGCGCCACACCGAGGGGGAAACTCCCTCCACCGCAGCAAAGGTCGGAGGATGTCGCAGATGACTCCACAAAGAATGTAGGAGGCGAAGCAAAGAACACTCAAACACAAGAAGAACAACAAGTTGCCATCAACGGCTTCGGCGATTGAGACTGTCTCACCGAGGTGCCAAATCGCTCAAGAAGGCTAATGACGCGCTGATGCAATCGAGGCACGAGGAAGGAATGTACTCGGAGTTAACACTGGCGATGAAAGTGCAATCCATGGGGTTGAGACTCCAATGGATGCCATCGCCGAAGACCCTAAGACAGTGACACCGCCGAAAGGGAAGACCAGGCCTCGCAGCAGAGAGACCGCCGAGGAAATGAAGGCCCACGGGAGGTTGAGACTTCCCCCCGGTAACACAACCAGTGAAGTAGAGAACATCCTCCCGCAACCATCGATCCATCCGAAAGGAGATCGCCGCACTTCATGATTCCCAGACAACCCCGATGTCACCTTTCTCGGGATCGGAAGCGAAGAAGAAGGCGAGTCAACCCCATGACAAATCCAAAAGACTCACCATGGCGGATGTTCCGGCACGAGCAAGTCGATCCCAAGACTACTCGTCGACCTTTAATTTTGATGATGAGCCACCAATGGAAATCTCATCATCGTCCGATGATGCTTCGATAAGGCCGAGGACCACCTACTCAAAAGGAGAAATCACCGAGACCAACGGTTTAAGACAAATTGAGGCTCGCCAGTTTGAGCCCATCGCACCACAAAACCCAAACAACCAAACACCACCGCTCCGGCTCCCTCAAGCTCAACTGGATCGATTCCCAAAAGAACTTCACGCCCACCGCTTATCATCGAACAAATCCCGGATGGCGGTGATGAATCCTTTGTGAATCTTTCCCTTTCACCGGAGATACGAACTCCACGAAGAGTCGAAAATGAGCAAGCACGCTATCACGCATCACCCTGCTTTTTCACTCAGGCACCATTGTTCCAAATTTCCGATTTCGATTTCGACAACAGATGGCCATCACCGCAATGTAAGAATCACCAAGTTGAAAAGATGGAGAGGCATCAGCCTCCTTGATATGCACTGACAACAGAGATGCCAACCTTTACAATGACTTGAGAGAGCATCACAAACCAGGATAAGGAATGGTGGCAACAAAGATCAATCAATGCGTGTGGAACAACAGTGAGATACTTCGCACAATTATTCAACAAGTCACCGGTGTGAGAGTCGAAAATGTTGATGCGAAAACGGTCATGCGGAACACATTGAACATATGCGCACGGCTCACACCGCCGAGATCAAGTCGCTGCGTGAGCGTAATGCAAATGATATACAAATGAAAGAACACATGACAAGAAAATTCAGCCTTCTCATGGCTGAGATGAAGCCGATTTCAAAGAATCCAACGCTACTTTTGCTCAATTCCGTGCAAAGATACAACGCAGCAGACTTGAAGCAAAATTCAACCATCAAGACTCGACTTCATGCTTGCCAAAGATATTCCGGGTTCTCTATCCTTTGATGATACCAAAAAGGGGAAGAGGAATACCTTAAAGAAAAAAAATCAAGTTTGAAAAGAAAGGAGCAAATGACAAGGAACAAATGAGAAGGGAAAATCACCGAGGAAATTTTGAAACGAAGAAAGGAAAATCACGAGGGGGAAGGATCAAAGAATATGACCTTGATGATTGCACAAACCCCCAACAGGTCCTCATCACAAATGACATTATAAGCAAAGAAACTCCCAAAGACTCCGCCACTCCAACACTCTGATTTGTATCTATGGCCGAGAAGAGAAAAGAAATTGAAGCGAGGGATGAAGGAGGTGGAAGGAAGAATGGATGCCAGGGTGATGAACATTTTGAAAGAACACGGAGGCATTCCAAATGGACAGAGACACGTATGCCATTTCGTATGTCGGGACAGAGCCAAGATCGATTGATTTAATTCCAAACGCTCGAATCTGGGGTTATTTTGCAAATATGTCCTTGGCTCAAGCTTGGGACCAGATCGGGAAAAGGGTCTCACATTATGTGAAGAAGCCGACAGACAGCAGACAACCGTGATCGCTCTGCTGTCACTCCGCCGGGCACTCACCGAAAGAAGAAGGCCCCAAGACAAAGATACGCCCAGGTAGAGGAAGAAGCAGTGGATGGAGGAAGAAGCTTCAGACCTAGGCCTCCGCCCAAGAATATTGAATACGTAGATCCAGGAAAGAAAGGAGGGATCTCTGGGCTGGGCTTGACCATGTGGCGAACTTGCAAGTGGCTAAAACCAACGCCGAGTATGCAAAAAGGATAGAAGAAGAAAACAAGAGACAAACTCAATGCTATGGCAGGAGAGACAGAAAGAATAAGGAAAGATGAAGTCGCCAGAAGGCATATGAGAAGAAAAAGAAGGCAAAACGAGACGAGAAGAAGAGAAGAAGAAAGAAGATCTTGATCAAGATGAAAGAAGGAGACAAGGGAGATGAAGTGTTGTCATGTCCAACCCTTCGTGTATTTTATATGCAAATACATACAATGTAAGTCTTCCGTAATAATGCTAAATTTTTTTACATACTCGATACACCTTGTAAAAATGTTAAGTTAAGTACAAGAATGATATGATCAATAAAAAGATTGATTATGCGCATACATTCTATGTCAATACACTATATGTATGTATCTCATGTTATTTGCATCTTTGTATGATTTAAGTTTTGGCATCATCAAAAAGGGGGAAATTGTTAGGAATTCTATTGTTTAGATTTTGATGAATGCCATGTAAAACTTAGAATAGAAAGTTGGCTCCCAATTCTTGCTTTGAAATGTATTGTAACAATTAGAGTCGGCCAAGCCGAAGAGTTAAGTCTGCTACGCTCCAACTTGCAAGAAGACAAACTGAAGGCTTAAAGGAAAACTCACGAGAGACAAATTGAGTACAACAAAGAAGAAATGACGCATGGAACTCGATCAAGAAGAACCGAGATGCAAATTGAGTGGAACATCAGTCAAGTCAACTCAAGAGAAGCCAAGTCTCAAGTCAAGTGACAAGAGTCATCCAATGATTGGAAGTCGACTCTAAGTCACCTGGGGAAAGCGAGGTAATGCAAAGTCGAGATAATCGAAAAGAACCGTTGCCCCAAAATCAAGAGATTTACTTAAACAAGTAATATCTCCATACTACCTTTCTTGGAGTGCTCACCCCAGAAGCGTGCAAAAGAAATGAACCAATGGGAAGCACTACACCGTGTCGAACTCAAAAGATGATAAAACATTTCATACGAGAAATGGAAATTCCAAGAATCGCATACCAACGATCGCAAAGTGATTTTCAAAAATGAGCCTATCTCTTCAACGGGCAAATTTTTGAAAGTTCACTATAAAAGGCCGAGGAGTTTGTTTGAGAATAAGGGATGAATGACACACGTGAGATATACAAGCTTATCAATAATCAAACATTCTCAATCCTCAAGCCTACATCTCAAGAAGTACATCAATCCAACACTTACCCGTGAAGGAAAGAGAACTTCAATCAATTGAAGAGGAAAATACTCAAAACAAGGGGTCTACATTCCAAGAAGGATTGTAGAAAGGTTCAAGGTCAACCAAGTCTTAAGCTTTTGGAGGGCTTCGTGATCAAATCCAAAGTGCTTGAGCAAGTGAGTCAGAGTAGCAAAGCGCGCAAAACCGCCTGAAGAAGAGGCCGAGTCGCACGAGAAGCCACCGAGTGATCAAGGCGTCTCCAGATCGAGTCCCAAAGGATCAAGTCGGGCCGTTGATCAAGACTTGTAGACCGGACTGCTACCACTTTGTAAACCGATCATTACTTAGTGGATTCCTCCAGAGTTGGAGAAGAGAGGAGTAGAAGAATTACCCCATCTTCGAACCTCTATAAAAACTTTATCGTGTCATTTACATTTCAAAGATTTAAATTTCGCACTTTTAATTGCTTATATCTCACGATAAATTTGCTATCCATTTGATAATCTATAAGTACTAAATCAAGTCAGAAAAACTTGCTTAATCAAACTTAAGGGTGTTAAGTCTTCCAATAAAACAAAACCACAACAGTCAATTTATAGCCAATTTGAAGTTACTCTATTAACAACTCACCGAAGTCTTGAGAGATTAACTCTCTTGAGTGACTAATTCGATATCCATCAAGACACAACCGCAGTAGAACTCAGTAGATTTAAAAGGCCTAAATCGAAAATTTGGTAAGGTTTATTCAACCCCCTTCTAAACCTTACACTTACACCCCTCGGGGACCTACATAAATCATGAGTTCTCGGAAGTTCATAGACTAAGTACCGTCGTATATGCCTTAACACATCAAATATTTATGGTGTTGGAAATCTCGTCAAAATTTAGCCCGCATCCACGCTCAATCTATCCTAGACAATCAATTGCTTCACATCAAAAACACAAATTAACAAGTTAATATAGGTATAATTGGGCCAAGTTATTGACTAGCAAATACTCAATTTGTTAAAAAAAAAAAAAATCACATCTCTTGAAAACAAACACACAAGCATTCCGAAAATGTTATTGTACCCACCTCCAACTTTAAGATTCACATTGTCCTCAATGTGAAAGAAAGAAATGGACAAACACACACAAAACACTCAAAAAAAAAAAACAAAGAAATTAGAATGATATAAAAGAGGTGGAAAAAAAGAAAAATACGACCTTACTACAATAGTGGAATCGGTGTTGAGCGACCATTATCAGGTTGTTTTGCACGGGACCTTCAACGGCATCTTCATACCTAATCAAAGTTAAGCAACACACAACTCGAATACCGTGAAATCTCAAATATTCCCAATTAGGACAAGCAAGAAGAAGCTCAAGAGTTTTTTTTTTTTTTTTTTATGATTTGAAGATGACTCTAAGGACTTGTGATTATTTTGAAAGAAAATAAAAAAATAAAAAAATGAAAACAATTGCACACAAACATCGGGTTGCCTCCCTTAGCGCTTTAACGTCGTATAGCTGACCATTTCACCTAAATGTGAAGATTTAATCGGGCGAGCCTCAACTTATGAAAAATTTTATCTCGCTCAACAACATCGCCACCCGTACGATTTTCGAACAATTGACCTTCATGGTCCTATTTTTCCGCATGTTATTCTCAAAATGGGATTTATCTGTGGAAACTTTTGCACATTGAACATCACATACTTTCAAGGATTTATTAGAAGACATATCAAGCAAAGAATCATTTATCCTTGTCTCAATCAAGTTTATAGGAAAACAAGTATCATTTATAGGATTTCTCAAAGGAATTTTAAAGATAACTTGTTCACCCCTACTCTCAAAGTAAGTTTTCCATCATGCACATCAATGAGAGATTTAGCGGTAGCCAAAAAGGGACGCCCTAGAATTAAGGGAACTTAAATTATCATGCATGTCAAGAATAACGAAATCGATCGAAACACGAATTTGTCAATCTTGACTAACACATCATTAATAATACCTCTAGGATGTTTAATCGATTTATCGGCTAATCAATGTCCATCCTAATAGTTTAAGTTCACCTAATCCCGCATGCTTAAATGTTTCATAAGACATCACATTGATACTAGCTCCCAAGTCGGCTAGTGCCCTATCAACAGGTAAATCATCATTTGTACAAGGATAATAAAGCTTCCTGGATCATTAAATTTTTGTGGTAGTTCATTGGAAGGACATTTATCATTCAATTGCACATTTGATAATTTGTTAAGCTTATTTTCACTAGAATGATGTCATTAAGATCCCTAACATGCTTTGAAGGAGGGTCAACAAATGGAATATTGGCATGTAATTGTTTGAAAGAATTAAGGTACTTACCAAATTTGTCCTCCCTTCTATCTTCTTCTTGGTTAGACTCCGGTAAGGATCTTGGGCTTGTATTCGCAACCTCCTTTTTCATGAGATTTTCTTTGGACATGTCATCCTCCACGTATTTCTCGCATGGCGGCATTGGCATAATCATGCTCATGTGGAGAATCGATGGTGATTGCCTTTACGTGCTCCCTTGGGTTTGGCTCGATTACCCTAAACTACCTTGTGGCCTTTCGAAATCATCTTCGCAACTGCCTATTTGGTTTTCCAGACATGGATAGATGCCTCTTGATTTCTCAAGGATGTTTCCACCGCCGAATCGGGTATCTGTTGATTGCACAAATTTTGTTATAAGATCTTCCAAGTTATGCTTACCTTGATTTGGCTGAAATCCGGAGACGTGTGTAGATCGGGATCGGGATTAGGTCGTGGTTGACCTTGATTTCCCAACCAAAATTCGGATGTTGTCGCCACCCAGGATTATATGTGTTCTTTGTAAGGATTACTTGGGTAATTTTTGCCTCGATTCCCAACGTAATTAGCATGTTCAAGTGTGAGGTATTGTGTGTGGGCAATCCCGATGATTATGCAATCCCCACAAGTTTCACAAGATAAAACATGCGGTGGTGGTGGTTTAGAGCCGCTAGATCGCCGATCTTTTGGGTCAATGCTTCGACTTGCGGCGAGCGTAACTACCGCATCCGCATTATACACACCAACCGACCGTTAGTTTTACCTCGTATGGATTGCCATTGGTAGCCGTTCATGGCCATTCCTCAATCAAATCCTGAGCGCTTCCCGTTTTGTTATTAAGAGTTCCCCGCACTTGCATCGATCATTTGTCTTGTTGCGCAAAGTAGCCCATTATAAAATGTTTGGACTTGCATCCAAATAGGTAGGCCATGGTGTGGGCATTTCCGCAACAATTCATACATAACATAGAAATCACACTTAAAAGGGGAAAAAATTCTCGTATTCATTCCGGGAATATTAATGTTTGAATCTCTCCCAAGTGTCGTACAAAGGTCTCGTCATCTTCTTGAGTGAATGAAGAGATTTCATTCCTCAATCGTGCGCTTTTGGCCGATGGAAAATATTTCAAAAGGAACTTTTCGGCCATGATGTTCCACGTTGTAATCGTTCCTTTGGCAAAGTATTTAGCCATTGTTTAGCCCGTCCCCCCAGAGTAAATGGGAATAGGCGTAAACGGATGGCATCATCGAGACCCCATTTATTTTGAATGTATCGCAAATTTCAAGGAAATTCGCGATATGATTATTTGACCTTCGTCCGTAGGCCGTCGAATCAACAAATTGTTGCACCATTTGAATGACATTCGGTTTGATTTCAAAATTATTGGCGGCAACAAATGGGCCTTACGATGCTTTAGATGATGTGCCGTCCCATGACGGCTTGCATAAATCGCATACGTTCTTTGTTGTTCATCCGCCATATTGGGATCCTTGCCTTCGTTAATATCCTCCTCGTGGTCTCGTATTAATACTTTCCTCCTCGTGTTGCTACGGCGGTGTCGCGCTTCCAAATTCGGCGACGAGTAGTATGCACTCACAAATAAAGAGGATAAGTGTAATCCAAGACTTACAAAGATAGATAAAAAGAAAGACAAATGATGAAATAAAATAAAAAAATGATTAAATTAACAAAAATAAGGTGTTCTTAATATTACAATCCCCGCAACGGCGCCAAAAACTTGATGGCTCAAAAGCTACCTTTAAAACCGTAGGCAAGTGCACCTATCGCTTTATAGTATAGATTATTGAGTACCGAGTGTCATTCCCACGAGGATTGTAAGTACTAATAATTACCGTCTTTTTGTTATTTAATCTAACAATTTTCGAGTTTTTGTTTGATGAAAAAGGAAAACAAATTATAAATTGTAAAAATGAAGGAAGATTTGTAAAATAAGAAATCAAGAGATAGAAATGTGTTTGAATATAAATCCTCTAGAATGTTTTTGTGATTTGACAAGTTAAAAATACAACCGTAGCCCTTAAGCAAAAACCAACCTCTTTTAATAAAATCTCATATCTTATGGACCGTAGAAATTCCCAATTTAAGTTAAACCCTTTCTCAAGGCGAAAAACTTCTAATCTCAAGTTGATTAACTGAAATCTCTTTCTAGTTAAAACCCCAAGACAAAGATTATAACGATTTGTGAATTCCCATATTAGGTTTGACCCTAATCCGGAAGATTTATGTCGTCCTATATCTAGGATTGCATGCAACTCTTTTCACTTATATAGGTTCTATTTCACCATGAATCTCTCGATTTCCGGATGAAAAATAAACTTCAAATCAATATTGCGCATATATCAATTCGAATGAACGAAGCATAATATAAGTGAATCACACAAAATATGAAGATTTTATTAAAAACATACACACCTTAATCACAAATCCATTCTAGAGTTCATTACATTCAAACACTAGGAGTTTAGCTACACATGATTTTGACCAAAGAATAAATTACACAAGAAGATGTAAACATTGTAGACATGGTGTACTTATCTTTATCAAAATCTCAATTGACTTGATGATGTTGCTCCAAGCCTTCTTCCCCAATGTTGCCTCAAGCTTACTCCTCCAAGACCCTCGATCCCAATTCTACTTAATGAAATGAATACAATGAATATTTCCCGAGTATCTAATGAATGCCTCTCCCAACTTCAACCCTCGGCTTTTATAGGCAATCAATACATTGATAGACTTCTTTTGTTAAACAATCGCCTCCATTTTCCTTGTTGGTTGGTGAATTCTTGTATTCAAGTGATGAGGGAGGGGACATGGAGACATGTTTCAAAAAATAGGGTGTTAAAAATGTACAAAAAGTGGTCAAAATGGGTTGGTTGGTGAGTTTTCCCCAAATTCCGCAAAAAGAAAAGTTGCAAAGAGGTCCCCTGACACGCCCAGTGTTGGCCAACACGGCCAGCCGTCCGCACAAAATTTTCTCAAGAAATGCCTGACATGGCCGTGTGTTGTCCAACACGGCCGGCCGTGTTGTACGACACACGGCCCAAAGTTGTATCGACACGGCCAGCCGTGTTCGGGTCAAGTTTTTAAAAATTTCGAGTTTTAGCTCCCGAAACACGGCCGTGTTGCCCAACACCCCTGCCGTGTTGGACCAAAAAGGCCCGAAATGACGCGTTTGGCTTGGAATTTCGAGCGTTTTTGCATCCTTAAACTCCCTGGTATGTTTTGACATGAATCCATGGTCCGAAACTCACCAAAATTAGCCCCGAATGGTCAATCTACATCAATAAAAGCACCTCGGAGTAATATGAACTATGTATAATCAAAAATTTACAAAACTAACAATAAAATAACTCGAATTCTACTCAAATATACACATAAAACGTGCGCATAAAAGACTTTATCAAAAGAGAATACCATTTCATCTAATCGGAATGGAAAGAGGGATGTGGATATAAATATCATCCATGTCCCATCCCCGATTCTAGAAAAGAGGGGAATTCTCATCCTTGCTCCCATCCCCAAATTAATCGGGATTCCTCATCCCATTCTATTCGGTACATCAATGGGATGGTTCCCTGTGGGGATGTTGTCATCCTTAAATGCATAATATTGAATTTATAGAACTATTAGATAATGTATATGTAACAGTACAAAAAGCAGTCTCACAGATATACACCACCATGCATCGCACGGGTAAAAAACTAGTGTATACTAAAGGGGTAAAATATAAGTATTTAAAAAATAAACAAAGTCACCAATGACAATGATATAATCAAAACTTAACACGTATATAACAATATGTAATATAACAACATGAAATTAAATAATCCGCTTGAGTGACAGTACTCGAGTTTGACATTCTTTTAAATCACACCAATTTTAACATAACTATCTCACAACAAAATTAACTGTTCCTTCTCTTGTCAAGTAATTCTATAACCCTTTTTTTCACAATAAAAATAATTTTATTAATTAACTTAAACTAGCAATACATCGATTGAAGACAAAATGATCGCTTAAAAACTACAAAAGATGGAACTATGAAAAATTTCATAACATCTAGGTTAATAACAAAATTTGGCTTAAAGCCTTCAACTTTGAAAATTCTATAATACCTAGAATACCTAAGATCCCAGATCTGCGATATGCTGACGACCACAATCTGATTTATCTCTGTCGGATCAAAAACTTGCTCGTGTGAACTGACCATACACAAAAAACACCGTACCAAGACGGTTACAAACCAAACGTTGTACCAGAAGACAAAATCACAAACAAGAGAAAAACAAATAACCCAGATCTACGGGGAGAAACCGCTTATTTAGAAATTAAAAATAGAAAGATGTGGATTGGGTGATTTTAGACAAAAAAATGGTCAAATTCACTCATTAACAATGAAAGACAAGAAAGAGAAGCAAACCGAGTTTGAGAGAAAATGAGCGCTTAGGGTTAGTCCTTTAGGATTTGATTTTCTACTGATTAATTAGTAATTCTATAACCCTAACATATCAATATCCTGCGGAATAAATAATTCTCTTACAATTCAAAATCACATTTTTATCACACAAAATCGTGTATAAAATACGTAAGAGGTGATTTATTATCTCTCCTCATTATAAAAAGAATTTGTTAGTAGAAAAATCTCCAACTTTATTAAGATTTTCCAATTTATATAAATATTAACTTTTGTAAAGAAGGACAATTTTGATGGAAGAGAAAAGTATATTTGAAATTTGTTTTTTTGGTATTTCTTTTACAAAATGTCCAATTTAGACATTTTTATGGGTATGTGAAAAGAAATATCACTAAGAAAAAGGTAGATTGTAAAGAAGATGATGAAGTGAAAGTAGATGTTAGTGGGTCCCAATTGGCCCTTATCCTCACAAATCCCACCCACCACCAATGGTGATTAAATAACGCCATCCAGGACAAAAGGCCGTCTTCCAAATATTGGAGAATATTCCATTTTGACGGTGGAGAACCACCCTTCACCTCCACCATCCTTTTTCCCTTATTTATTATGAAAATAATATACGAATAGGCCCAAGACTTTGCAAGTCCAATTAAATCATGTTGTAATTTGGAACATTCAAATGAGGATTTTCTTGTAGAATCATATGAATTTCGTTCATTTATAAAATCTTACAACGAATTAAAACAACAACGAGTGAAAAATAGTTGTAATTCCTACACGATCATAATAAAAATTTAGTCTTAAATAGATCTAACGATCCATAGAATCGGGACTTCGAACGGAGACTGACAAAATACGTCTTAAAGATGATCTCACTTCTATCACGTATCGAGGAATAATAGCTCATCCGATCTACTAAACAAAATCCCGCATATAAGAGAGAAATTTTTGATTGGAAAAAGAAAAAAAAAATTAAGGACAAGTAAAAACCATCTATTGGGACACATTTATTTTGATTAAAAATAATGAAAATTACTTCATCCATCCTCCATAGGTGGAGGATGAGGGAAAAAGAACTCATTTAAATCAAGGATATAATCCTATTGAATAGAGTCGAAAATATTTATATTCAAATTTTCATTTCAATCGAATTTTAAAATTTGTGTATATAATTGGTTATTGTTAATTGAGCTGAACATAAACGAGCTCCATTAGTTTGATTTATATAATATTTTTTCTACTAATATATAAATAGGTTTTCGGATTTTTTTCGGAATAGACAACAAATTTAATTTGTTTCTGATTTTACCTGAGTATTGAATTTATTATTCGACCCTAATCCGATTTTGATTCCTATTCCGTTAATAAGCAAGCATTTCTCACTAAATTAACTTTCTTGATCGTTGCCGATTACATCTCAAATCAATAGAGGAATAATCCTGTGTTTGCACCATAATGCTCTGGATCATGATTGTACCTAATGGGATCAAAAGATTATTTCTTTACTAATAAGTGTCCAGCGTTTCCATGTATGGATTAGATGCCCCCTGGGACGATATTAGATCTCTTATTCCATTTTTCCCTGTTTCACTTATGTTATATATTGGATGAAGAGAGACGTGTACAATTATGATATCATCTTATACATGTGTCATTCATCATGAAATCTTAATCCCCTTAGGGCTACTTGGGGGTTTGACCGGGAATGTATAATGTTACCATAATTGCTAAATAGGATTGATGAGTGCTATTGTGTCAATTTTTTTTAGGGATTTTGGTGAATTAGTGCAAAAATTGGCACGTCAATATCACAAAAAAAAAATCGATATACAAATTTGGGGATATTAATGTTTGGAAGCAATTTTTGAGACAAGTCAAAATCCCCAATTTTTATGACATGTTTGCATCTGATCTTTCATAATCTGCAATTTCCGATAACATTACACAATATCGGTCGAAATAGACTAAATATCCAATTTGTTAAAAGATTTGGACTAAAACTTAAAAATGCTTATTTAGAGGATTAAATCTCAAAATAGTCCAAGTTACTAAACCAAAGAAATTATTTTCCTAATTTGAGAATAATTATAAATTTAGTTGGTGTTGTTGTCCACTTAATCTTTTTTTGTTGAAAAATACTTTATATATATTAATGTTTATATGAATACTATGTCATGAAATTATATATTAGATTTATCAATAAATAAGAGTTTATCTCAAATGAAAATTTTAGAATAAAGTCGGACTTTGTATTCATAGTGTTGGAGATAAATTTGATTTTTGCCAATTTACATTTTATTATTTTACGTATTTATTTAAATTGAAATCATTTCATTAATTGCCCGATATTAATAATTATTATTGGGTCACATATTATTCACCGACCCGTGAGGCCTGTATAGACCCGCCCGACCCACGTTATTATATTAAATTCATGCGGCCCATTAAACCAGATATAAAAGGCCCCTCCTTATTTATTTGTAAGTATTTCCAGTTATTTGCTCTTAAGTTCTGTCATTTATTCTGGAATTATTCTCCTATACGTAATATTGGAGGGGCATTCTTAGGACAACCTCAGGACCCGTCTAACATTTAACATTTGTTAGGTTTATTTGGAAACGTTTGTTGGGTATTACAGACAAATTCTTGTTTGAAGATTAACTACATTAACTTAGAGCGATCTACTCTTTTAAGCAACATCACGTAAGAATGTCACATGTGATACTTCTGCATCAATAAAGATATGATAATTTACTTTTATATATAACATAATTATCCGAAGTATCACTATATTATCCTCGAAATATAAAATGGGGTAGTGTAATTTTAAGTTTTTTGTCTGACATACAAGCGAAGAAAAATAATCACAAAATAACAAAGAAATGATGCCAAAAAAATAAAATCAAGATTATGCGGATATCAGTGATTCGGTGATTCGCAACACGAGATGGTGATCCAAACACGGTGCACACGAAGCACCAGAATATTTCCCTGCTTACCCAAAGTTGATGACAATACAGCAAAAATCTGATTGGACAATAAACAAACAAAACCCTCATTGCTACGTAAACTGAAACAGCTTATAACTTTCTCCATTTGTCCATCTCCCAGAGAAATTCCATCTTCTCCTCTCATTTTTTTCCCCCTTTGTACATGGGCTGAGCCTCCATTTATACGGAGGCGGAATCGAAACTTTATTCCTTCATGGAGATGGCGGCGATGCAAAATAATTGCTCTGAGTACTCCGCCGTGGACGATGGCCAGAGCTCGGAGGTCAGCGGCGGCGGCGGCAAAGGATTCATGTTGTTTGGCGTGAGAGTTATGATGGAAGGATCGTTTAGGAAGAGTGCTAGTATGAATAATTTGGCTCAATATGATCAGCAACCACAGGACTCCACCAATGATGTTGCCGCCGGCTATGCTTCGGACGACGTCGTTCACCCCTCCGGCAGGAGCCGCGAGCGGAAAAGAGGTATTGCGGTTGCTTATACAGTAATTTCCGCCGAAAGTTAGTGTTTGACCTGATCGAACCAGTAAATTGAAATTTGGGGAAAGTTGGAGTAAATAAACATTTGATTCACTCTGATCAGTTTTTCAATTTTCGTTCGCCACACGCAAATACCAAAAATAGATATTAAATTTGATGTGATTTTTCATTAACAAAGTTTAGATGATTTTTGTGAATATTGACTTATGATCGGAATTTTGTTACATGGTGATGAAACAGGGGTGCCATGGAGTGAAGAGGAACACAGGCTATTCTTGTTAGGGCTGCAAAAAGTTGGGAAAGGAGACTGGAGAGGGATTTCAAGAAACTATGTGAAAACACGAACACCTACTCAAGTTGCAAGCCATGCTCAAAAGTACTTCCTCCGCCGGAACAATCACAATAGGAGGCGCCGGAGATCCAGTCTATTTGACATCACAACTGATGCGGTATATATCTCACTTTAAAAATCCTTTTTTTTTGTTTTAATTTTAATTTTGTAAAAAAACATTACTTTGTATTTTGATTATTTCCTGTACGTCTATGCATTTGGCTTGTTTTATTTGTTTTTATAGCATAAAATAGAATTCAAGTCTCCTAATGATTAATTTCATCCCATGATTATGAGTAGTTAGGTCCAATCTTTTCAATCTGTTTTTTAGGTTAGGAATAGACCACTTTGGACCTATACTCATATTGTTTTATGTGATTAATTGCATAACATCTAGCCTTAATATTGACATTATCAACTCTCTTATTTTATTGGTTCAGTCTTTAGGTGAAGAAAGTTTAGGTTCATTGCACTAGACAAGTCTAAAGAGTTAGTAGTCCACTACCTAAAGCTAATAATTTATGGTCACTGGCAATTGATTGTCCTTCATTTCTAGCCTTAGTCTTAATTTTGTTGTTTAATAATTCATGGCTTCTTGTCATTTTGTTTTTTAGCAGGTTGTGGGCTCTGGAATTGAAGACCAAATGCATCAAGAAAGCTTACCTCAGCCACCAATAATACAACAGAAGCTAATTAGCCAAAATCATGATAATTTTCCCACATCAACTTATCCTGTGGCTATCACACCTCTAGTGGTACCAATCACAAGTGAAAATCCCATAGAAAATCTCACACTTGGACAAGTCAATCAGCTCAACAATTCACCAAAGCCCATTAGGCCAATTCCTATATTACCAGTCCCTCCATCTTCCAAAATGGCCAATTTGAACCTAAACAAGACCACAAGTACCCTTGAGCCTCCATCTTTGTCACTTAACTTGTCTATATCATCACAATCACCATCACCACCATCGCCGTCCAATCAGGAACCACTGCCGTCCAATCAGCAGTCGCCGCCCGCACGGCACGCGTCGGCTTTCCAAGCAATGCCTGCTGGCTTTAATGGGAGTGGTGGGGATAGCATTATTAGTGTTGCTTGATTGGGAGTTATTGCTAGTGTGTATATATATATATATATATATATATATAGTGATTTATGTGCTGTAAAGTGGAAGAATCTGTTGTGCTCCTTTATGTAATGTTATTTTCAACTCTTTTTCCAAAAAAATAATATTAAAAATAAAAAAAGAAATTGGGGAACTTAAAATATAGGAATTTGGATTAGTACATCATTAGTTAGCTTGGATTAGATTTGTGGGTATTTTTAGATAATTTATTTGGTGGATAGTTGATGATATCTTATTGTCTAGTGTAGGAGATTTTTTTTTCCGCAACGATAGTTAAGATTTTATTAGAAATCAACAGAAGAACAAATACACAAGTACAAAGTAACTGATAGAGCCACCTTGGTCATAGCAACTACACAAGGAGGGCAATCAGGTTTACAAGCCAAAATCAGATCAAACTAGCTTCAGAAGCTAACAAATCACAAATTAACAGAAGGCTAGGATCAACAGCATGAAAGGTACAACTCTGAAACAATTTTTGGAGAAGTAAGACGACGTCTGCAATCGATTCATTCTCACAAGGAGGTTTAATTCCATTATTCAGCTTATTGGCTATGTCTTCAACCCCAATCTTGAAAGTAATAGACTTCCATTTTTCAAAACCCATGAGTTGTACATCTCTTATTGCCAAAAGGAGCGCATCCACTGAACTAGAGCAATCATTCCTAGATGCCTTCCAAGATTTGACAATATCATTTTGCTGATTCCTTGCCACAATTCCCCAATTCACACCATTGTCTTCCCCCTATGTGCACTGACAAATAGAAACACTTGTCCTACATCATTGAGGAGAAAGTTGCTGGAGTTCGAAGAGGAGTTGTTCCTGGTTGAGCCTGACCCTTTAAATTGTTACCAGGTCGACAAGAACAGAATTCCATCCATTCTGCAGCTGCACACTTAACCACTTCTGTTTCTGGCATGATAGAATTTTGAAATTTCCATAAGTTCCACGCCTTTCAAAGCCACCACAATATATATACTGTGAGGCTAATACGATCGTTGTTAATAGACCTTTTGGGCAAGGCACACAAATCGCTCCACCATATTCCAAAAGAACTGCCAGGTTGTGGCCAAAAACTCCAGGAGATAGGGGCAATGGAAAAAAATATGTTCCGTTGTTTCCACTTCCATCCCACAGGCAAAGCAAATATCATCAACTGCCAATCCTTTCTGTCTAAGTGAGTGAGCTGCAGGCAAAATGGAATTAACACATCTCCATATAAAATGTTTCAATTTGTTCTTAATATTCAGCTTCCAAGAGGTTTTCCACATTATATATGTTGCCTAAATTGCCTTATTCCCATTAATTTTGTTGTCATTTTCAATTGTTGGGGATTCCTGTTTTCTTCTTTTGTATGTAGTTAAATACTCATTGAAAGTTGATGTTGGGATAATTATTTAAGGTTTCATCTGCCTTTTTTTGTATTTCTGCCATTTTCTCATCCATATGGAAATGGTAAAAAAAAAAAAATCTATGAAGGTGGGTGGCCACTATATGTCATATTGATTGAAATAATAATTTCATTTTGGTACTTATTACATTTATTTGTTAGTGATTAGTAGTAGGGCGTCAACTTGCGACACGATACGATAATCCAATAAGAATCCAACACGAATTTAGTAGGTATATGTATAATTCTTAGTAGACTTAGGCCAAATTCAGTCGGACATGGTTAACACAGAAAAGAAAAAGTTAGGTCGATCGATCGACCGTGTCAACACAATTGGTCTATTTAATCCACTTAATTGTATAATGACATGTTATTTTTGTACATGTTGGAAATTGGTTTTTAATAAATGGGTTTTGACCCATGTTTGACCAATTATTTAAGTGAGATCATTTATTTATTTCGGAAAATAAATGATGTAATCGTAATCTACACCACGAGTAGATGAAATTAGCAATTTGAATTTTTCAAAACCAATTTCGGATGAATGAGGAATTAATGCATAAATTTAGCCACTTAAATGCTTTTTATATAAGGAATATAAAAGGGTGAAAATATGGAAAATCATATCCCACATAGGAAACATGTTAAATGTTTGACTAGTTTATATGAGCTTCACCACTAATATGGAGTAATCAAGTGGAGCTCCTTATAGACACCCTAAGTAGACCAAGTCAATTTTGACTGAAGCGCTTTGGCTAGCTCAAAAGATCGAGGACGGTGCGAGCATCGTCAAGCCGAGCTGACGGCCCGCGCACGCCGCACATAGTTGCATTGGGGGCGTTAGGCGCACTCGCACGTCGCATTGTTGCGAGGAGCTTTGAGGATCCTTAAAGTTTTAACAAATCGAACCATGGTTCGGTCCATGGCTCGATGACGTGACATGGCGGCTCCAAATGGCGATGACTTGGCAAAAGTCATCCAAATGGCGACACGTGGCATGCGGTGGCGGTGATTGGGCACCTATTCGCCGACCGTATTACCCATGACTATTCGGTGTGTAGGGATGCGTAGTAAAAGTTGTGTACCTTCGGAAGAGATGCGATCCGACCATTAGATTGTGCCTATTGATCACAAGCAAGACGATCCAACATCGACGATTCGGACCAATGGATGCACTTGTTCGAACAGGCATCCGAACTCTATATAAACAAACCCCATAAATCTGTTTTGGACATCGAAAAAAATCCGAAAATTATCTACATATATATGAATATTATTTTTGTCTTTCCCTTCTCTAAATTGAAAGTTCAAATACGCTAAGTTCGTTGTAAGTTTGGCTTTTGCAAATCTTTTCTAAGCCGAACTTGAAAATCGTTGTATCTTAGAGACGATTGCATAGAACCGTTAGTACTTTGTACGACAATTTCGTCTTGCGGATAGAGAATCCAATTCTCGCCTCGACTTAAATATTCTATCCCGTTATTCTGTCCATTTTTCTCGGAAAACCAAACACCGCAAACAACAATCATTATCCCCATATGAATGAACATTAATGCACATGTATGCAGACTCATTTGAAAGTTCCATCGAACTATTATCGCATTAGGATAGATAGCTTGTGGCTTTGAACCTTCCTTAGTAAAGTACTATCGGATGTACTAACCGCTTAGTGACATGATGTCTTGAACTATTTAGCCATTTGTGTAAACCAAGACAACAATACTTTCATAATAACAGATTCTAACACGTTTTGTTCTCACGTTGTGTCCATTTCGCCCTGGATCATATCTTAGATTCATAAGTGTTACAAGTAGAAGCGGCCATTACTTCTCACTTACATAGGTGATCTCCTATAAAGAGTATCTGCTATACTCCACCTTTTAGGTATAGGAATCATTAAAAGATAAATGTAACCTCACCACACTCGCATGGTTTTTCATTTGGATGTTAAGGGAATGAGTCAAACAATTTCCAAATGTTCAAATTGAATATTCATAACTTAGTTATCCCATTGAACCAAGGTCTTGAGATCTTCAATTCACAAGGTTGGGTTACCGCTATGAACATTCTTATTTTGTGGATTTTAAACCCATTCCCTTTAACAACTTGTACATTTGGTCTCGATTTATACCTTTAGTAAGCGGATCCACTAGATTTTCCTTGACTTCACATATTCAACCGAAATAACCTCATTCGAGATCAATTGTCTAATGTTATTATGTCTTCGACGAATATGTCTAAACTTACTATTATACATACTACTTTGTGCCCTATTGCTTTGATTAACTATCACAATGTATCAATACAATGACAATCGATTTATTCCAACAAGGAATATCTTCTAAGAAATTTCTAAGCCATTCAAATTCTTCTTCTCTAGCTTTATCTAAAACGATAAACTTGGATTCCATAGTGGATCGAGCTATACATGTTTGCTTAGAAGATTTTCATGACACCACGCCTCTACCTATTGTGAATACATAACCACTTGTGGACTTAGAGTCTTTTGTGTCCGATATCCAATTGGCATCACAATATCCATCTAATATCTTTTTGGATATCTCGTATAAAGTATTCCATAGTTCATGGTATACTTTAAGTATCTAAGTACCTTTGTCAAGGCTTTCCAAAGATCCTTACTCGGGTTACTTGTGAACCTACTTAGCTTACTTCTTCAATATGCAATGTCCGGTCATGTACAATTCATTAAGTACATCGATCGCGCCAACTATCCTTGCATATTCTAGCCGAGAAATTGGTTCTCCTCTATTTTTGGCTAAGTATAGACTCATATCTACAGTGTCTTAGCCGGAGGACTATCAAAAGCATTAAACTTTTTAAGTATGCTTTCGACATAATGGGATTGTGACAAGACAATTCCATCTCAAGTTCTAGAGATTTAGATCTCTATAATAACATCGATAATCCCATATCTTTCATGTCAAAGTTTTTCTTTAACATGTTCTTAGTATTCATGATTAAATCATGACTACTACCCATGATCAACATATCATCTACATAAAGGCGCATAAATGACATAAGCATCGGTTGTACCTTTTATCAAGGTACCCTCTACAAAGAAACCGACCATTCTTGGTTATTACAAACTTGTCGGACTCAAACACTAGTCTAAAATTGGCTTTGCTTAATAACTAAATTCTTGCACGGATATCCAGGGACATGCAAGACATCCACAAGCATCAACTCTTTTTCTAATTCATCTTCAAAGACAACCTTTCCAAGCCCCATGATGTTGGAAGTTGAAGAGTTTCCCATGAACAATTTTTTTCCATTTATCGGAGTGTAGCAGAAAACATCTCCTTATCGGCACAGATGTGACGAGTAGCCCCGATATCTATCCACCACTCCCTTGGGTTATCCACCATATTGTCTTCAAATACAATGGCGGTGAGATTGAGCTCGACACATCTATCGGAACAGACTTGTCCTCGGTCACATCGGCTTGTTGTTGGATGCCATTTTGATTTCCCTTTTCCTTTGGGTGTCGGCAATCCTTGGCCATGTGATTTGGATTGCCACGCGATTTTAGATTGACCTTTTTGACCTTCCCTTTAGCATTTCTCGATTGCTTCCGTTTCTTGCTAGTGCTTGATTATGCAAGATTGGGCTCGCCCTCCATTCCAGCTTTGGACTTTACTTTGATTTTCGCTTATCTTCCTCAATCCGAAGTCGCACTATTAAATCCTCAAGCCCCATTTCCTTGCGCTTGTGCTAGAGATAGCTATTAAAGTCTTTCCATAATGGAGGCAATTTTTCGATAATTACATCCGCTTGAAATGGCTCATTCAGAATCATCCCTTCGCAGACACTAAGTCAAGAAGTATGATTTGAATTTCCTGAACTTGGTGATTACCATTTTGGTATTAACCATCTTGAAATCCAAATTTGCCTACAAAAATTTCTTTGTGTCGAAATCTTTTGTCTTGTACCATTTTCCAAAGAATTCCACAATTATTTGGGCGTTTTGAATTAGTTGTAGACGTTATAGAGGTGTCTTCTAGCACATTCAAAATATAGTTGCGACACAGAAAGTCGCTTGTTGTGCCATGCATCCACAACAATCTACCTTTGATTGTCCATTTCTTCTTCACCAATGGTCGGGGTCTTTCTTTAGAAACCGAGATGACCCAAAGTGGTCAATTAGATCAACATCTTCTGTTTCCAAAGACTTAAGTCAACTCTACGGAAAATTTTGCCGTTATTCTCCATGCGGGAGCCGCAGCCCATCGAGTGAAACGATGTTAGCCATTTTTTAAGAAAACAGAATTTCATCTTGCGATTGTTGTTTTGCGGTGTTTGATTTTCTAGAAAAATGGACAGAATAATGGGATAGAATATTTAAGTTGAGACAAGAATTTGATTTTCTATCCGCAAAATGAAATTTTTCCGTACAAAAATGCTACTAGTTCTGGCAATCGTCTCTAGGATACAACAACTTTCAAGTTCGAAGCAAAGACTTGCAAAAGCCAAACTTACAAAGAAACTTAATGTATTTGAACTTTCAATTTGCAAAAGGGAAAAGACAAAACAATATGCATATATGTTGATGATTTTTGGATTTTTTAATGTCCAAAACTCGATTCTTGGGGGTCCGTTTATATAGAGTTCGATGCCTGTTTGGAATAGGTGTATCTATTGGTCCTGGGATTGATCGGATTGTTGGATCGTGCCTTTTCGATCAACATGGACAATCTGATGGTCCAAATCACATCTCTTCGAAGCTACACAACTTTTTGTAATACCGAAATTTTAATTTTGGGCTTTTGTTAAGAATTGTGAATTTTTAGATTTTAGTTAGTTTTTGTTTAGAGCTACATTATTAAATTCAAACCAAATTCTCCAAGAAAATATTTATTTACCCAAGTCTAATTTTAAGCCGGACCCGGTTTCAAGTAGAACCCTAATTATTTTAAGCCCAATATTGAAATCCTTCATCAAATAAAACACATGTGTCCAATTGCTATTAGAATCCTTATCGAAGATTTCAGTTTATCTCAAACCTAACTCTTAGAATCCTCGTTAGTCTCTTATCAAAGATTTCATTTATCTCAAACCTAACTCTTAGAATCCTATTATAACAATACTTTGTTTAACCCTAATCAAGCTTATAAATATAAACCCACAACCCTAATTATATTATTCATTCACACGATCAAGACTTCGCTACTTTCATTCCCCGCCATGGTAAAACCCTTTCCTTTTAATTTCATCTTTAGGTATGTACACGGCCAACCCCAAATCAATTTTCCAAACCCAAAAAAAAAAAAAAAACAATCCATCGGAGCGGCGACCCACGAGCTACTCGATGTTATTGTCGGAATACCGAAACCCATAAACCATCGAACAACCAAACCCAACATTACCGTAAATCCAATTTGTTGTCGCTAAAAATCCAAACCTATGAACTTGCCGAAAGGTTTCTAGTTCACTCGAAATCAACTACCCACCGTCCAAAGCCGCTAGAAATTGCCGCCATCGCACCACCCGTCGCCGCCATGTGTGTCTATGCACGAGGTTTGAAAACAAGAGAGAGAAGTGTGGGGAGGGGACGGCGATGCAAGAAATAGAGAATAGGTTTAGGAGATAAGAAGGAAAGTAAAGAAGAAGAAAGAAAATAAAGAAAAGAAAGGAAGATGATGATGATGGTGATGGGGTTTGTTGGAGAAATAAGAGAGGAATAAGAAAGAAAAGAAAGAAAAAGGAAAAAAGAAAAAAATGAGGAGATGGGTTATGTTGACCGAAAAACAAAGAGGAAATTGGAGATAACAGAAAGATGAGTGAGAGAAGAAAAATAAAAAAGAAAAATAAGAAAAAGTTGAGAGAGAAGGTTGAGAGAGAGGGAGACTCACATGGGTTTAGGGAGAGAAGGAAGAGAGAGAGAGAGAGAGAGAGAGAGAGAGAGAGAGAGAGAGAGAGAGAGAGAGAAAAAAAGAAAGGAGGAATCTTGGGATGTGATCCCCCATAAACCATTGATGAGAATTGCCCTTCACCTTGAAAAAAACCATCCAAATTAGCCTTTGATTCCAATTTTTCTACTTTTAATTCCAAATTAGCCTTCAATTCTAGTTTATTTTATATTCTATCAAGCCCCTAGATTAGGATTTTAGATTATTATTTTTTTAATTTAAGTTTAGAATATTCGAGATTTTCACTAGTGTTATATTTTCTAGTGATTAGGCAATTTATCGAACGAGGATTAGGCGTGCTTGCATCCGACACTTCTAGGCTCTACTTATTTTTCAAAGCTACGTTCAAGGTGGGGTTTATTTTCTAAACTTTATTGTCCTTGTTAAATGCTTAGATTATTTTACATGATTGTGTAGTACGATTGCTTTAGACACCCATGAGCTAGGGACTCAAGAGGTCCGGGTCGATGTGTCCCTCAAGTGGAACCCTGCAAAGGCAATCTATGTCTATGTCTACGGTTTATCTAAAGATCTATGCTATGTTTTATTGGATTGTATTTGCATGCTTATGTAAGATATCCGTGTATTTAGCTTGACAATTTATACTCCACCGAGTGTGTCGCTCACCCTATATATAACCAACTTTTCAAAGTGAAGGAGATGTCATTGGCTAAGAGCGGTGGATATGACAAGGCCTATGAATTTATTTATGAATGTTTATAAAAAATATTGAACTATTTGCTTCTTTTTTAAATTATTAGTTTTTATTTTCGGTTTATTAGTAATTCATAGAATTAGACGATGGTTAAATTTTTATTCATGAAAAATATTGCTTCCGCTATAATCAAATCAATTTATTTTATTTTTAAATTCTTCGTGTTCTTTTTCATCGTTAAAATTAAATGTATGCTTGTTTATTTTATAAATGAAAATCTAGGGCGTAATAGGTGGTATCGTGAGCGGGTCTACCTTCCGTAGACCGCAAAATAAATACGTGTAGTTTTCGTGTGTGCACTCGATAAATGATTTAGAGTTTTTTTAAAAAATGAAAAGAGTCTACGTATCCACCACGGCTATGCCACACCAACTCCAAGTCAAGGTACAAATGTTTTTTAAAATTTCGCTTTCTCTTTGCTAATGTCATCATTATTGTTATCAAGCATCAAGCATCGCTAAATGTCATTGCTAAAGTGTTTTAATATCATAATGAATTTTACAATTTCTATTGCAAAGAGAAAATGGAAAAAATGATAAGTTTTCTTGGATGCATAGCACGCATTTATAGAATACGATTGAACTATTGAGATATTATGACATTTGTGAACTCTATGGAAAATAGAAAGAACTTAGAGGATTTAATTATTTTTCATGCTCTATAGATGGCATGTAGGAGGTATACAACACGAAAATTTGATGTTAGTAGCATAAATATGAGAGCAACGATAGAGAGATATGGACAATACCAATGAGACCCTAATCATAACGTTGGTACACATCTAAACACACATTTTGAATTATGGATGAAGGCTAGATATGCCGGTCACTCGGCATTATCGATCGAGAGGTCATACTAAGATTCATTAATACCCTATCGGAGATACCCTGCGAAGAGCAAAAGATATACACAACCAAATGATAGCAGATGTCCAGGGTGTCCAATCACGTGTTAGCTATGAGGATTTTACTTTGGTTTTCCGATAATGGTGGTTGGATCATGTACAACTCACAATGGACTCTCCTCTTTATTGGCCCGAAGAACAAGACATACATGACGATGCCCTCCAAAATGATTCAAGTGATGATGAAGATCCGGAGGAAAACCTGGAGAAAGATTCGGAGGAGGACCCGAAGAAAATGTTTAATTAGCGAGCATTTGTTTTGAATTATTTTAGTAGTCGAAGTTTGAATTTTATATTTTTCCTTTCGTTAGTATTTGATTCATAATTTTGAATTTTCAAACTAGCGATTGATTCTTTATTCATCGGATTCGATGTAATAAAAAATTGAGATTAATGGATGATTATTTTTTTATTGCCTTGAGTACTTATTATTATTTTATGGTTTGGTTAAGCTAGAACCGAGCAAACATTCAAAGCCACAGGAGGGAAATAGATTTCCATGTACCTGAAAAGCAAATTTTACTTTCCATGGGACTAAATTTAGCATTTCGCCACGAGTTATATCAAAGAATGAAAGCCGTGAAGATGCTAAGGAAAGGAGAATTCCAAGCATTCTTGGTGAATGTGATGACTACCCCAATCAAGAGAGAATAATCACGATATCCCGACGCCCAAGAGTACCTCGATGTTTTTCCGGAGGATTCCAAACATTCAAAGGCACTACACGAATGGCACCTAAGGAGTTGCAAGAACTAAATGTGCAATTATAAAAATTGCTTGGATAAGGGCTATGTGAGACCGAGTGTGTCCCATGGGGATATCCTGTGTTGTTCGTTAAGAAGAAAGACAATACGATGAGGATGTGTATCGACTATCGAGAGTTGAACAATCTCACAATCAAGAACAAATATCTCTTGCCCCGCATTGAGGATCCGTTTGATCAATTAAGAGGAGCCGGAGTTTTCGCAAAGATTGATATGAGATTTGGGTATCACCACCAAGATCAAGGAATCGAGATATACCCAAAACAGTGTTTAGGACCCATTATGGACACTACGAGTTTCTTTGTGATGCCATTTGGGTTAAGTAACGCACCGCAATCATTATGGACTTGATGAATAAAGTGTTTTATCCTTACTTAGCTCAAATCGTCATTTTGTTCATCGATGATATCTTCATCTATTCCAAGCATAAACACCATCACGAAGAGCATTTGAGGATCGTCCGAGACACTTGAGAAGGAGAAGCTTTATGCGATGTTCAAAATGTGAGTTTTGGTGGCCGAACTAGCATTGTTCTTGGGTCATGTAGTCACCGCCGAGGTGTTGAAGTGGATCCACCAAAGTGAAAGCTATAAATGAATGGAAAGCGCCATCGACCGTAAGTGAGGCACGCAGCTTCTTAGACTTGGCCGGATATTACGATGGTTCATTGAGGTTTTGCCAAGATTGTTGGACCAATGACCCAACCGACGAGAAAGGGAGAGAAATTCTAGTGGACTAAGAAATGCAAAACTGTTTCCAAGAGTTGAAATGGAGATTGATTATTGCACCTGTTTTGATGATAACTAATGGATTAGAAGTTCGTAATTTATAGTGATGCATCAAAACAAGGTCTCGGATGTGTACTAATGCAAATAGGGGGGACAAAGGATAGTTTATTCCTCGAGACAATTAAAGCAACATGAGCTTAACTATCCCACGCATGACTTGGAGTTAGCGACCATTGGTACACACCCTAAAGATATGGCGACATTACCTATATGGAGGAAAATGTGATATCTATACGGATCACAAAAGTCTCAAGTACTTCTTCAAGCAAAAAAGAATTGAACATGAGACAACAAAGATGGTTGGAGTTAGTCAAATATTATGACTCAGTACTATCCACTATCACCCATGCAAAGCCAATCACGGTGGGCGATGCCTTAAGTCGAAAGAATAGTGGTGAACTAACGAGTATGATCACGAGCAAGAACAATTGATCAAGGATTTCATCAACATGAGAATTGATGTGATAGTACTCCAACCAACACCAAAGCTATCATATATGCTATGGTGGCGAGTCGACTTTGAGAGATCGGATCAATGAGGCACAAACAAAGGATAAGTTTTTGTGCAAAATGAGGAACGAGCCTTAGAAACATTAGAGGTTTCATTTGAAGCACCTAACGATGACGCTTACTTATGAAGGAGAGTCTGTGGTACCAAAAACGAGAACCTACAAAAGGAAATATTAGAAGAGTCTCATTGTACACCCTACACCGTGCATTCGGGAGGTACGAAGATGTATCATGACTTGAGAAATACTTTCTCGGTGGAGAAACATGAAAGGCTCTATTGCATCGTTCGGAGGAGAGGTGTTTGACTTGTCAACAAATCAAAGCCATACACCAACGACCATCGGGGTTGCCGCAACCACTTGAGGTCCCTGAGTTGAAGTGGGAACATGTTACAATGGATTTTGTAATTGGTTTACCGAGTTTGAAAAGAGGAAATGAAGCCATATGGGTTATCGTGGATAGATTGACGAAGACTCGCACACTTTTTGCGTTAAGTTGACTTTCAACATGGAACAACTTGCTCAATTATACATTAAGGAGATCATGAGACTACATGGGTGACAGCTTTGATTGTGTCCGAGAGACACAAGGTTTACTTCAAATTTTTGGAAGGAACTCGCAAAAATAAATGGGGACGAGATTACAATTCAAGACGGCTTTTCATCCCCTAACAGATGGATAGTCCGAAGGACAATACAAACATTGTAGGACATGCTTAGAGCTTGTATGTTGGATTTCGGAGGAGGTTGGGAACGACACTTGGCACTAATTGAATTTGCTTATAATAACAGCTTATCAATCAACTATTGGGATGGCACCATATGAGGCATTTATACTTGGGATGACATTGGAGAGAAGAATGTTTTGGGTTCGGATATTGTCAAAAGAACAGTTGAAGTCATAGAGAAGATAAGAGAAAGAATCAAGGTGGCGCAGATCGATAGAAGACTTATGCCGATCCAAAAAGGAAAGAGTTACACTTATTGTAAAGTAGAAAGTTTTTTTTGAGAGTATCATCGACGAAGGGAATTTTCAGATTTGTAAGAGAGGGAAGCTCAATCCGAGAAATGTTGGACCGCATTTGGTTTTAGAGCGAGTGGGGAGAGTAGCGTATAGATTGTCCTTGCCACCAACAATGTTGGGAATACACAATGTTTTTCACGTATCTATGTTACGGAGGTACATGCAAGATCCGAGTCATATTGTCAATTATGAGACCATAGAATTGGATAGACAGCGGTTGTCATACGAGGAGAAACCAAATGGCGATCTAGATCGAAAGGTGCACAAGTTAAGAAATCGAGACATTGAGTTAATCAAAGTGCAATGTAGTGGACATAGCCAAGAAGAGGCTACTTGGGCATGTAAGGACAATATTTTAGCATCACATCCAGAGGTTCAATCCTTTTTAGGTAAGTTTAATTTCGAGGACGAAATTATTTTTAAGGGATAATATGTAATACCGAAATTTTAATTTTGGGCTTCTATTAAGAATTGTGAATTTTAGATTTTAGTTAGTTTTTATTTAGGGGCTACATTATTAAATTCAAGCCCAATTCTCCAAGAAAAATATTTATTTACCCAAGTCCAATTTTAAGCCAGGTCCAATTTCAAGTGAAACCCTAATTATTTTAAGCCCAATATTGAAATCCTTCCTCAAATGAAACACATGTGTCCAATTCTTTTGGAACTCCAAGGACGTCGATCTCTTATCGAAGATTTCGCTTTATCTCAAACCCAACTCTTAGAATCCTATTATATCAATACTCATTAACCGTAATCAAGCTTATAAATACAAACCCACAACCCTAATTATATTATTCATTCACACGATCAAGAGTTCTCGCTACTTTCATTCTGCCAAGGTAAAGCCTTTTCCTTTCAATTTCATCTTTAGGTATGTACACCACCAACCACTCCCAAACCGAAATTAGTTTTCCAAACCCAAAAAAAAGAAAATAAATCCATTCGAGAAGCGTGACCACGAGCTACTCGATGCTATTGCCGCGTAACACATCAAACCCGTAAACCATCGAACACCCAAATCCAACATTACTAGAAATCCATTCGCTGCCGCCCAAAATCCAAACCTACGAACTTGCTTTGAAAAGTCTTCGATTCATGCCTAAATCAACTAGCCACCGTCCAAAGCCATCGAAAATTGCGCCGCCGTGCCACCTATCGTCGCCGGTGTGTCTATGTGCGAGGTGTAAAAGAAGAAAAAGGAGTGTGGGGAGAGACGGTGATGATGCGGGATACATAGAAGAGGTTTATGAGATAACAAAGAAAGTAAAGAAGAAGAAAAAGAAAAGAAAGAAAAGAAAGGAAGATGATGATGCTAGGGGTTTGTTGGAGAAATAAGGAGACAGGATGAAAGAAAGAAAAAAAAGGAAAAAGAAAAAAATGAGGAGATGGGGTCTTGTTGAAAAAACAAAGAGGAAATTGGAGATAACGGAAATATGAGTGAGAGAAGAAAAGTAAAAAGAAAATAAGAAACAATTGAGGGAGAAGGTTGAGAGAGAGGGAGACTCACGTGGTTTTAGGAGAGAGAGAGAGAGAGAGAGAGAGAGAGAGAGAGAGAGAGAGAGAGAGAGAGAGAGAGAGAGAGAGAGAGAGAGAGAGAGAGAGAGAGAGAGGAATCTTGGGATGTGATCCCCATAATCCATTGATAGAAATGCCCTTCACCAAAACCATCCAAATTAGCATTTGATTCCAATTTCTACTTTTAATTCCAAATTAGACTTCAATTCTATTTTATTTTATATTCTATCAAGCCCCTAAATTAGGATTTTAAATTATTATTTTTTTAATTTAAGGTTAGAATATTCGAGGTTTTCACTAGTGTTATATTTTCTATTGATTAGGTAATTTATCGAACGAGGATTAGGCGTTCTTGCATCCGACACTTCTAGGCTCTACTTATTTTTTCAAAGCTACGTTCAAGGTGGGGTTTATTTTCTAAACTTTATTGTCATTGTTAAATGCTTAGATTATTTTACATGATTGTGTAGTACGATTTGCTTTAGACACCCATGAGCCGAGGGGACTCAAGAGGTCCGGGTCGATGTATCCCTCAGTGGAACCCCTGTAGTGCGATCTATGTCTATGTCTACGGTTTATCTAAAGATCTATGCTATGTTTTATTGGATTGTATTTGCATGCTTCGTAAGATATCTCGTGTATTTAGCTTGGACAATTTATACTCCATCGAGTTGTGTCGCTCACCCTATATATAACCAACTTTTCGGTGAAGAAGATCTTTGATGGCTAAGAGCGGTGTATATGACAAGGCCTATGAATTTATTTATGAATGTTTATAAAAAAAATATTGAACTATTTGCTTCTTTTAAAATTATTAGTTTTTATTTTTAGTTTATTAGTAAATGATAGAATTAGACGATGGTTAAATTTTTTTAATGAAAAATGTTGCTTCCGCTACAAACAAATCGGTTTATTTTATTTTTAAATTCTTCGTGTTCTTTTTCATCGTTGAAGTTAGGTGTTTACTTGTTTAATTTATAAATGAAAATCTAGGGCGTTACACTTTTACTACGCACCCCTGCACACCGAATGTCGTGTCCAAATCATCGAACATGTGCGTCTAGTCACCGCCACCACATGCCACGTGTCGTCATCCGGGCGATTCTTGCCAAGTCACGCCACTGAGCTTCCCCGCCACGTCACCGAGCCACTGACCGAACCATGGTTTGATTTGTCAAAACTTTAAAGCTCCTCAAAGCTCCTCGAGATGATGCGTACGTGCGAAGTGCGCCTCTAAAGCGCACAATGCGACTTTGTGCGACATGCACGGGCCCAACTCGCTCGGCTCCGGCTCGAATGGTGCTCCGCACCATCCTTGATGCTCGCACCATCCTTGATGCTCCGCACCATCCTCGATGATATTTGAGCTAGGCAAAGGCTAGTCAAAATTGACTTAGTCCACTAGAGTGTGTACCACAAGGAGCTCCACTTGATTACTCATTAATACCGGTGAAGCTCTATATAAACTAGTCAAATATTTACTATATTCCCTATGTGGGATATGACTTTCCATATTCCCACATATAAAAGGCATTGGTTTTGAACTTGGTTTTAAAAATTCCCAACTTTGTGCATTAATTCCATATTCACCAAAATTGGTTTTGAAAAATTCAAAATGCTAATTTTATCTACCCGCGGTGTAGATTACGATTACATCAATTATTTTCTGAAATAAATAAAGAATCCCACTAAATAATTGGTCAAACATGTCAAATCCCATTTATTAAAATCTAATTTCCAACAATTTACATATTTAGTGATGTTTTAGTTGGTTATATGATGTTGGATAAATTATTGAATGTATTTTCTAATAATTTAGTGTATTTTTTATTTGTAATTGTAGTATTTTTCGTTTTTTATTTTTCTTCATCTCAATTTAAATTATATAGGTATAACGTGTCGTATTTGGTTACTCGTGTCACAAATGTGTCATGTGTCTTGACACAAATAATTAAACGCGTGTCATATTCGTGTTCGTGTCAAACATGTAATACCCGTATTAGAACATGACTCACGAACATGAAATATGACATGATGGACCCCCTAGTTTGTAGCATTATGCAATTTATCATTATGTTATTTTCGACGACAAAGAATTGCGGATTATTTACGCACATGATTTTCTATTCCAAATTATGTATGATCTCATATTCCAAATATTATTCTTACACACCAAGTATATCAATGACATCATTAATTTACTATTAGCATATATTTAAGATACTTGAAATATGAGATGAAATACACTTTTAAATGGAAAAAAATAAGCTTATATTCTCCCCATTTGGTCATGTCTTTCAAAGCACCAATAATTGCTTTACCTAATTCAATCATTAGGGATGGCAACGGGGCGAGTGTGGGGTGGGTGTGGGGGGGGGTTTGGCCAAACCCGGACTCGTCCCCCCTGACCCGCCCCGCCCATCCCGCTCCAAAATCTTGGGGGGGTTTAGACCCGTTAAACTCCGCCAATATTTTTTTAATTGCAATAATTTTTTTGTATTTATGACTAAATTTTCAAAAGCAATTCAATACCAATAGGTTAAAAAAATGTAATTATGAAACTTATTGTAACTACATTTTATAACTATTTAGCTACTATTAGGAAATTTTTTTAAAACTAAATTACAATATTACAAGATGATATAGTAGTACATTAAAATCAATATAACACTCAAATCTAAAAGTAAAACTGAAAATGTCTAAATACATATTAAAAAATATAATAAATATTAATGTGGTAGTGCGGGTCCTATTAGACCCGAGACCTACTCGCTATAATGCCCATATTTTCTTTAATAATTTTGTTAATCACAAAGATTGATGGTATATTTAATACTAATGATTCATCTAGTGTTATAACATGTGAATAACGTGAGATCAATATGCTCGGAAGTTCATGTCAAAAGAATTACGATAGTATATATGTGACACGAGTTATGCATATATTACTATGATGTGATGTGTGTATATATGAGAAATTACATGTTATATTGACATTTTATTATGCTAATCAAGGGTGATTAAATGAATTATGTTCATGCACTTCAAACTTATATGTAGTTTATGGACTTGATGATATATTATTTTTAGATACGATTTTGTAGACGTTTTTCCCTATTACATAAGGTGATTATTTGGAATTTATGAACATAGTATTTTAAGTACATGTCTTAGGTATCTATAGGAACAAGAATTACCTTATTGACTATGTAATGTATGAGATATGCTCAAAACACTCAAACTTGCCAAATCTGAAAAACTGTAAAATTTGACAGCAGCACGTGCAACCTTGCAAACGTATTATCCCCATTAAATAAGTTTATTATCTGGGATTTTTGAACATGTTAATTTAGATACATGTCTTAGGTGTCTATAGGAACAAGAATTACCTTGTTGGAATATGTAAAGTATGAGATATGGTCCAAACACTCAAGCCTGCCAAAACTGAAAAATCTCTAAAACTTGACAAAGTAGCATGTGCAACTTTGCCAACGTATTTTTCCTATTAAATATGTTTCTTATTTGGGATTTTGAACATTTTAATTTATATATGTCTTAGGCGTCTATATAAACAAGAATTACCTTATTTGGATATGTAAAGTGAGAGTTATGGTCCAAACATTAAAGCTTGCCAAACCAGAAAATTTTGTGACAACTTACTATACTCATATTGTTGTGGTTGTTATGATTTGTAAAAAGCAAGTAAAGTGTCTTGGTTGTTCCTCTTTGAACCATAAAAGTGAATGCATATTCTCCATGATTAAATTACTTTGAAGAAAGCAAGAAAAGTAAGGTCTTTATCTTATCAATTGGAATATGGCTAACAACTATCATGTGAGGATTTAGGTACCCTTTTTCAATACTTTAATAGATGGGACATGTATCTAGTTATTTTACTGAGAATGCAAGTTTACACATAAGAATAATAGGTGTGTTGATCTGAAATATTATGAGAGCCAATAATTTCCTTCATTCTAAATAGTTTCCTAAAAATCTCTATATGTGCCCTTCAAAGAATCAAATCCAACTCTTCATCAAAGTGTGCTTTTACTTCTTCATACTATTTACCTTGATTTCAATGGTGCATAACATATATGTACACAAGAAGTAATCATATAAGTAGTTTCAACAAAGTCGCATCAAATGATATAATGAATCAACCACTTTGCTTATACAAGATCTTGTAAGAGTTAAGGTATATATTTCTAAATTTGGTTTTTATTAGTGAAATGTTATGACCTGCAAAGTATTTGTTAGGAAAATTTATCTTTAGATTTTGATGATACCATGTAAAACATAGAATAGGAAGTTGGCACCCCATTTACTATGTAATTCAACTTGTAATAAATAGGGTCAATAATAAACCGAGTTCAAGTCGGCTAAGTTAAAAATTACTAGTGTCGATCAAGATTGAAGAAGACCCACCACTGTGAAGGCAAGAGAAGGATCACCAAATGACAAATAAACGGTCTCGGTCCACCGACCGACAACTAAGTCATTCCAAAATGTTGGGAATCAAATGTCAAAAGGGTATGCGAGAGACAAGACTTGAAGAAAGTGAAGAGATCCGTTGTCAACACAAGTCAAGGTTTTTCTTTGAAATAGGCATGTGTCGCTACCAAATGATAAAGTTGTTTTTCGAAAGAGTGCAAAAAGCAAGGAACCAACGGGATGTACCTAAAAACCTGCAGAGATTAAGGAAAGGTCGCAGAGCATTGAATTCATGTACGATCCTCATTAATGCCGGAAGACAAAACAAGCCAACAACCTACGAGTGAGATTTGAAATGTATGCCTATCTCTTCAACGGACATAATTTCAATTTGCACTATAAAAGGATGAGGAAGCAAGTGAGAGAAGGTTACTAATTACGAATTTCATAACATTATCAAGCTTTTAAGTAAGCAAAACCCGCAAGATACTCTCAATCTTTCAAAGATATCCTCAAGCCTAAATTCGAAAGAACTCAATCCAACACATTCAAGAAAGGAAAGATGACTTCATTAGTTGAAGAGGAAATTTGTTTCAAGAACAAAAGGGTCTACTCTCCAAGGTTGAAGGAGAAGTAGTAAGGTTCAAGTTCGAACTAGAAGCTTTTGGCTCATTGGAAGACTCGTGTGATCAATTCCAAGAGTTTGAAGGAGTCAAGTGGCAAGACAACTGTTTTGTGAAGAAGCCGAGTCCCCGATCGATTAGTGTGTGATCAAAGCTAACCCGGAATGTTGATCGCTTTGTAATCAAGATCTTATTACTTAGTGGATTCCTACGAAGTTGGAGAAGAGTGGATTAGAGGAATTACCCCATCCTCGAACCGCAATAAAATTGCTTGTGTCTTATTTACTTACAACACTTTCATTTCTTGCATATCTTTCTCACGATAAGTTATAATTCTTTGAACTCAACTCGATAATAATTATTGCTAAAACAATGTTGAAAAATAAGTTTAAAACAACAACGTGAAAAGTCTTCCACTGAACAAAACAAAATCAACTCATTATTTTAAGTGTTAACCGATACCAAAGAGTTATACTATCAACATCTCATTTGAGTCTCAGAGTGGGTAACTTTGCTGAGTAAGCTAACCTAGTTGTCCCTCAAGGACTAAGCTGATTTGTGTTTAACTCAAAATATTTAAAAGGACTAAATCGAAAAATTTGGTAAGATTTATTCAACCCCCTTCTAAACCTTACTACTCACCCCTTGGGACCTACAAGTGGTATCGTGAGCGGTTGATTCATTGAGCCTTCCGCACCGATTATTGAACTAGATCTCTGTTTATTTAAAGGAAGCAACACTTGAGTTTTTAAAGCTTTTATTTCAAAAGCAAAGTTCTTATTATGGAAGCAAATCTAACTTGTATTCCCATGTTCACTGTGGAAGAGTTTGATGACTGGAAAATTCTTATGCAGGCTCATTTATCACCCTACACAATGAGATGTGGCTAGTGATTAAGTATGGGCTACTATAAATTCTAAAGGTCAACAATGTCTTTGTAAGAAGAGCACCTCCTGCTGAAGGAGAGGATGTTGCAACAGAGCCCGGACTGCTATGGTTGAAAAGCCTCGTTGTGAAAGGACCAACGAAGATAGAAAGAGATATAATCTTGACAATGTTGCCAAGGACATTCTTTATAAAACATCGGGTACGGCGGTTATGTTTAATAAAGTCAAATATTGCAAATTAGCCAAAGAAATTTGGGAAAACTTACTTTGATTTGTGAAGGATCCGATCAAATCAAAGAAAACAAATTAACTGTTCGACCAAAAATTTGAAAATTTTAAAATGATTGCGGTGAAAGTCCGGATCACCGGATGCCGATTTGACGAAATAACCAATGAGCTTTCACTCTGGGAAAAGAGTATACACAAGAGATGTGTATGAAGATTCTAAGGTCTCTCCCGGTTGAGTGGGAAATGAAGGTCATGGCCCTGAGACATTCCATGGACTGTTCAAAACATCAAACCATGAGCTATTCTCGGACCTCAAGGCATATGAGTTTGAGCCGAGAAGAAAGGAACAAAAAGAGACAATTATGCCCAAGACATCCGCACTTATGGCTAGTGAATGGAAGAAAGCTGAGCCAAAGGAGACAATAGTCTAGGAGGAGATGCCCTAATGGTAAAAAGGTTCAACAAGTTCTTCAATAAGAGCTACAAAAGGAACAAGGGTGAATCCGCAAGAAGACACTCAACACCCTTCAAAGTAAGGGAGGATAGGCTACCCAAGAGAGTTGAACATCAAAGAACTGAATACCGAGAGATTGATAATTAGAGGACGATAGAGCCGAGAACCCGTGTTAGAACTACGAGACAAGCGGACATTTTGCCGTTGACCTGCCCTATCCACCATCACAAATACATAAATGAAGAGGATAGAAAAGTTTTCGAGAGAAAGGAGACAAGAAAAGAAGAAAGCTATATTGGTCGCTAAGATCACCGAGACAACCAAGTGGAAGGAATAAGCAGTCGTCGACAAAGAGTCAAGTAGAAGTGATACTTGAGGAAGAAGCTTTGATATGCCTCATGGCCAAAGAACAAGATTCAAAAGATCAAGAAGATGAGGTACACTCTAATTCATCCCATTCGTGTTCTAATGATAGTGATTGTGACCCAAACACTTTATCACCCACAGATCTTTATGATTCAATTGGTAAAATGATGAAAGATTTTGAGCACATCAAAACCTCACACACACTATTAAATGAGGAAAATAGCCAGACTTAAATGCCAAACTCACTTCGACTAAAGAGCTTTGAGTACTCTAAGTCACATAGCCGATGAGAATACAAAGTCAAGGCCGAAATTGCCAAGATCCAAGCAGATTTAGTTTGTTAAAGAAAAGATGAAAAAGATCTTAAAAATGTGATTGCTTCATTCCCTAAGCAATCCAAATAATTGGATGAACTTATAATGACTCGAGAAAGAAAGTGGGGACAAGACATGTATGTGATTCAATTTCTTTGTGCATGCCTAAGCTCCAAGAGTGATTATGGAAAAAGATTCTCAAGCAATGAAGGAATCCAAAATTCAAAACACCATATGTTGCACCAACACCCACTCAAGAACACAATCACAACCATACTGGCCTTGGATATAAGGAAAAAACAAGAAGCCTGTTGAGTATCTTTGACAAGACAACCAAATGAAATCCATAAAGGTCCATCAAATGGACTCCAAACAAAAATACTCTGTGAAAGCTAAATAGAGCTACCAAAAGCCCGTAGTTTTCAAAGAAAGAAAATCATATGATGGGAATGGTAGAAATTATCCAAACCAAGCTGATTGTAATAACCAAGTGAGATATCGGCCAAGACCTATAGGATACAAGCCAAAGTGGCAAAGACCTTAACCTCATCATAGGTCATTCCCAAGGAAAAAAGAGCTATTATCAAGACACATATGCGCCTGGCACAAAACCCATCAAGCACGAAATTCCACAATTATACCAAGAAAGCAAATGCTCAAACAAATACACAGCATACGAGACAAAAGAGACAACAGATGATCCTAAGACCCCAATCAATTTGCTAATGTGCATTATGATTATGGAACGATAGATGGCAACCTCTTAGAGTCGATCATCCGGTTATAGGTTGGTTGGAACATCTTATAGCACTAAACCCTTAGGACCTAGACAAGTATGGGTACCTAAAACTAATTTCCTTGATTGAAGGTTTAGGGAACAACCGAGTTCCAAGGAACCTGGTACATGGATAATGGCATTCCCGGACATATGACATGAAACAAGAGAAATCAAAAATTCAAGGAAATCAAAGGTGCAAAAGTTATATTCGGAGAAAATGAAGTCACAGGGGAATTCGAGGCACATGATCCATAAGGAAAAATGGATTGACAATCACAGATGTTGCATATGTTGAAGGCCTCAACTTCAATCAAGCTAAGCATCGGCCAACTCGTGTGACAAAGGGTACAATGTGGGAATCAACATGGGAGTTTGCCAAATCAAAGATGCTTTGAATCAAATGAAATTGTGCTTCAAGGAACAAGGCGAGAAGAACATGTATGTAGTGGATTGGTCAATCTACACCAAGCACATGTCTCTAGCAAAAATGAGTACAAATTAATCAAGTTGGTTGTGGCATAAAAAATTGAGTCACCCGAACTTCAAGAAAATTAACAAGCTTGCAAGAAGTCATCTTGTGGAAGAATTGCCTAACTCGAAGTGTACAAGAAAGAAAGCATTTGTGATGCATGCTAGATGGGAAAACAAATCAAATCATCCTTCAATGACAAGCCAAGTTCTTCTCCAACAAGGATATTGCATCTGTTGCACATGGATTTATTTGGTCTGTTGAACCAACTAGCATCGATTGAAATAAATGCTCCTTAGTGGTGGTTGATGATTATTCGAGATATACATGAACTATTTTCATGTGTTAAAAGAAAGAAATCTGCAAAGATTGCCTCGGTGATGAGAAGAGTTCAAAATGAGAAATTCAAACCATTATTAAGATAAGGCCTGACAGGAAATTGAGTTTGTCAATGGGATTGTAACTCAAGATTGTGTTGAAAATGTTATTGCTCATGAGTTATCACCGCAAGAACTCCACCGTGTAGAATGGAGTAGAAAAAGAAGAATGGAACTCTCAAGGAAGCTTCAAGGACAATGTTAGTCAAGTTGGATTACCTAAGATATTTTGGGCTAAAGCCATCAACACCGCTTGTTCCACTCGAGAATAGGTGTATGATTAACGTGCAATTGTCCAAAAATCCCTATGAAATTCGGACAGAGAAAGCCAAATCTTTGGATATTTCAAAATTTTTGATGTAAATGCTTTATCCAAAACAATGTCAATGATAACTTAAAAGCTTTTGATACTCAAGATGTTGAAGATATCTTTTTGGGATACTCAAATTTGAAAGTAAAACTTATAAAGTCTTGAACAAAAGGACTATGGTCACAAAAGAGTTAGGAAAGAAGAATCATCCAACTATGCAAAAGAGTCCCTATGTTGAAGATGATGTAATACCACTCGACCACGATGAAGATGAGATAGCTGAATCTCGGAGACAACTGGAAGGTGCCGCAAATCGAAAATGATGATGAAGAACTTGTTCAAGATAACTTAGTCAAAGACGGCTCAATCTAGCAAACTTACTCCAACCGGATGTGATATGGCCGAGAGACCATCTACCCGAGCTAATTATTGGAAATGTTAGAGATGGAGTAAGAACCAGATCCCTAGCTCAACATGAAGCCATGTTTACTTGTTTCATTTCCCGAGATAGAGCCCAAAGATGTGTCTTAAGCATTGGATGACGTACATTGGATTCGGACTATACGGAAGAGTTTGAATCGCTTTGAAAAAACAAAGTTTCGGCATTGGTTCAAAGGCCTACACACCAAAATGTTATTGGTACTAAGTGGGTATTTAGAAACAATATAAAGGATCTGTTGTAAGAAACAAAGCAAGATTGGTAGCCAAAGGGTATTACCTAGAGGAAGATATAGATTTTGATGAAACATTTGCTCCTATTGCTAGATTGGAAGCAATAAGGATATTTCTTGCTTATGCTTTGCTCACAAGAACTTCACCGTATCAAATGGATATGAAGAGTGCATTTTTTAATGAACTTTTGGAAGAAAAAATCTATGTTGAGCAACCTCCAGGTTTTGAGCGAAAACTATTGGAGATAAAGTCTACAAGCTCAAGAAAGCATTATATGGATTAAAATAAGCACCAAGAGCACTGGTATGACACATTGTCTTAGTTTCTAATTAACAATGGATTCACCAAATGCAAAATTGATTGATCACTCTTCAAAATTCAAGATGGGGAGAGTATATTGCTTGTTCAAATATATGTGGTGACATCATATTTGGATCCATAAATAAAGAGTCAGTGTGACAAGTTTTCAAACCTAATGCAAGGAAGTTTGAAATGAGCATGATGTGAGAGCCGACTTTCTTCCTAGGCCTTCAAGACAAGCAATTGAAGGATGAAACCTTCATAAGTCAAACCAAATATACCAGAGATTTGATGAAGAATTTTGGTATGGAAGCAAAGTTATCGCGAATATTCCCATGAACACATCACAAGATGGATATGGATATAGATGGCAAAGTCAGAGATCAAACCGGATATAGAGCTCTCATTGGATCACCGCTCTATTTAACAACAAGTAGGCCAAACATCACCTTTGATGTAAGTGTATGTGCTAGATTTCAATCTGCAAAAAAAGAGAGTCATATGACCGACTAAGAGAATCATAAGGTATTTGAAGGGATGCCAAGAAGTTGGCTTATGGTATACAAAGGATGGATAATTCAAGCTAGTTGGCTACTCACACTCGGACTATGTTGGATGTAGAGTGGACATAAAGAGTACATGAGGTATTTGTCAAATGTTTGGAAATATATTAGTTTCTTGGTTCAACAAGAAACAAAACTCAATAGCTACGTCCACAAACAACGAGTGCATAGTCAGCAGTAAATCATTGTGCCCAAGTTCTATGGATGAGGCAAAACCGAGAGACTATGATATAGAAAAAAATGAGATTCCAACTATGTTTTATAACACAAGTAATATTGAAATTACTCAAACTCGATGTGCATTCAAGAACAATGCACATTGATGTCATATATCATTTTATAAAAGATCATGTTGAAAAGAAGGACATCACATTAGAATACATCTCAACCGATAAGCGTTAGCTAACATATTCACTAAGCTATTATGTTAATCAAGATTTGAAGAGGTTAAGAATGAGCTAGGTCTGATTGAGATGAGCTAGAGGCTCATAAGACTCAATCAAGAGAGTCAAGAAGAGAGAAATGAAAATGTTGGACCTCAAGCACTATCTTTGGATTGACGACTGTCCCCACAAACTAACATGAGTCTTTTCTAGCACGCTTAGTTCTCACTCACGCCGCACTCGAAAACTTCCCGGGGTCACTCATCCCATGTTTACTCCAAGCCAAACACGCTTAACCTCGGAGTTTCTATGTAATGGGCACCGGAAAGAAGATACATCTGTTGGTATAGGTAGTCAATATCAAATCATTTAAGCTCTCCTTTAATTGTGCAATCCAAATACTCACGAGCTTAAATTGCGGGCGTGCCTCGCGCCTCTTTTAAAGACCATTGTAGGCGATATCTTTGGACCAAATCCAAATAATCCCCTCCCGACTGCTAGCATCTCGGCTCGATGCTTGGCAACCTCCGCTGCCCAAAACTTTCTCGCCCAACGCCAACTTCTTCGTTCAAGTGCGCGTCACGCCGCCTTCCGCTTGGCAACCCAAAGAACCTACATCTTCGAGTCCAGCCCGTTTACCTCGATTCGACCACTTGTAAACCTACAATTTAGTTCTGGTCCGTTTATCTCCGTTGCGCCATCATCTCGCCCACCGCTCTCCCGGCAACCTCTACTACAACATGCTTCCAAAGGAATTCAAACTTTTGACCTACTCGATACCGTTGTTGGACCTCAAGCGCTATATTGGATTGATGATTGTCCCCACAAACCAACACAAGTCTTTTCCAGAGAGCTTTGTCCTCACTCACGCGTACTCTAGAAAACTTTCCAGGGGTCACCCATCCCATGTTTACTCCGTGCCAAACACGCTTAACCTCGTAGTTTCTATGTAATGGGCACTAGAAAAGAAGATGCATCTGTTGGTATAGGTAGTCAATATCAAATCCTTTAAGCTCTACTTTAATCGTGCCATCCACTCACGAGTTCAAATTGTGGGCCGCGCCTGATCTCTTTTAAAGCCCATTGCGGCCAGGATCTTGGACCAAATCCCAACAGAAAAATTAGCCAAGTTTCATCTTCCGGAAAAATAAAACACCAAGGCGGGAAATCACCAGATCGAGTTAGGCGACAAAAGTGATCATCATGTGTAGAGAGAAGCGAGTTTAGTCACTTTTGGAAGATAGCCGAGTTATTTATGAGCTAAGTGACAAAACATAGTCATTTTCTCACGAGCGGGAATGTTTTTGGGCATTACGTTAGCGTAATTATGGTGTCATAATAAAACCTGTACACATTTAGCCTATAATTGGATATAAATGCTACTACATTTAATGCGGGAAAAGCAATACATTTCAAGCTTTTAATCTCAACCGTTGATCTTGATCAACCTTTTCAAATTCTAAAACCATCCCCTCACGTCCCTTATATACCAAAATTTTAACTTTATCTCTCCTCACAATACACTCGTCTCTCTCAAGCAAGTTCAAGTTTTTCTCTACAACCAAAGCAAAACCCAAGTTCTTACAACATCCGATATGCAAGTTTTTCATCGTATATTTCGAGAAATGGCACCTACCTATGATTTTGTTAAGATAGGTTGAGAAGATCTACTCTAGTTCTACGAGGGACTTTGAGGGTTTGGTAAAATTAACAAGGAGTAGACAAAGTTCTAGCCCGAAAATTCTTTGCGAAGTGAGAGAAATCTGTCTTAAGGGATTTCTCACCATGGAATTCTCGCACACATACCTTGAGGAGGTTGCAATGTTCTACGCGAATCTTTGTGGTTCGTGATGGATAAATAAGGTCATCTCATTCACACAAAGAAAGGACATTAAGATTATCGCTTTCGGACTTACTGCTCATTGCCATCTTCCTTTAGAAGGGATGAAGGAGATTCTTTGAAAAGGATGTGAACCTGGCTGCGGTGTGGAAAGAGATCGCTAAGCCGTAGTTCTGCTTGCTAAGGTCACATTACCAAGAAGTCGTTGATCAAGGATGATTATCACAAATTGATGGATATTATATCCAAATGTGTGGACATGAAGTTTGACACTTTCAATCACCAAGCTTTCGGACGAAGTTGACATCATGGTCGCTATAATAAAAGAGAAGAAGGTGAACTGGTGTAGTTCATCTTCACCAATTGAATTTGCCATAATGTCGTGAACAAGACCATAAGTGATCTTTGGTCTATTCGTGAGCTCGTTGGGGTATAGCACAGTAATTGGCCATCGATGGAGGTTAAATGGATTTCGCTCAAGCACGGGAAGCCTTTCCATGTGAACAAGAGGATGTTCAAAGCAAACCTCTCCGGTGCTTAGAGGTAAGCACACGCTAGAAGAGTTGACACCAAAAAAGGTGAGTCTCGTTGATCCCGTCCCGAGGATACTATCGCAACCGTCACACCCCCTTCTTCGAAACCTATTCGGAAGAAGAAGGGAGTCGCCGCAAGAAAAGCATCACCGCCCCTGCGGCGTTTTAAAGCAAGCACATGTCCCTGCGCTGTCCCAAGATCGCACTTGCCCCAAGAATCGGGACTAAGAAGGAACACCTTGTACCTTCTCCATCGTGAAGAAAAAATGTCTTGCCATGCCAATGAAGGCGGTTGTGTCGAAGAAGTCAAGACTTGCGAAAAGGCTTTCACTTTTAACGAGCCCGAGAATGTGGAGCCGTGTTCCTTTGGTTCCAACCAAAAGAAGTCGATTGGTAAAACTCTCGGACTTGGAAAAGCCGATTTAGTTTGGCACTAAGCCCATAAAAGAAACCGTTGAAATCGAAGAGTAGCGATCTAAAGAAGAAGAAGAAGGTGGTGAGGAAACCACCATTGAAGCCGAGAAAAGCTGGCGATGAAGGTCAACAAACCGAATGGGAGACAATCGATGATCAAGGAGTTGACACAAGCAGACGACAAGAGTTAGCCGTTAAGTCCCCTCAAACAGATGCTAGAACGATTGAGGAGGAACAGGTTCCCTTTGCGCCTATTCAAGAGGAGGACAATGATCTCAAAATGTTGTCCCCGCCGCTGCCCGACATATAAGAAAGATTGAGGATCCGGAGGCATTAGAAATTGAGCTATGCCAAACATCAATTCCGTCATCGAATTTATTGAGGAGGAAGAAGAACTTCTAAGCTTCCTAGAAACATCTCGATTAGCTCCACCCTTAACCCCGATTTGTGCACATGTATCCTTTATGAAAAGAAGAATGATGAGAAGCTAAGAGCTATTGAGAAGGCCATGGTCATTGAAGAATCGAAGAAGCCTCATTCTTGTGCCTTCACGCACGCTCCCGAACATACCTTAGAACCAACCGACAAAGCAGCGATAGTGACATTGAGAAAAGTGATCCAATCTGCTGCGATTGAGAAGCCGATTTCGTGCAAGCAATAAGGGTATCCACAGAGATGCACGAGCAACACATGACAAGGGGCCCCGGAGAATCTTCATCCATCATGATTTATCCTAGCCTGACATATTGGAGATGGTGAGGAACATTCGATCTACAACATCTCCTGTGCACTAAGAGAATGACAATTCCATGAAGGTTGGCGATGAAGCTAAGGAAGGTGATGTAGAGGGCACCTTAGCCAAGCCACGCCCGAAGAATGTGTTGAGACACATGCCAAATAGTTGATCACTCAATTGGACAAATAGTCGTGTCTCGGGTTTCAACTGAAACTTCAACGCCATGCAGTCGATGAAGTTCTTGCATGCGGCCAAGGGCAAATGATGGTAGTGAGGCCATGGGAGTCGAGACTCTTGGACATGAAAGTGCAATCTAAGGAGTTGAGACTTGAAGGATGCCACCGAAGACCCTAAAGCGGCTCGGTCTGTGAAGGGATATCTGTTGAAGACCCTGCTACAATTGAGAGATCACAGAGGGAATGCACAAGGCCCATCGCCAGCTTGAGACTGCCGAGGGTACTGAAGGCCTAGAGGAGGTTGAGACTTCCTTAGGTAAGAAAGTTGTTGAAGACGTGTCTACCCCTCATGAAGAAATCATCAAGAAGAAGAAGAGATCAACGCTCTTCACGACTCCCAAGAGAACGTAGATTTTGAGTTCTTGGGAACCGATGATGAACTTGAGTCCACCCTATTGAAAAAATCAACCGAGGATAAAGCTGAGTAGGCACAGGCAAAGAGGAGGCAAAGTAGTGAAAAGGCTCATATAAACTTCACAATGGTTGATGGCCTACCCCAAACGGTGCCATCACCCCCGCAATGACGCCGATAAGTTAGATGAGGACCAGACTACTCAAAAGGAAGATACAACCGATGCCGAAGAAGGCTTCGCATACAGTGAGGATCAATCGCCTTCGCAGCTAACACAACCGCACAAGATGTTGATGACGCTGAAACATCCGAGGCACATAGAGCCGAGGAAATTTTGAAGGGAAAGGAAAAGCTCCACAGGTCGAGGGCGTGGAAATTCCTATTTTTCCGAAGATCAGTATCTCAATACTTTCCCTTCAAGGGACATGTGCCTCTAGAGAAGCATACGAACGTGCCATATATATCGTCCAAGTCTCTCCGATGAACTTGGAAATCCAAATGATACAACTATTTGTTAGGTAAATATTTTTATCGTAATTTTGATGATTTTATTTAACTAAATTTTTCACCAAAACAATGTCTCTAAATGTAGTCCGAATACCCCTAATCGATTTAAAATATTTTTACTAATTTTTAGGAGTATTTCTTGAAGTTTATTTTTGACAAAAATTGGACAACACTTCATCTCGTGTTCAACCTGGACGCCCTAGAGGGCAACTTGTGCCTGAAAGTTTATTTTATGAAATAGCATACAGACGGGAGAAAATTTCTTGGATATCGACCGACTGTCGACCTTTTGGTCGACCGATGCCCGAGATGAAAAAAACAATTACAAAACTCCTGTAATGTAAATTGAAGGTGTTGGACTGGGTCAAGTAGGGGTCGACCGGTCCACCCTCTTGGACTGGTCCAACAAGCTATTTTCTGAGTTTTCTTTAAAATTTCGTATTAGAGGTCGACCGGTCGATCTAAGGTTTTATCAAAGAAACTATCCGTTGAGCAAACAGACAACTTTTCATGAAATTATGGGATTGATTTCTAACAATATTATCTTGATTTAATCTGCAATTCTTTTACATATTTCAATCTCCAAGGAGGAGCCTATCAAGTTCAAGACCTCTCCTATAAATAGATGAAGGATTGAATCAATAAGACACAACAACACAAGCAATACAAACACAAGCATACTCTTGTTCTTAACTTTCGTATTCTTGTTGTATTTAGCCTAAATCTTTCACTTGCATATTTTGAGTACTAGGCTTGATTCTTGATTACACTTGCACTTCAAAGTTGTATACTTCTATCAAGTTGTAATCTTGAATTCATTTCAATCATCCAAAATAAGGTATCCTTGTTAGTGTTCTTGTAGTAAAAGCACACTTGGGTGATTTTAGGTGTTGAAGAGTGTGGTACTCTTCATAGGTGAAGGAAGATTGTGGTAATCTTCTTGGTGGTGTTGTAAGAAGTGTGTGGTACTCTTCAAGGTGAAGGTGTAATAGTTTTGGTAACTATTAATAAATTTCTTTTACTTTTTTGAAATCCACTGATATACCGGGGTGGTAGAAGATTAGGCTCTAGGTGGATTGAACTTCTATAAATCAATGTGTGTTGTTTACTTTCCCGCACTTACATTCTTGCTATCATTCTTAATTACATTCGGAAAAAAGAGGGCTAAACTCGGAAAATCGGCATAATCTATTCACCCCTCTCTAGATTATCATAGCCACTTGGACTAACAAGTGGTTTCGAGCCAAATTGTTTGGCAAGGTCGTTTTACATTGCGAGTAAAGAGGAAAGATCTGTGGCTGACGAACGCCTACCTTACCACCGCGCCCCACCAACAAGCCTCCACTATTTAACGCCAACAACTATGCCTTTTAGAAAGACCGACTGAATGCTTCTTACAAAGGTGTGGGTTCGATATATGAAATGCGGTTATTGAAGGAATAGCACAACCAACCAAGAAATTGGAGGATGACACCTTGGTTCTAAAAACCTTCAAGGAATTTGATAATGACAAGAAATCATTTTCTCTAAATAGTAAGGCCTTGAATATTTTACATTGTTCACTCACCGCCACCGTGTACAACCGTATTAGAGGAATAAGGTCCTGGACATAAAGTATGGGAAAAATTGAAAACCATCTATGAGGGCACAAAGAAAGTAAAACAAGCCGAAAAACCATACTTGTTAGAGATTTTGAAAACTTCACTATGCTTGATGGTGAAAACATATCACAAATGGTGGAAAGGCTTGACAACATAGTCAATCCTCTTATGGCGCTTGGGAAAATCATCTTGAAGAAGACAAGGTGAGTAAGGTCTTGAATGCTCTCCCTACCATGGTTCGAAAAAGTAACGGCAATTACGGGCTCGGAATCTCGAAACACTTAAGTTTGACGAGCTCATTGGAAACCTCCTCATCTATGAAGTATATCTCAAAGAGAGAAAAATTCCAAACCATCCACCTCTCAATCGGGTATGCAAATTATTCCTAAAGGCTTAACATCTTCTTCTAATAATTCATATTATGCTAGTGATGAAGATGATAAGGAGATGACCGCTCATGTTCGGAATTTGCCAAGTTTGTTAATAAAAATAAGGCAAGAAAGCCGAGAGATAACTCGTGTTTCAAATGCTAAAAACCCAAGCACTACATAGATGATTGCCCAAAATTAGTGGAGGATGAGCAAAAGAAGAAATGCCTTTTACCAAGAAGAAAACTCTAAATGCCGAAGCAAAAACATGGGATGAGCTCCTTGCCACATCCGATGAGGAAGAAGGAGTCGAACATGGTCTCATGACCATAGACGATGAAAACAATAAGGTACGCTCTAAGTCTTCATCTTCTTCTCTAGTTGATGAATTGCAATGTAATTATGATGAATTTCAAAATGAGTTTCAAAAATTATAAAAGGATAAATTATTTCAAGGGAGTTTGTTAGTCAAAATGTTTCTTGTCAAGTCGCCAATAATGATTTAACATGATTATGGCATAGGCGACTTGGACATGTTGGATACAAAATTTGAAAAAGATTTATAAAAATCAACATGTGAAATGATTACCCAAGTTAAATTTTGAAAACCTCGCTTATGTGACACTTGTCAAATAAACAAATTAGTTAAGAGTAGCTTTAAGCCCAAAAATGAAATTTCCGCAACCAAGCCTCTACAACTTCTTCATTTAGATTTGCATGTGAATATTGGTACGGCTAGTTTAAGTGGAAAACATTACACTTTTGTTATAGTTGATGATTTTTCTAGTTATACTTGGTCCATTTTTCTTGCAAATAAAAGTGATGTCGTTAATGAGTTTGTTAAGTTGTGTAAACTTATTGAGAATGAAAAGGAAGATACTATAAAGTCTATACGAAGTGACCGAGGTGGTGAATTTTATGGTGAATTTAGAGTCTTGTGTGAAACCAAATGATATGCTCACAATTTTTCGGCTCCAAGACACCTCAACAAAATGGAGTAGCCGAAAGGAAAAATCGGACTCTTCCGAGATGTGTAGGTACATGCTTAATGAATTTTTACTTCCAAAATATTTTTGGATCGAAGCCGTATGTAACGCATGTTATGTTATTAACCGTGTTTACCTTATTCCTAAGTTGAATAAAATACCGTATGAGCTTTGGAAAGGAAGAACCCCAAATATTAGCTACTTCAAAATATTTGGGTGTAAGTGTTTTATTTTTAATACTAAGAATCAATTGGACAAACTTGATCCTAAAGCCGATGAAGGAATATTTACAGGGTGCTCCACCAAGAGCAAAGCATATCGAGTTTACAATAAGACTAGCATGGTTGTTGAATAATCCATTCATGTCAAATTCAATGAAGCCTCGTGTATTGACAGGATACCCAATGATGAAAGTGATGAAGAAGATTATATTGAACCAATTGTTCCAAATGAAGCTCAACATGATCAACCTTCTACATCAAATGATCAACCGTCAACTTCAAATGTTCCACATGAAGACAAAGGTGATAACTCGGATATCCCCGTTGCTCTAAAATTCAAAGAAGTTTATCCAAAAGATCTCATAATTGGGGATCCTCTAGACAAGGTAATGACTAGAAGGAAATTTGCCAAGAAAGCTCTTATTTCTCAAAAAGAGGCTAAAAATACAAAGGAAGCAATTGAAGATGAGGATTGGTTTTTAGAAATGCAAGAGGAGTTGAATCAATTCGAAAGGAATAATGTTTAAGAATTGGTACCTTATCCTCAATCACAAACAATTATTGGTACAAAATGGGTGTTCAAATAAACTCGATGACCAAGGAAATATTGTTCGAAATACGACAAGGTTAGTGGCTCAAGGATATTGTCAAGAAGAAGGTATTGACTATGATAAACCTTTTGCACCGTATCACGTCTGAAGCTATTCGTATTTTACTTGCCTATTCTTGTTTTAAAATTTCAAGCTTTACCAAATGGAAGTTAAATCCGCTTTTCTAAATGGTATTATTCAAGAAAAGTCTATGCAAAACAACATCCGGGTTTGAAAATTTTTCAAGGCCAAATGATATTTACAAACTTAAAAAGGCCTTATATGGTTTAAAACAAGCACCCTGGGTATGGTATGATAGACTTAGCTCATTTCTTTTGCAAAATGGATTTACAAGAGGTAAACTTGATCCACTCTCTTTGTTTTTGAAAAATGGCAAGATTGTTTGTTAGTTCAAATTTAGATCGATGATATTATATTCTGCTACTAATGAATCTTTCTAAGAAGAAATTTTCCAAGTTGATGCAAGGAGAATTCGAGATGAGTATAATGGGGAGCTCAATTTCTTCCTTGACTCCAAATTAAGTAATGCCATGCATGCATTTATATATCACAATCAAAGTATACCAAAGAACTTCTAAAGAAGTTCATCATTGAAGAAGGAAGAACCATTACTACTCCAATGGCAACCAACATCAAGCTCGATATGGATAAAAAGGCAAGTCGGTTGATGAATCAAAGTATCGAGGTATGATTGGTAGTTTACTTTACTTAACCGCAAGTAGACCGGATATTCTTCATGTTATATGCATATGCGCTCATTTTCAAAGCAATCCCAAAGAATCTCATATGACTACCGTCAAAAGAATTTTCGATATTTAAAAGGCACTATTTCATATGGCTTGTTGTATCCAAAGAATGAAAATTTTTCTCTTAAAGGATATAGTGATTCGGACTATGTGGGAAATATTGATGATCGCAAAACACCTCCGAGATCATGTCAATTTTTATGCGATTGCCTCGTATCTTGGTTTTTGAAAAAACAAAATTGTGTTTTTTATCAACGGCAGGTTTAATACATTTCCGTGGCCTTTTGTTGTACACAATTACTTTGGATGAAACAAATCTTAGCGGATTACAAATGTTTTTTTGAACATATTCCTATTTTTATGATAACACATCCGCTATAAATATTGCCTAAAATCCGGTTCATCATAACCGAACTAAATATATCGAGGTTCGTCATTATTTTCTAAGGGATTGCGTTTCCAAACGAAAAATTGAGATGTTTTCATTCCGTCTCAAGATTAACTCGCGGATAATTTCAAAAACCGTTAACCGCAGAGTCTTTTGCTTTAATTCAAGCTCGTTTAGGCATAATACATATCAAATAAGGTCTATGTTTGTATTTTGTGCGTTTTTTAAAACTTAGGGTGAAATCGGATCTTTAACTCAAAATCCGGACTGAAATCGGTACTAGATGACCAAGAGGTCGATCGGTCGACCATCCCGGGATCGATCGGCCTTGGTCGACTCATTACTCGGAAAGATTATATTGCTTCATCGTCCTTCATTTTGTTTCATTTTCAAAACTCAACACCCCTTTGCCCTATTCATACACTTATCACTCAAAATGATTTTTTTCTTGTAAATTCTATATTTTTGAATTATATTACGGGTATATCATCCATATTTCCTGACTTCTCCGATTAATTGGTAAGTTTAATTCCTCTTTTAATCTCAATTGGGTTGAACCCTTGAGAAAGTGCTTTTACTTGGGTATTTTGATAAATTTGTTCTATCATTGTGATGAGCATGTTGATTGTTGATGAATTGTGATCGTATTATTGTGATTGGTGATGATTTTTGGGCATGATTACATTCACAAGTGTTATATACATCTTCAATTTTATTCTACGCACGTCAAATGTTCGACAAAATTGTTCAAGGAAAATTTCATCCCTTACATGATTCTCTTGCTTCCAAAAGTCTTATACGTTTATAGAGATCATGTTGTATCAATCAAATGAGATTTTACAAATCATCTTCTCAAATTTTCCTTATTATTTGGAATTTTAAGCTCCATGATCAAAAGCTCGATAACTCGATTGAAATGCGCCTTTGATATATGTTTATGATGTTTTTATGGTTTAACATTCTTTTTGATATTTCTAAAGGGGATAAACATAAATTAAGCTAATTAGCTCATAGAAGCTAGAAAAAGCTATAAGATGTGGATAAAAGCCAAAAGTCGAGGATATAATTTAATCCAATGGATGAATTATGGACTTTTATACATGACTAATGAATTCTTTTTTGACAGGGGGGCATCTAAGCTTTTGAAATTCAAGCTCAAGTGTAAAATCTGAGCTTTTAGCTTTTGGTTATTTGCTTATATACTTACTCTTGTTGTGCATGTTGATTGGGGGAGGGGCTTTTATAAAATGTTTTGAATAATCTTTGCTCCCATCTTTATGATTCTTATGCATGAAAAGTGTCGTTCAAAATGGATAGTTATTTTTACCTAAAAACTTATTTCGTTTTCAAAATCGACCTCTTAAAATTATTTTGGTTTGTAATCATCAAAAAAGGGGAGTTTGTTAGATAAATGTTTTTATTGTAATTTTGATGATTTTATTTAACTAAAATTTTCATCAAAACAATGTCTCTAATTGTTGTCCAAATACTCATAATCGATTTAAAATAATTTTACTAATTTTCCTAGAGTATTTCTTGAAGTTTATTTTTGACAAAATTGAACAACACTTATGTCTCGTGTTCAACCTCGCCTTTAGAGAGCAATCTGTGTGCGGAAAGTTTGTTTTATGAAACAGAATACGATGGGAGAAAGTTTCTTGGAGGTCAACCGTCAACCTCTCGACGAAAAAAATAATTACGAACTCCCATGTAATGTATATTGAAGGTGTTGGACCGATCAAGTAGGGGTCGACCGGCAAACAGGGGTCGACCGGTCCACCCTCTTGGACTAGTCCAACAAGCTATTTTCTAAGTTTTCTTTAAAATTTCAGATTAGAGGTCGACCGGTCGATCTAAGGTTTTATCAAAGAAACTACTCATTGAGCAGCAGACAACTTTTCATGAAATTATGGGATTGATTTCTAACAAATTATTATCTTGATTTAATCTGCAATTTTTACAGATTTCAATCTCCAAGGAGGAGCCTATCAAGTTCAAGACCTCTCCTATAAATAGATGAAGGATTGAAGCAACAAGACACAACAACACAAGCAATACAAACACAAACATACTCTTTTTCGTAACTTTCATATTCTTGTTGTATTTAGCCTAGGTCTTTCACTTGCACATCTTGAGTACTAGGCTTATTCTTGATTACACTTGCACCGAGTTGTAGTCTTGAATTTATTTCAATCATCCAAAAGAAGATATCATTGTTAGTGTTCTTGTGGTAAGAGCACACTTAGGTGATTTTAGGTATTGAAGAGTGTGGTACTCTTCATAGGTGAAGGAAGATTATGGTAATCTTCTTGGTGGTGTTGTAAGAAGAGTGTGGTACTCTTCAAGGTAAAAGTTTAATAGTTTTGGTAACTATTAATAAAATTCTTTTTTTTTTCGAAATCCACTTGGATATACCGGGTGGTAGAAGATTAGGCCCTAGGTGGGTTGAACTTCTATAAATCAACGTGTGTTGTTTACTTTCCCTTGTCATCATTCTTACATTCAAAAAAAAAAAAAAAAAGAGGAAAACTTAAAAATCAAAGATAATCTATTCATCCCCTCTATATTATCATAGCCACTGGACTAACATTATGGTGCCGATTGGATTCGATTTTAATGATGTATGGCCAGAGGAGCGCTTTGTTGATGCAAACACTTCCGTAAAGCCTTCAAATTCATCTATGTAGAGATAGAACATATGGAGAATGGATTTGTAGCATTAGACCAACGACTAGATAATCGTGATGCCAACATCACCGAGACGCTCAAGGAACAATTTTGAGAATAAGAGAATGGATCGGCGGTATTAAGGCGTTAAGGCGTGAGCGGTCACTTACTTTAAGTCCTTATTCGCAAAAATGGTGATCCGGAGCTCAAACAACACCAAGTTCCAACAACGTCGGAGGGACCATATGTTTAGGATGAATCAATCTCATAAGAGTGACATGGAGTTGCTCAAGGCTCAACATAATTTAGAAATTCGTAAGATGGAGGCCAATATGGAACAACAAATAAAGGTGCTCCAAACGAGATGAAGTTGATGGCAACCGAGACTATGGCTTTGAGATTCGACCCGAGAAACATACTCCATGACTCATGACAAGAAGATATGACAAACAATAAGATTGATCTACTCCTCGGTGGAGTATTCCCTCATTGGCTCTACCCCTTGGTGATGATGCCAAAAAGGGGAAGAAGAAAGTAAAGAACAATAGAAGAGTGATAAGGATGGAAAGAATGGGGAAGCAAGTAAGGGGAAAAGAAGTAAAATGAAAAATCCACCCTTGAAAATCATACTTGCTAAGACCCCACAAAGAAGGTGAAGTGACCCTCCATTCTCACCAACTAACGAAAGAACTATCCTTAGAAGACAAAGCTGATTTGGCGAGTCAAACAATCAAGACAATCCATTGAAGTTGAATTCAAAAGATAGATTAGAAGCACTCTCAAAGAATCAAAGATATAAAAGCAAGGTTCGAACCCCCCGATTAGATTGTTAAAAGATTCCCCATCCTGTAAGTCCCCCGAGAAATCACGATGGGCCGATGCAGATCTCGAACCTAGATCACTAGGGTTTTTCAAACTCTAGTCGCTGAGAAGGCTACTTCAAGAATATGACTCTACCCCCGTGCGTGGGACTTGTATTGGGAGAAAAGATTCGACATATGCAAATCAGTTGAGAGGCAACAGAGCTCAAGAAATCACTCAACAGAAAAAACACCCGACAAAGACACTCCTAGAGGAGGAGCCGAGTCATACCAAAGAAGGGGAAGGTTTGGAAGTGGTGGAAGAGGCAGAGGGTACTCCATCACAACCAAGACCCACAAACGTAAGATATGTTGATCCACGAATAAGGAGTCAACTATTGGGCTAGGTACGACACTATTGCTAATATTGAAGTGGAGAGAAAGAATGAAGAGGCAAGGAAGGAGAAGACAAGCAAAAAATGAAAAGCTCGACCGTGAATGGGCTGAAAGACAGAGAAGCGAATACCACCCCGCTACTAAACGAGCCTATGAAAAGAAAAAAAGCTCAAGAAAGAAGACTCAAGGAGAGTCAAGATGAAGAGAGAAAAGGAAGCTGACCGAGGCGTTGAAGACGGGCCGAAACCCCTTCAAATGTATTTTACTTAGTGAAATACAAAACTTGTAAGTTTTTCTTTAAAGCTTTAAAACTCGATACTTGTTGTAAATTGTGAGCTTAGGCTCGATACATATATATGACAATTATCATAAGATCTAATACATTGGTGTAGATAGTATAGCTCTAATACAAACAGTATAGGGTATACTTTGTAAAAGCGTTGTAAAGTGCGTCAGAAAGTACAAGAATGATATGTTCAATAAAATAGACATATTCTATCCATACATTCTTTGTTCTTGCACTATTTACTTTATTGTATTTATTTAAGTTTTGGCCTCATCAAAAAGGGGAAAATGGTTAGGAAAATTTATGTTTAGATTTTGATGATACCATGTACAACATAGAATAGGAAGTTGGCACCCCATTTTCTATGAATTCAACTTGTAAAATATAGGGCTAAATATATTTAGCTGAGTTGAGTCAACTAAGTTGAAAATTACTAGAGTCGATCAAGATTGAAGAGAAGACCAGTGTGTGAAGCCAAGAGAAGGATCGATTAAATAATGAAAAAAGTTGTCTTAGTCACCGACTAACACTAAGTCATTCCAAATGATTGGAATCAAATGTCAAAGGGTATGGAGCAGACAAGACTTAAAGAAAGTCGAAAGAGGTCCGTTGTCAACACAGTCAAGGTTTTGATGGAAATAGGCCTATGTCAGCCGCCAAAGAATAAAGTTGTTTTGTGAAAGAGTGCGAAAAGCAAGGAATCAATGGGATGTACCTTAAAACCTGCAGAGATTAAGGAAAGGCCGAGAGTATTGAATTCATGGTATGATCCTCATTAATGCTTTGCAAGACAAGACAAGCCAACAACCTACGAGTGAGATTTGAAATGTATGTCTATCTCTTCAACGGACATAATTTTGAATTTGCACTATAAAAGACTCGGGAAGCAAGTAAGACGAGGTTACCAATTACGAATTTCATAAGATTATCAAGCATTCAAGCAAGCAAAACCTGCAAGATAATCTCAAGCTTTCAAAGATATCCTCAAGCTTAATTCGAAGGAACTCAATCCAACACATTGAGTGAAGGAAATACTACTTCATCAATTGAAGAGGAAATTTGTTTGAATAAGAAAATTGGTCTACTCTCCAAGGTTGAAGGAGAAGTAGTAAGATTCAAGTTAGAACAAGAAGCTTTGGGCTCGTTGGAAGGTCGTGTGATCAATTCCAAGAGTTCAAAGGAGTCAAGTAGCAATATAGTCTGTTTTGTGAAGAAGTGAGTCCCAAGAGCAAAAATGGCCGTGTAATTGAAGTGACTCGGACTATTGAATGTTTTGTAACCAAGATCTTGTTACTTAGTGAATTCCTCCAGGAGTTGGAGAAGAGTGGATTAGAGGAATTACCCCATCCTTGAACGACTATAAAAATTGCTTGTGTCTTATTTACTTACAACACTTTCATTTCTTGCATATCTTTCATATTTGTTGATAAGTTATAATTGGCGAACTCAACTCGATAATAACTATTGCTAAAAACAAGTGTTGAAATACAAGTTTAAAACAACAACGTGAAAAGTCTTCCATCGAACAAACACCAAATCAATCATTATTTTAAGTGTTAGTTGATACCACCTGAAATTATACTATCAACAAACTCATCCGAGTCCGCTGAGTGGGTAACTTTGCCGAGTAAGCCAACCTAGTCAGTCCCTCAAGGACTAAGATGATTTGTGTTAACTCAAAAATATTTAAAAGTACTAAATCGAAAATTTTGGTAAGGTTTTTTCAACCCCCTCTAAACCTTACTACTCCTCCCTTGGGAACTATAGTTAGGTGGCAATTCGGGTCATCGGGTCGGGTTCGTGTTTGGCTTCGGATGATTTCGATTATGCTTAAAATACATCGAAAGTTAATGAGAATTTAAAATTACTATGTCTTAGATAAATTGGTAATATCGGGTCGTGTTCGTGTTAGTCGGTTTTGGGTTCGGGTTTTTCGTGTTAGTGTTTGGGTTTCTCTCGGTATTTCGGGTTGGGTTCGTGTTCGGGTTTCGTGTCGTCGGTCGACATTGCCACCCCTACCTTCGATTTGCTTCATGAATGTTTTTACAATTTAGAAATACTTATCTATATGTCATATATGCTAGAATAAATTTCCAGATCCTTATAGTTATTGGTGTTTTTATAATGAATTTTGTTTTTTATCATTGGACATTCTTTCATGAATTTGAAAAATTGTATGATCTCAAATTGTCGAAGCATGTGTAGAACGGATATGATTTTATTTATAGCTAATTTTTAGGTATGTCATTCCTATATGTATTATTAGTATCCATTAATTTTAGTATATGTTTACCTATCAAGGTTTAAAGAATATAGAATTTAGAATCCAATATGCTCACAATGTACGAAATAATGACAAATTTTAGGATCATTTTTAAATAATCATTTTTCACTATAAATGGATGTTCATTTACCTTAAGAAAATTTTTGGACATGTAATTATGTGTTATGTATAATTCTACAAAGTTTTAGATTTATATGGTATCTAGATTGTGAGTTAAAAATTGTTCTTTACAAGATGCCCATACTAGAATATAAGATGCCTGCGCTATTGTATTCATTTAGAAAATTTAAAAATCATGTCTTTTACATCTATTTCGTAGAGGACAAATTTGTGATACTCTTATTAGGATGTTAGGTATCATGTTACTAAGATTTACATGAATTAGATATTTATATTATATGAAATTAATTTTTTTAAGTATGTATAGGTCGAATTTTCGCTTAGAGCATTAGGGTTGATCATGTACTAATGAAGTTTTATGAACCTAATTTAGATCATATATGAAATACTATAAAAATATATATAAATGTATTTTTAATGTCTATATTAATTGTATGTGTTTCTCATGAAATTATTTGATATGAACATTCCAAAAGGCGAGCACCCCGTGATCAAGACGTTCATCACCCTTAAGTAAAAGATTTAGTAAGTAAACAAGTCAAGTAAGTACATTCTCACCTACAACATGATATAATTTTATGAAATGTTCTTTTTATAAAGTTACACGATTTCAACATCTTATATTTGAGCATTCTCTATGAAAGGCATTTATGGCATTCTATACAAATTGTTGATGAGCTTTTCATAAATGTATATGTATGTATCACGTAATGTAAGTGTTACACACCTAATGATAATGTTTGTCCTCTTTGGTGGACTTGTCCCTCAAGGTGGACTTGTTATGTTTGGTTTGGGATTAGCTACCCATTTTGTTTCGTGACGGCACTAATGATGTTAATGGTGTAACGCTTGGGCCCACAAAGATAAAATGAATATGCATGTTTTTATTTATGCATAGAAAGAGATGCAAAAATTAATTACAACGATCATGCTCATATTTATGCTTCCATGATAAATGATTATACTTTGAAAAATATTTTTGTGAGAATTCAAATGTGCTTACTAAGCTTAATGCTTATAAAAGTTACATCATGTTGCGTATAAAAATATAATGAGGATGACTTAAGTTGAAGTATATGAGGAGCGTATGTGCAACGATGTGGGATTGGAAATGCATTACGCCCGAAAAAGATAATATATTTTATGGTGTCAAATTATGAAACTTATTTTCATTTTTATACTTAAGCTATGTTTTACTTTAAGATTCATTGAAAACCTCTTTTCAAATTGTATGCTTTCGCTATTTTTGAATTCAAACTCTTGGTTTGTGACATTTTCATTTTTCTCATGATGATTTGTGTTTCATGATATAATGGTCGATTTTAATATACTCTGCGAGAATGATAAAAAAATAATTCAATTTTATATTGTGTAATTTTTCTAAAACTCATTTAATAAAGTTTAATGTTAACGAGCCTTTTGGTATCCGTAAAGGGGCATTAATGTTATGGTATCGAAATGGGTTCCGTTTCCAATACACGTGGTCTTGCGTCTTCTCCAAGTTCTACATTGAGTATATTTTTAAATATATATATATATATATATATATATATATATAGGGATTGGTTCAAATGAGACCATTCCCTTTAGGTTAGTCCGTAAGAACTCATTTGGGCCCTTGATTTAAATTCTTTAATGGTGTAGATTACTTTTTGTTATTTTTTGGATAATAAGGGTAGTATTGTATTTTTACATTTAACCAGTTTTAAGATAATACACGTTTTTGGTTGTTTTTAGGAAAACACAATCTTTCCTTTTATCGATTTCCCAATTTTTAGGAGCAAAAACTCAATTAGGTGCCAATCGTGTCTTTTGAAAAATCTAACCCCTTTTGATTTCTCCCTCATTCTTGAACGTGTTCTATATTCAAACAAACCCTATTTTCAATTTTCCCCAAAATTCCAATCGGTCATCTCCCCTCGACATCACGCTTCTCAATTTTTAAATTCTATCGGTTATCATCTCTACCAACAATCCAAGTGGTCGAAGTTGTTCGATTATTGAAGGAGGGAGTAAGATAGGGTTTTGGCGCCCGTTGTTGTTCTAAAGATTTTTTTCTCGGTTATTTTACCGCACTCTCTACATTCACGTTGGTTCTTTGTCATGACCACGTTTTGGTGGTTTAAGGTGCTCGATTCCGTGGAGAAGTCAGAGGGCGGGGTTCCGATGTCCGTAAATTTTGTGGCTCGAGGTATTTTTTTGTATTTCGGTTGCTTTTTTTACAATTTTTACTAGATAATGAAGATGTTTTTCGTATTTTATCCCATTAGTTTGAGTTGGTTCAGTGGTTTTTATTTGTAAGATTTTGAATTTTTTCAACCAAAAAAAAATGATGTGTTATATATATAAATGACAAGTAGTTGGTTACTTGAACCCCATATCCACCGACATGTATACGATGTTGTGTACTAAGTATACATAGTTGTCATGTTAAATATACATCATTTTAGTGAAATGTAAACATGAAAATTGTATAATTTTCATATGAATGAACCATGCCTTTTTTATATGTGGTTTGTGGTGTTTATTATTTATACAAGTTGTTATATTAAATATACAAGATTAAATGGAATGTAAACAAGAAGTTGTATAAAGTTTTGAGATATGAATATTGTTTTTTTGTTTTTAATGTGGGGGTTTTGGTGATAACAAGTATACAAATAAGTTATGTTAAATATACAATATTTAAGTGGAATTTAAATAGCAAGTTGCATAAAGTTTTGATATATGAATCGAGTTTTTTTATGTGGAGATTGGTCCAAATACTAAGTATACAGATATGATAAGTTAAATATACAATGTTAAGTGGAATGTAAATAGAGTTGCTTTGCATGATTGTGTGTTTATTCAATTAAAATTGTTTAATTTGATATGTCGATTTGTTTACTTAAGTCAAATGCTTTTTTTGACTTAGTTGAGTGTATTTTTTTTTATTTAGGTGAGTATGTTTTTTTTTAGTCATGTGTTTAAATATATTGTTAGTACAAAGAAGTTGTTTATTCAAATTTCGATTGTTTTGTATACTTAGAATGGCCAAATGCATAGTTAGTTCAATAGGTTTGTTTATTTAGTCTACTGGATTTGTATAGTTTTTAATATTGAAATGTATAGTTAATTAACTATTTTTGTTTGACTTAATTGATGGATGTGTATGTTTTTTTTTTGTGTGTTTAAATGTATTGTCAAGATGTGAATTTGTTTAAATAGCTCAATTATTTTGTATACATAGGAATGGCCAAAAGCATAGTTAGTTCAAGAGGTTAATTGTATACATGCATTAACTATCTGTTTTCTTACGTTTAAATCCGTGTTTTCTCCCAAGACTTGATGAGCAGAGGTTGTGAGCAGATGGGACAGAGATATTGTAGCTTAGTCCATCAAGAATAGTTATGCCATGGAGAGATGCATGAAACAAGGTTGATTGTCAATCTTTGCAATGCGGCATATGGAAACGCATATGGGGGGAGGTCTGAGAGGATGGTCACCTGGTTTACAGAAGGGCAACGCTAATCTAATGTGTACTTTTCGTTCCAAGTACACTTGTGCTATTTTCTTAGACGACATGAATGAGTTAAGGGATAAGAATTTGGTTGAATGCAAGAATTGGGTGGCAAGAAGCCAATGTAGAAGTTTTTTTCATTTTTCAATGATTGAATAGTTTGGGTATTCTTATTTTAGTCTATGGGAAATAGTAGTGATGGTACTGACATACTATTTGTTCATGCTTTTTTGTTTGGTAATGTTTTGGTGTTTTGTAAGTGTTGGTACACATTTTCAAGGTATTTTGCACTTGTGTTTTGCGCAGTGGAATATTGTTTTAGCATGGAGTAACTTTGTATCATTTTTCTTTTATATTTAATTAAATAGTTAATGCATTGGATTTGTATAATTGCATCTATTGATTCGTATTGTTAGTAGTGTATGCAGTTTAGATTAATTTTCTACATAGTTAAGTGGTATTTCTTCTTAGGTAAGCCGAATTGTATACTTAGTTTATGTAGGTTTTTATTGGTTTTGTTTTTTTGGTTCAGTGCTTGTTTTCATATTAGATTGATATAGGTATAATTTAATTGGAGTTGCATGTAAGTTTTTGAACAGTTGTAGGTGACATGTATAAATAGGTATGCAGAATTGTATTTTTAAAACACTATAATTGTTTAATTAAACCAGTTGAAATGTACTTGTAGATATATATATGTACTTTTTTACAAGCGGATCTGTTTTAGTTAGTTATGTTCAGTTGTATTTTTGGCTATTGGAACTGTATATTTTATATAATGGGCCTGTATAAATGGATCAGTAGATATGTATTCACTAGACGTTTGTTTATTATTTGTTTAAGTAGACAAGTAGAGTTGTATCTTTGGTAATTGAAATTGTATATTTAGTTAAATAGTTTTTCGAGGTAATTTTTATACAATATGTATATGAGAAGAGAAAACCAATCTAAAAGATAAATCATCGTAACATATTGTTTTGACATAAAAGATAAACCAACACTAACATATTGTTCACCCAACACATTTTTCAATAAAAAAAACATTCTACTATGGCGTGGTGTTGCGTTTTGGACACGTTCTGCTGTTATGTGTTCCGATCTCACCACATGTTCCACATCTTCTTTTGAGTTTTGTGCTTGCTTTGATGGCTTTCTCTCTTTGGCTTTGAATTCTACTTCTCACATTACTACCGCTTCCCTTGTTTTTTGGCTTGTTTCGGTGGTAATACGAAATATCAAGATGTGAGGTTGAGCCACAATATGTTTCCATTACTGACTGTTTGCTTCCCATAGATGGTGTATGCTGCTGATCTTTTAACAATTTTACCTTTTCTTCTGATACAAGACGTGATAAATTTGATAATTTATCAATATTTCCTTGCGCTAGCCCAATGCAGCTGTGGAAATCGGACCATTGGCGTCCATTTTAATTGTTTGCTTGTTCTATAATTTTTGACATCAAACAAGACAGAGCATTATAAAAACCAAATGGATGTATTATATATACAATATGCAACCATATTCATACACATTATTATTTTCAGTAATTACATTCATATACACCACCATACAATTAAATAATGACGAATTTATATTCAATCTAACAAACTGAATTAGGAAACTAATATAAAAATACATGCAAGTTTATATTATAAATATACAACACTTATGACTATTTTATACAAGTTAAATATGATTAATAAACACGCAAAACAGTTGCGAACAAATATGTAATCCCTATACTAGTTGTAAATAATTTAAGAAATAAATCTACAAATAGAAGACCTATATACTAAATATTCTAACATTCTACACTACATATACAAACTAACAAGAAATATACAATCTATAGACAATTCCAAATATGAAAAATGTAAACTATGTATACAATGTTTGTACACTAAATATACAAGCTATGTATACTAAACATACAAATCACCAACAAAAACATACAATTGGTTCGATTAGACGTCCATGGTTGTTTCAGTTTTTCTCCAATTTTTTTAGCAAATATCTCGTAAGAAATTACCTTGGAAACATTCATCAATCGTGTTGGAAGGAAGATCTTCTGCCATTGTACAATTTCTTTGCTCTAATGGATGACAAATATTCGATAATTAACGAAATATATCGTCGTGTTTTTCCTTCACAAACGTATATTGTATATTTTTGCAGTCGAAGAGTTTGATGTTATTAATGGTCATGAGAGGATGTCGTGGTGAAGAAGATGGATTAATACGTGGGATTTACACGATTATGGACGTGATCAATACAAGACCACGCCCCTAATTTTTAGCATTCGGTTACCAAATATATTTCGATTTGTTCCTATTTTACCCCATACTATGTATATTTTCTCATGTAAAGTGTATAGATTTATTTATATCCTGGACATTGATTTATATTTTTGATGGTGTGGATTTGGTCTTATGGACTTACCTAGGAGGGTGGTCTCACAGATCCTCCCATATATATATATATTTTCCATGCTTAACATTTTTTATAAAGGAATAGTTTTTAGATACACTTTCATAACATAACTTTGATTATAGTAAGAAGTTTGAACTTTATTTCTAACTCGGTAATACTTTGCCTCTCTCGATTAGGAAGAACTACGAACATTGAAAGACGAAGAGGTGCACGTAGGGGTCAGTCCAACAACAAGAACGGCAAGGGATATTCCTACTGATTCTAACTTCATTGAAATGATTTCCAATCTTCAAAGACAACTACAAAGCCAACAAAGTGAAATTAATGAGCTCCGAGCTAATAATAATGGAAGAGAAACTCATGATGAACCTACACCAGCTTACCCCTCAACATCAAGAACATGTAGTTGAAGCCCCTATAGTTCCTGCAACAATATGATCCATCTCACAAGAGCCTCTACTAGGTAGATGGAAATACTTTAGACCTATAGGCTTTGAAGGATCTAGTGACCCCTTAATCATAAGAGCATGGCTGAATACAATAGAAACCACTCTCAGATTGATGGGTTTTATTGAGTGAAGGAATTTTATGTGTGTCATGTTACTTGACAATGGAATACTAAGTGAAGGAATTGAGCAAAAACAATGTCAATTGAATGACATGAATGGAGTTTATTAAGAAGTTCAATGAAAAGTTTTTTTTTTATGAATATCAAAAGAAAACACAATTATAAGTTTAATGGCCTTCATCATGGAGACATACAATAATAGTTGAGGTGATGATACCCGCACATTATTTATTCGCAGCTTACTTAAATGGTTACCGATAAGGAATTCTACATAGATCTCATAGTGTTGAATATGCACGATTTTGATATTATCCTAGAATGGATTTCTTGGGAAAATATAACGCTATTATCGAATGTAGACGACAAAAGGTTAATTTAAAACTAAATAATGGAGAACAATGCATGCTTTTGGGAGAATCAAAAAGAAATCAAAGATATATATCGACTATGAAGGCAAAAAGTTATTGGATAGTGGGGCATGAGATTTTTGGCTAATAGAGTCGACAAAGGACAAGAAGTGAAGTTGATGATTAATGAAGTGCAAGTAGTTCGAGAGTTCACCGATGTAGAATAAAGAATTGCCAGAATACTACCGGATAGAGAAATTGAATTTGAAATTGAACTCATAGATGGATGCACATTACATGATGTCGGGGCACGTGCCCTATTAACCTTTTCTTTTGCCTTATATATTTAATATCTACTCTTAGAAATTGTACATTAGTTATGTTTAAAGAAAATAAAAGCCCCACTAATTTTTTTAATATAATATTTTATCATTATTTATTTTAAAAGGTATTAATTAATTAGGTTAAAACAAAGTGAGTACCGATCAATTATTTGTGACGTAGTTTATAAATCGCATTTATTTTGTGCCCCATTGTGAAGAAATCATGATCCATCCCCGATTGAACTCGTACTCAGAACAAATCCAATTTCCAAAGCACCATATAGAATGGCCCCATCGAGTTAAAAGTATTGCATGCTCAATTAAAAGAGCCCTTTGACTAAGGTTTCATACAACCGAGTCATTCATCATGGGGAGCTCGAGTATTGTTTGTCAAGAAGAAAGATGGGTATATGAGATTATGTATTGACTATAGAGAGTTGAATAAAGCGACCATAAAGAATAAATACCCACTACGAGAATTGATGATTTGTTTGATCAATTAAAAGGGTATCGATATTTTCAAAAATTGATTTGAGATCTGGTTATGGTTAGCACCAATTAAAGATAAGAGAATGAGATATTTTGAAGACAAATTTTTAGAAGTAGGGTATGGTCACTATGAATTTGTGGTTATGCCTTTTGGTCTTACAAATACCCAAAGAGCTTTTATGGATTTGATAAATCGAGTACTCAATGATTATCTTGATATGTTTGTTATAGTATTTATTGGTGACATCATTGTATAGTCAAAGAGTCGAGAAGAACATGATATACACTTGAGGATTGTGCTTGAGACTTTGAGAGAAAATAATTATATGCAAAATTTTCCAAATGTGGATCCTGGTTAGACGAAGAAAAAGAGAAATAGGAGGAAAAGAAAAGAAAAGGAAGAAGAAAGGAGAAAAGAGAAATAGGAGGAAAAGAATAGAAAAAGGAAAAGGAAAAAAATGGAAATGATTTGACTTTGAGTGTAGGATTTGACTACAATCTACTTTTTAGCCAACTCCTCAACTTTCATTCAATATTTTTGGGGCAACTGAATTTTTGGGTATAGAAACTTGCACTCTTCGTCACATTCTACTCTATGCTATTTTTGAGGTGGGGATTTTTCCTAACTTTACGTTTATTTCTCCTTGTTAAATGCCTCATATGTGTTATTTGATAATTATGCAACTACGCGATACGTGTCTTTATCCTGTCTTTACGTTGTTTATTTTGTTTTTTGGTTGTTTCAATATTGATTTTGTGTTCTTTTGATGTTTCAATGTAACTTTTACCAATTTTTACACTCTTTTTGTTCATGGTTTTTTTTATATTATTTAAGTTGTTTCTTGATTGTTTGTATATAATTTCCAACGTATTTGTTCTATTGTTTTTTTTATATTATTTATATGTTGTTTTTGATGTTTTAAATGTAGTTTTGATCTATTTTTATGTTTTTTTGTTTCCGTCTTGTTTTCTATATTATTTATGTTGTTTTTAGGTTGTTTCTACATTATTTTTAATGTTTTTATGTTATTTCCATGTTATTTTCGATTTCTTAATGCAACTTTTACCTATTCTTTCGTTTTTTTTGTTCTTGTATTGATTGCTATATTGTTTATATTTCTTTTATATAGTTTATAATATTTTTATGTTTTTTTATTGTTTTTGAAGTTTTCGAGCATTGGTTAAAAATAAAATCTCATTTTATATTGTTTTCAATGTGTTTTGTTATAATACGTGTTGCTCATGTGTATGTTTTTTTTGATTGTTTATTGGATTTCGATGATAAAATATATTATTTGATGGTGACAAAATTGTATTTTCACTAAAATTTTATTAGCCAAATATGTGAAAACATATTTGGAACAACTTTGAAACGATATCGTCAAAAAATCTGTGCGAATATAAGAAAGTCCAAGAAAAAGGCGGGAGCAGAGAAACGTAATAGGTGCGCAAAAGTCATTTTCCGACATATTGGGTATTTGTGTCATTATCAATTCATTAAATAGGGATGATAAAAGCTCGGATTTAATATATATATATATATATATATATATATGTGCGTATATTATGAATATTTGTGAAAAATTACAAAGAATAAATGGGTAAAATAGAAATAGTTAATATACGGACTTGTACAAATACGAGTAGAATATGAATATGAAAGAATTGTTTGAAACTAAAAGTATGTCTTATTTTGATATTATTTGTGAATTGTATTCATATATATGTTTAGATTATAAACAAATTAAGTTATAGTATTTTAACATAAATGTAGGTCCTGCAAAGGGGTGTGAAGTAAGGTTTAGAAATTGGGGGGGCTAAATAAACCTTACCAATTTTCAATTTAGTCCTTTTAAAATAATTCAACAAATACGTTGACTAAACAATTGTGTCCTTGATGGACAACTAAGTTGGCTTTTCAATAAGTTACCCACTCAATGGACTCTTTCGAGTCGTTGATAGTATAACTCCTACGCTCAAACCTAAACCTTAACTTGGGTCGATTGGTTTTTAACAAATGAAGACTTAACACCATTTGATTAGATTTTATCTTATTTTAAACACTTGATTTTTAGCACTTAGTTATTAATCTATTGATAGCAAATATGATTCTATCAAAGATATAAAGTAAATATGTAGGAAGATAAATGTGCTTTGAAAGTAAATGACACAGATATTTTTATAGAGGTTCAAGATGGGGTAATTCTTCTAATCCTCTCTTCTCCAACTCCTGTGAGAGAATCCACTAAGTAAGATCGGTTTACAAAGTGGTGAAAATGGTCTAGACAACCTTGATCACACAGTTGGCCTCTCTTGCGACTCAGTTCTTCACATGGCAATTGTCTTGCTATTTTCACTCACTTCTCAAGTTCTTGGATTTGATCATGAAGCCCTCCAACAAACTTGATAATGGTTTGACCTTGAACCTTCCTACAATTCAAAGCTTGGAAAGTAGACCCCTTTGATTCTTCAAAAGTTTTCTCTTCAACAGATTTGAAGTTGTCTTTCCTTCACACTTTGTGTTTGATCGATTTCCTTCAAGTTTCAGTGCCCGAGGAATTGCTTGAATGTTCTTGAGAATATTGCGGGTTAGATACTTTAATAATGATTGCTTGTTCGTGGTTCAGGTTGTCAAGGTAACCTCTTCTCAATAACTTCCTCACCTTTTATAGTGCACATTTTAAATTTTGCTCGTTGAAGAGACAGCTAATTGTCTGCAGTCTTTGATGTGGATATTTCCTCGTATTAAATGTCTTCACATCATTGTAGATTTCTCGACACAAGGTGCAAGTTTTCACATTGGTCTATTCATTTTGCACAATTCTGGGAAAAACACTTTAGACTGACATCTTTGACATATTACTATATTGAGTAATATTCTTGACTTTAATCAACGGATCTAAGTCAGTTGCTTTGATTAGACTGATGTCTTTACCCCAGGTGACTTGAGTCAACTCCAATCATTGGATAACTCAACTATCACTTCAACTTAAGACTTGGCTTCTTGATTTAACTTGACCGACACTTCTCACAGCTTGTCCCCAACTAACACTTCTTTAGTCGAGTCTTTAACTTCCTTCTTGGCCATACTCACCGACACACAACAGAGTCTTCAATTCAAATTCAGCTTGATTGACTTTCTCAGATTCCTTGGCATGGCCGACATGACTCACTTTTCCAGCCTATCTATTTCAATGTTACAAGGAAAATGGGGTGCCAACTTCCTAGTTAAGTTTTTACATGGTGTAGGTCCCAAGGGGTGTACGTGTAAGGTTTAGAAGGAGGTTGAATAAACCTTACCAACTTTTCGATTTTAGTCCTTTGAAAACAATTCGAGTTAAATTCACAGCTATGTCCTTGACGGACAGCTAAGTTAGTTAACCAAATAGAGTTAGCCACTCAACAGACTCGATTGAGCCGTTGATAGAATAACTCACCGCTTAGTCTAATACTTAACTTGGCTGTGATGAAATTTTCAAAGGAAGACTTAACAACCTTAAATGGTTAAGCTTTAGTTTTAACACTTGGGCTTGGCACTTAGTTAATTATCGCTTGGAATGCAAATTATTAGCCGATATAAATTATATGCAAAAATAAAATGTTTGAAATGTAAAAGACACAATAATTTTTATAGAGGTTCAAAGATGGGGTAATTCTTCTAATCCACTCTTCTCCAACTCCCCGGAGGAATCCACTAAGTATTGATCGTAGTACAAAGTGGTTAATACCCGTGATACAAGCCTTGATCACACAAATTGCTTCTCATCCGACTCACCCGCTCACAGTGCATGGGCGCTTTGCTACTTCACTCACTTGCTCAAGCTTCTTGGATTTGATCATGAAGCCCTCCAATAACTTGAGAATATATTATGGGTTACGCTTTGAATAATTGCTTCAATGTTCGTGGTTCGTAACCTTTTTTTCTCAAAGTGTTTTCTCGGCCTTTTATAGTGAACTTTCAAAATCTTCCCGTTGAAAAGATAGGCCGATTTCAAAAGTCACTTGAGTTCGTGGCTTGTCTTGTTGCGCCCTTGATGCCGACATTTTCTCATATTAAATGAATGTTCAAATTTTTCGAGTCCGACACGAGGTGCAAGTGCTTCCCATTGGTGTATTCCTTTTGCACGCTTCGATCAACACTTTAAGACATGGCAAAGATTGAAGTACTACTTATTTAAGTAAGCTTCTTGACTTCGTGAAACGGATTCTTTTTTCTTGTCTTGACTTGATCAGCTTCTTTAACTTCCCTAGGTGACTTCGAAGTTAGCTTCCAATCATTGGATAACTCATCTATCACTTCAACTTGAGATTTGGCTTCTTGAGTTGACTTGACTGACTCTTCACACAGCTTGTAACCCAACCGATACTTTTTCACTGTTCTTGACTTTTCTTCCTTGCCATACTCAAATTGCTTCACAAATGAGTCTTCATTCTAGTCTTTAGTTGACTTCTTGTATATCAACCATAGCGACTTCATTCATCTTATACAACCCTATCTATTACAATACAAATTACAAGAGAAAATGGGTGCCAACTTTCTAGTCTAAGTTTTATGTGGCATTCATCAAAATCTAATCAATAATTTTCCCAACAATTTTCCCCTTTTGATGATGCCAAAACTTAAAAACATACAAACAATATGTAGGCATCAAAGGTACATACATACAATGTAATAACAGAGAATGTATGCGTAGAATCAATATTTTTATTGATCATAACATTCTTATCCTTTACAAACTTGTTTACAATGTGTATCGTGCAAACATAACATACTATATTTTACACAAAAATATAGAAATTGCGAAATTTTTATTCATCGTATTTAAGACTTACATACATATGTATTTACAAGAGTAAAATACATGAAGGGGTGGACATCAACACTTCATCGCCTTTTGTCGCTCATTCTTTCTTCTTCACTTTGTCGCCCTCTCTCGCTTCTATTTCTCTTTCTTTTCTTCTTCTTTCACCGCTTTTTTTTCTCGTAGCTCTCTCTTGGCAACTTTGTCTCTTCTCTTTATTTATTTCCTTTCTTCCCACGGATGTGTTTATCTTCTATTTTCTTCTTCTTCATTCTTTTGACATAGTCAAGATTCTTCCTAGCCACTTCCCTATTGGCTACTTCATCATATCCAAATTTCAAAGATCCTTCCCTTCTTGCCCGGTCTACATATTCAATATTTTTGGATAGAGATCCGGGTTGAAAACCTCTCGTCTCCACTACTCCTTCCTCTTCCTCCTCGGGCGTATATCAGATCGAGTCTTCTTCTTACCACCGACCGACCGCTTGTAGTCCGTCACGCTTATCGCCTTCTTCACATAGCTTTAGACCTTTCTCCCAAGATAAGTCCTGTGCTTGTGCTATGGACATATTTTTGAAGTATCCCCAGATTCGAGCGTTTTGAATTCTTCTACTGACGTGGCTCGCCTCCGCCGTCCTGGGATGGCATCTATGTCTTTTCCGCCGTAATGCCTCCGTATTGTTTCAATATATCCATCACACGGCATCCATTTTTCCTTCAACCTCCTTCATCCCCGCTTCTACGATTTTTCTCTTCTCGACATGGTACAACAGAGTGTTGGAGCGCAGAGTCACCGAAGTTTGCTTATTATGTCGGGCTTGTGACAAGGCCTTGTTGAGGGGTTTCTGCAAACATTAGAGTCATATCTTTTGAACCTTCCCCTCAACTCGATTTTCCCTTTTCTTTCTTCTCTTTTTTATGCTATTTTCTCCTTCTTCTCAATCACAAGGCCCTTCTTTTTTCTCATATGCCGACCCTTTCCACATCTTCGTATTCCTCTTTTCCCTTTTTTGGCATCATCAAAAGAGAGAGGAACCCCCGGGAACATGCCAACAAGCATGAAATCTAGGCGGCCGATAGTCGAGTTTTGCTTGAGTCCACCGCGGTCTATGCCGCACGAAATTCTGAGCGGGTGTCTTTGGATTCGGTTGCCACTACTTCATTTCAAATGAGAAGGCAATTTGTTATCCATATTCTCCTCTACGCGCAAAAAGTTATTTTTTGTGAAATTCTCACAAGAGTTGCATTTTAGTGTTGTGGAGGTATGCATTCGGGTCAATATTTTCTTGCATCTTCCTCTTCATGTCGCAAATATCGCTCCGGATCAAAGATTTTATTGTAACGCCTTGAAATATCCGACTTGTTCTAGTCACATTGACGCTGTCGCTGACACCATTCCCTCGATTCTCACCACTATTCCGCAAGCAGACGGCCAGAAGATTGGCATCCCTATTGTCCGGGACGATATCCAATGTGGCCTGGTGCGTTTCTATCTTCTCAATCTCTCGCAAAGATTGTCTTGAAGACCTCTTGAACCTCGCATTTCACCTCGCCTCACCGGTGCTAAGCATCATCAAAATCAAAGTCTCACGGACGATAGAGTCTGTGGGAATGACTTGTTCAGACGGGGTGGAAGAGTCTCGCTTCTGAGCCGCTTTCTTCAAAGTTTCAGCAAAAATAGGAAAAGGGAAAGTTTCTTCAAATGCATCATCACGGACGATGGTATAGATTCCACCATTAGTCGCCTGATGATGTGCCCGTCGAGTTGATTCTCTCAGTAGCTTTAGGAGCCTCGCGCAGATGACTTTCGTCTCACCGGGCTCGTGAATAGTTTGGCTACCGACCGAGCCTCAACCGCCTTAACAGCCTTCTTCGGCTTCGAGAGTTTCGCTAAATGAATTTTCGAGTCCTCTACTGACCAAGAGTCGTCATCGACAATGATAGTCTTGAAGACTCGGCTCATCATCAAAATTGAATGTTTGACGAGTAGCCTTGAGGTCCGACTTACTCGTATTTGGAAGAGAGTCCTCACCGAGTCTTTTTGATGTGCGGTTTGGGTAGACTCACTTCATCAAGATATCGCATGAAGATTGTATCAGATCATCCTGGGAGTCATGAAGAGCAGACGATTTCCTCCTCTCAATCAAGCAATTATAGTCCGAGGAATGCTCTTATCTCCTTGATTTTTACCTAGGGAAGTCTCAACTTCCCTTAGGCCTTCATTACCTCCTACGGTCTCCTCACCGCAGCTGGGCCAGATAATCCCCCGACAAAGCGCAATCGCCTTAGGGGCTTCTGCAGGTGGCATCCACAGAGTCTCAACTCCTTGAATTGCACTTTCATTGCCCAGTGTTAACTCCTGTGCCGATCCATCCTCGGCTCCTCGACTTCATCAAGAATGTCCCACCGCAGCGCTTGGCATTTTAGCTGTAGATGCATTCAATTGTCCGAGCTTCGTTAGTGGAAACTTGTTGTGTTTCCTTTTCTTGTTCCTTCTCCACTCCGCCTCCTAGATTCATGGTGGAGTCATCCGCAACAACCTCCGACTCACCTACAAATGGTGGAGGGAGTTTCCCCCATCACCGGCGCACCACCGAGTGACTTTTGTTGGTCACTCTGCCTCCGCCTCCGGTTGTTTCCTTTGAGTGTTCAAACATGGGGCCAGGTGGTAAGACACCTTCGACAGGGGTTGGCTCGACTTGGGTGCCCAAATTCCCGCTACATCGCCAAGTCCCCTAGATCCGTCCCTCTTCCGAGTGAGTTGGGGAAGTGGTTGCAGAATAACGAGAGCAATCATGCATGTACCACTCCCAACGGATCAATTTCAAATGATTTGGAAGACTCTCCCCTGTCCCTCCACACCCGTTGCTCACGATCAACCTGGATTCCCGCATGGCTTGTTGTATTTCCAACTCCTCTCGCTTGCAGCAAAGAATAGATCCAAGTCCTCATCACTTCCCGAAAAGCATCGAAGTGAGGATGAGTATGATCATGGTTCCAATGAGAGGACAAATGCTGCCTTCTCACGAGCTTCACCTTCCTCCGCCAATCTCTCCTTCTCTTTTCTTTGAAGATTTACAAGATATCTAGGCAGCTATCTTCATCAAGTGCTTGACCATCATTTGTCAATGTGAGGAACTTCATCAATTCTTCCTTTTCCTCGATGAATTCAGTCTTTTGAACTATTCCCTCGATCGACTCAAACTTCTATTTCCTCCATTCTCGCAGACGATTTTGGATGTCCGGATACAAAGGGAGAGAGTATGACTACATCATCTTAATCCTCTCCCCGCCGCTTTTTTTTCGTGAATGAAGGGTAGCATAGTTTGCGCTTCTTCACCTCAAAGCAGCGTCCAGCCGCGCAGTGGAGACACACCCCGTCGACGAGGGGATTCTACTTTCTCTGCTAGGTCTTGTTCTCACTGCTCGCCCACCACACCGGGTCTTCCACTTGCCTCTCGTTGATTGCCTTCAGCAGATTTGGTGGTTTCATCAAACACTTCGAGACTCGCATTTCTTCCGTAGTCTCGCGATTTTCTCCACCGAGTGGCGACTTAGTGTCTTCTTAAGCTCGAGAGCTTGGTGATTCTTCTTCTTCTTTTAGTTGGCACTAGAGGAATGTCTGGTTCAACTTCCTCCTGCCTTCCTCAAAGGTAAAAGCTTTGCTTGTCTTAGAGGCGCCTTTTCTCGCCTTGGCGCTTCTCTTCTTCTTAATTCCCGGAGAAGGTATTAATGGTTCCTTCTCTCTACGCACAGCAGGGGCAGTGACTTCGGTAGGGTCAGTGACTCTTTGCAGGGGCAAAAAGTGTTTTTTTCTTTGTTCACCAAGGCCTTTTCTTCTTTGCGCCTACAGGGCAACTTTCTTTTTCGAGGGGAGACAACAGCTTGTTTCCTGGGGTCACCTAATTCCCTCACCGGTGTCCGCCCTCTTCTGGCGTATGCTCTCTTCCTGGCTCCGCATAAGTTGGCCTCGAAACATCTTCTTGTTAACATGGAATGATTTTCCATGTCAAAGGGTAACGCCTTTCATTTCCATCGATGGCCGATGACTAGGCCATAGCCAAGTGATCCTCCAAAGGATCCATCTTCCTTGAAGGACTTGTTGCCAACGCTCGCAAAGTCTGCCGTAAAACGAATTCAACCCAGCTTAATTTTCTTCTCTTCCATGATCGCAGCCCACGACAATCAATTTGGTCTCTGATAGCGATTGAAGCTTCCAAACTTCATATCCACGCACTTTGCGACGATATCCATTAACTTGTGATAATCGCCCTTCAAAGAGCCTTCTTGTCACCGTGTAAACCACTTTCGCAAAGACATTCCTGCCTGGCCACTTCCTTCCATGCATTTAATTTCTCGCATTTAATGCGGGCTATCTATATCCAATCATATGCTTGTTAGTCCAAGTGGATACGATAATCTAGAGAGGTGAATAGATTATCTCGATTTTTCAGATTTTGCCCTCTTTTTTGAATAATCAAGCAAATGAAAGCTAAATGCGGAAAATAAACAACACACGACGATTTAAAGATCTTCACCCCACCTAGGGACTATGTGCTCTACCACCCCAAAGATATTCGGATGAGTTTCAAAAAGAAAAAGAAATTTTATTAATTACCAAAATTAATACAACACTTTGAGGATTACCACAACCCTCTTACAACACCTTGAAGGAGATTACCACAATCTTCCTTCAACACCTTGAAGAGTACCACACTCTCCAACCACCTATCACCTAGATCACCCAAGTGTATTCTTACTACAAGAATACTCACAAGGATGTCTTGTGTTGAATGATGACCAAAATCAAGATTACAACTCAATAATGAATAATACAATTTGAGTACAAGTGTAATCAATAACTCAAAGCCTAGACTCAAAGAAGTGCAAGTGAAAATGCTTGTTAAAGCTAATACAACAAGATGAAAGTGTTTGCTTGTATGCTCTTTGCTTGTATATTGTGGTTATATCTTGTTGCTTGAATGAAGCCTCTATTTATAGAAGAGGTCTTGGCTTGATTTTCGACATAGGCTCCTCCTCTTGGGGAGTTATTTTTGCAAAAGAAACCATTTAAAATCAAGATTATAGTGTTAGAAATCAATCCCACAAATTAGGGAAAAGTTATCTCAAAATGCAATGAGATAGTTTGCTTTGAGACATATGGAGTGCGACTGGTCGCACGAGATAAGTTTGAAATGAGTTATCTCGCGGATTTTACACAGGGGGACCGGTCGACGGGGTCCAACCTATAACGCCCACCCTTACTACTGCTAGAAAATATATAAATAGTACATCTCGACCACAAACTCTATTTAAAACGTGTGATTTTTTTAATCCCCGTGACATTTTAACAACAAACAAGTAAAATCATTTTAATTATAAGATTAGGACAAGCCATGTCAACAAACAAAAGAGGTGACCAACCCCTTACACAACGCATACATCCACGTGTCAAACACAACCCACATCACCCACTATTTACATGTACATATTTACATCGAAGTTTTCAAAAGAGGGTACAACCCAAAATCAAAATATAATACATGACCAAAAAGGGAAAATGACCCATCAACGTAACCCAACAGGTCGTCATCCATGTACACTGTTGCTCTCAATAACCCGTAGAAGCTCCAAATACCGACCAAGAAACTCATGAAATCCAAAGATCACCAAACTCACCTACAATGCATGAACTACGTGAGCTAATGCCCGAAGCTAAAAAATCATGCATGCCGAAGAATAATGTACTACAAATGCAATGCATTCCAAAATGTTTTACCAAAAGTGCACAAAATGAGTTTGAAACAATTTATTCGAATCATTTCCTTTTATCGGGCCCTCGACCCATCTCGCTATGCACCGAAAATAACCCAACATAGTATTAATGATCAAGTTGTCCGGTTCGTATGTCTCACATACCCGGCAATGTCTCACATGGCAATCGATATCTATAATCAATCGCCCGCTCAATGCCTCACATACCCGGCGATATCTCACATGGCACTGGCATTAATAATCAATGAGCCTCGTCCGAATGTCTCACATACCCGGCGATGTCTCACATGGCACGAGCTCAATATATCATATAAGCATGACCTCATGCCTCGCACTAGCAAAGTGCCAACCAAAACCTTTTCCTTTTATACCAAGTCATGTCGTGCATGTCTCATCTCAACATTGCTCACATGTTTGCATGCACGCAAATGCCAATTAATGACATGCTCAATGAAGCAATAATAATCACACTCCAATATTCACCAAGAAACATATGAACATCAAGGTTTCCATAATGCATCCATCAAGATACAAGAATCGATTTAGTATCAATAAGACATGAAATACTATGTTCATGCATTGTAGTTGCAGATGGATTTTCACTTACCTTTCACCCTTGAATATCCTATTGAAAGTTAGCTAATTGTCTTTCCTTCCTAACCTTAGATGTAAAATAACCTCAAAAATAGAGAATATTAAACACGTTTACCATGTTGAATATTTTAAAAGGCCCTAAATATTATAATTAATTAATTAGTAATTAAACATACGGATATACAATTCGACTTTATTAAAACTCCCAAATACATCAATATATTATTCCAAGTATATTCTAACATCCTATAGTCATCAAACAGAGCCGCCCTGTGGGGGCGAGGCGGCGCCGCAAGACAGGGCCCCCCTGGGCGAGGCCCCATCCCCGGATTCTTTTTAAAAAAAATTGAATGTTTTAGAAAGCAACTATGTATAATAAAGACTACACAATACTTCAATAATGCTCATGGCCTGGTGGTTTGCTCTCTTTTCATGCGCATTGAAGTCATGACTTCGACTCCCAACTGAGCAAATTTTTTCCTTTTTTTTACCTCAAATTGTGGCCCAACTCAATTCCAAATCAAAACAACAGATAAAGAATGAGCCTTGAGACACAAAAAAAAAATAGACAAGAAAGAAAGAAAAAAAACAGGAAAAAGGAAAAAGCATGGGCATATACATATGCTTCATCTTCAAAAAATATTAATCAAAATCCCAAGCAAATATATTCTTTTACTTTCAGAATTCTTTATCTTAAATTCTTCTATTTTTCCATTAGTATTAATTGTATCAATGTCTATTAGATTTTGTGGGTTTCATTATCTTTTCAATGTCTATCTTAGAGTTTCATTATCTTCTCAATGTCTATTCTATTTTATTAAAAAAATATCGGTAAAGTAGAACATATGCAATGGAGGACTTGTATTTAATATTTTACATTAAATTGTGTTTTTTCATCAATAGAAAATTACAAATGTCTCCTACTTGAAAATATTTATTTAGACATGAAAAACATGAGAAAAGAAGACTAGTGGAGAATGCATCGAGATTCAAAGAGGGGCATTAAATGTCTCTTTTGTATATTTTTATGAAATTGAATACGTTGAAATTGAAATATATAATGTTTCATTATTTTATGTTTCGATCAATGAAATTATTTTTTTGTAACAATGATTAATTATATATTTTTAATTTTTATTTATATAAGTACAAAGGACCCCAAATGTTTTTTTTTTCAGACCGGACTCTATAAAACATAGGAACGCCCCTTGTCATCAAATATGCATCCTTCCAACTATTTTTCATTAGATTTGCATATAGTTCATAACGTAATTAATGATATACCCAAGTTCTAGTATATAGTTGGAATCTGAAATATATGAATATGATATGCTTATAAATATAGCTATATATATGCATATTCATTTTTTTATTATATTTCATTTTCTTTTCTTTTATAATCTTAGACTATAAATAAGATTTAATGGTTAATAAAATGAGTTAAGAAACCAAAGCTTTTTATTCTTCATATTTTTACAAGAACCCAGCTACTAAGTTAATTAGACAATTGAACCTAAATTAACCAATATGCTATTGAAAACTAGATAGTTATTTCCTCCTTATATTTAGGTATAAGTCAACCTGTAAAAATATAAACTACTAATTTCTACTTTTAAATGATCAATTTAGTGTTCCAAATTTGATAAAATACCCAAAATCTCAAGCTTGACTAGTTAATACTAAGCCTTAAGCATACAGTAAAATTCATAACCACCACAATTTTAATATTGAATATATACTCGCATCATCCAATTCTATTATCTAATTACCATGTATAACATTTTTCTAGGTTCAGGTGTTTCATTTATTTATATTATATTTATTTTGTTTCCCAAATCTTTAAGTACCCTGAAGAATTAATGATTCAAGAGTCTAAACTATTATACTCCAAATACATACATGAATTAGACTATATAATTTATTAATCTGACAATGATAAACTATTAAATTAACTATTCTTAACAATAGTCATTACCAATCCTAATCTCCTATTCTTAACTGATGTACTAACCCAATATAACCCAGACTGTCAATTATTAAATACGTAATTAGAATGAACAAATATATGGTAACATAAATAATACCTCATCACTTGTTCTTTTCAAAAATTCAAGATTTTGAATCCCCGAACCTTCGGCAGCGCGCAGCTATGGCGTGAGGGAGGTGTGACTTTAAAGATAATGATAGGAGAGATATACATACTAAATAGTGGAATTAAGGCGGTGACTAATTTCTTTAGTTCACTTATCCAATAGAACCAGGTGTATGTTAATATATTATCTAATAATATAAAAATTACACGTGCACTACCTATATATAACATATGAATTAATAAAGTTAAAGTAGTTTATGTTAGCCTCATGTATATTACATATATATATATATATATATATATATATTCCCACATATGATTAGGATATGATATATTTACAATAATACTTTATCTTATTATTATTACTATTGTATAATTACTATTATTTTAATAAAACTATTATTTTCAGATAATATATCATCTTATTATCGGTTCTTGATCGTACATTACATTAATCCGCTCAATCAATATGTTTGCATTTTAGGTTTCCCGATACACACATTTTTGCCACCTTTCATCCCTTAATTTACCACGTGCAACCTTGTAACTCTTTGAAGCTATCACGCAATTTAATAGCTAGCTTCTAATAGTCCGACAACTAAATACTATAAGTGAGTTCAAAAATATAGAACTAGTCATGCCATATAAAATAATCGGGATTATGTCGATAAGACATAACAAACATGTAATGCATGAACTATATTAGCCATCGAGAAGTGTGAGGTTCGGGTATTACACGACGGTCCGACCCCTATGTTGAACGAGCGTCGGGGTGATGAAAAATCGAAACAGGAAGTCTGAACTTGAAACCCATTTTCAGTACCTGGCCGCCCATAGGGTTGACCACGCCCTAAGCTAATCGCTTTGAATCGACTTAATAGTATCTTCCTTTTCATTTTCAATAAGTCTACACAACTTAACAAACTCATTAACGATCGCTTTTATTGGTAAGAAAAAGAGCCCAAGTATATCTAGAAAAATCATCTACAATAACGAAAGTGTAATTTGCCGTACCAATATCCCCATACAAATCTAAATGAAGGTTGTAGGGGCTTGGTTGTGGAAATATCATTTTTGGGCTTAAAACTACTTTTAACTAATTTGTTCTTTTGACAAGTTTTACATAAGCCAAGATTTTCAAAATTCAATTTGGGTAGTCCTTTTACATGTTGGTTTTTGTAGATATTTTTCAAATTTTTGTATCCAACGTGTCCAAGCCGCCTATGCCATAAACTTGTTAAATCATTATTGGCGACAAGACAAGAAACATTTTGACTAACCAAATCACTTGTACAAATTTTGTAAAGATTGCCTTTTCTATTTGCTTCACAAATAATTTCATCATTTTTACGAATAAGGCATTTTTCTTTATTGAAAACAACATTATAATTTGAATCACAAAGTTGGCTAACACTTATAAAATTAAACTTAAGCCCTTCTACCAAAAGAACATTACTAAGAGAGAAAGAAGAGTTACCAATTTCTCCATTTCCAAGAATTCTTCTTTTGCCATTGCCGAACATGACCATACCCTCTTCTTGAGTTTGATGTTGGTAAAAAGTTCTCTCTTTCAGGTCATATGGCGTGAACATCCGCTGTCCACGAGCCATTTCGAATCCTCCATGGTTGTTATAGCGCCTATTACCTACAAATGAACCATTTTTAGGTACTCTATAGTTTTTGGGTCCATGGGGGTTAGCCTTGAGAGCTTTGGGTCTCCAAACAAAGCTAAAATTGTTCTTCAATTTACAATTACTAACATAGTGACCAACTTTACCACAATAAAAGCAAATAAGATCATGTGCACTCTTAGCTCGTACAATAGTTGGTCCTTGGTCATTTTTCTTTGAAAACGGTTAAAAAGGTTTATAACCAAGTCCTAATTTGGAATGCTCACCTCTTTTTGTATCTAAAATTTTTGTAACTTTGTCCGTGCTAATGTTAAAACGATGCACATCCTTTTTAAACATTCAATATCTTTGGTGAGTGATTCCTTTTTGGTTTCAAGAGTATGAACTCTAGTAAGAGTAATGGCATGAGCTTTATCAAGAGATTCATATGAAGTGAATAATTTTTCCTTTTTAACTTTAAGCTCTTTATGCTCTTTTTTCCAAATCTTGTATTTGACAATCAATTTTTGAAATTCATTTTGCAATTCATCAAAATCACATTGTAAATCATCAACTAAGGAAGAGGATGAAACATTAGAGCGCACTCGTTGTTTTAGTCATCTATGGCCATAAGACCATGTTCGGTTTCTCTTTCCTCGTCGGTTGTTTCAAGTAATTCATCCCAAGTTTTGACCTCCGCATTTAGAGCCTTCTTTTTAGAAAATGGCTTTTTTTCTTTTTGTTCCTCCTAATCGAAGTTTTGGGCAATCGACAATGAAGTGTCCGGGTTTTCCGCATTTAAAGCAAGCATTATCTCTTGTTTTCTTGCCTTATTTTTATTAATAAATTTTGCAAACTTTCGAACAAGAGCGCGTCTCCTCATCATCATCATTATCATAGTATGCATTATCGGAAGATGCAAGACCTTTAGGAATATTTTGCATACCCGATTGATTGATGGTTGGTTTGGAATTTTTCCTTTCTCGAGATAGACTTCATAGATGAGAAGGTTCCCAATGAGCTCGTCGAACTTGAGTGTCTCAAGATTTTGTGCCTCCATGATTGTCGCCACCTTTTTCGACCATAACCCGGGAAGTGCATTCAATACCTTAGTCACCTTGTCATCTTCGGAGATGACTTTACCGAGGGCCACAAGAGGATTGACAATGTTGTCAAGCCTTTCCACCATCTTAGATATGCTTTCACCATCATGCATGTTAAAGTTTTCAAAGTCTTTAACAAGCATGGTCTTTCTTGCTCGCTTGACCTTCTTTTTGTTCCTTAATATATGGTTTCCAATTTTTCCCAAACCTCATGTGCCGATCTTATGCCTCTTATGCGATTGTACTCCTTGAAAGGCTTAGGAGTCGAGGTGCCATCCTCTAATTTAAGGCCTTACCATTAAGAGAGAAGGCCTTCTTGTCGCTTTCATCGAACTCCTTGAAAGGCTTAGAGTCGAGGTGCCATCCTCTAATTTTTTGGTTGGTTGATCAACTCCTTCAACGACCACATTCCAAATGTCGAACCCGCACACTTGTAGAAAGCACTCCAAAATGCGTAGTTGTTGGCGTCGAATAGTGGTGGCTTGTTGGTGGAGGCGCCGGTGGTGAGATAAGCATCATTCGTAGCTACGGATCTTTCCTCTTTACTCGAACGAGCTAGCCAAAGAGTTTGGCTCGATACCACTTGTTAGTCCAAGTGGCTACGATAATCTAGAGGGGGTGAATAGATTATCTCGGTTTTTCAAATTTTGCCCTCTTTTTCGAATAATCAAGCAAGGATGAAAGCTAAATGCGGAAAATAAACAACACACGGCGATTTAAAGAGCTTCACCCCACCTAGGGACTATGTGCTCTACCACCCCAAAGATATCCTGGACGGGTTTCAAAAAAGAAAAAGAAATTTTATTAACTACCAAAATTAATACAACACCTTGAGAATTACCACAACCCTCTTACAACACCTTGAAGGAGATTACCACAATCTTCCTTTACCACCTTTGAAGAATACCACACTCTCCAACCACCTATCACCTAGATCACCTTAGCTGTGTTCTTACCACAAGAATACTCACAAGGATGTCTTGTGTTGAATGATGACCAAAATCAAGATTACGACTCAATAATGAATAATACAATATGAGTACAAGTGTAATCAAGAATTGAAAGCCTAGATCTCAAAGAAGTGCAAGTGAAAGTGCTTAGCTAATACAACAAGATGAAAGTGTTTGCTTGTATGCTCTTTTCGCTTTATCAGGTTACATCTTGTTGCTTGAATGAAGCCTCTATTTATAAGAGAGGTCTCGCTTGATTTTCGACATAGGCTCCTCCTTGGGGAGTGATTTTATGCAAAAAACCATTTAAAATCAAGATTATAGCTGTTAGAAATCAATCCCACAAATTAGGGAAAAGTCATTAAAAAATGCAACGGATAGTTTGTCGACACATATGGAGTATGACCGGTCACAGAGAGATAAGTTTGAAACGAGTTATCTCGCGACTTTTACACAGGGGGACCGGCCGACGGGGTCCGACTGGCCGACCCCCTTTGTAGGTCCCAAGGGGTGTGAGTGTAAGGTTTAGAAGGGGGTTGAATAAACCTTACCAAATTTTTCGCTTTTAGTCTTTTTTTAAAAAAAATGTTTAGAGTTAATTTCACAGATGAGTCCTTGATGGACATCTAAGTTAGTTAATCAAAGAAAGTTAGCCACTTAACTCGACTCGTGATGAGTTTTTCAAATGAAGACTTAACACCCTTGAATTTGGTTTAGTTTGTTTTAACACTTGACTTTAACACTTTGTTAATTATCACTGATAGCAAATTTATCAAAGAGATATTAAATAATATGCAGAATTGAAGTGCCGAAATGTAAATGACACAATAAATTTTATAGAGGTTCAAGATGGGGTAATTCTTCTAATCCTCTCTTCTCCAACTCCTGGAGAAATCCACTAAGTATTGATCGAGTACAAAGCTGTTATCACCCGTATGCAAGTCTTGATCACACAAATTGACTTGATCCTTTGGGACTCATCGAGATGCCTTTGGTCACACAAATTGCTTCTCGTGACGACTCGCCTTCTTTTTCGTGGCCGCTTTGCTACTACTACCACTTGCTCAAGCTTCTTGGATTTGATCACGAAGCCCTCCAAAAACTTGAGACTGTTCGACCTTGAACCTTTCTACAATCCTCCGTGGAATGTAGACCCTCTTATTCTTCAAATGTTTCCTCTTGAACCGATTGAAGTCGACTTTCCTTCACGAAGTTAGTGTTGGATTGATTTCTTCAAGTTTTGCTTAAGGATTAAGCTTGAATGACTTGAGAATATTTTTCCGTTACAGTCAATAATAGCTTGAATGCTTGTGGTTCGTATGCAAGGTAACCTTTTCTCAAAGTGATTCTTCACTTTTATAGTGTTCTTTTGAAAATATGCCCGTTGAAGAGATATGCTAATTTTCAAGAGACACTTATGGTCGCTGGCTTGTCTTGTTGTTGCACCCCTGAAATTGACATTTCCGTATTGAATAAACCTTCACTTTTCGTAGTTCTTTCACAGCAAAAAGGCTTCCTATCGTTTATTCCTTTTGCACGCTTCTTCTCGGGATCGAGCACTTTAAGAAAAGGCAAAGATGGAAGTATTACTTGTTTAACTTTATTTGACTTCAGGCAACGGATCCTTTTCATTGTCTTGACTTGATCAGCTTCCTTAACTTCCCTGTGTGACTTCAAGTCACCCCCAATCATTGGATGACTCATATGTCACTTCAACTTGAGACTTGACTATCTTGAGTTGACTTGACCGACACTTCACATACTTGTATCTCACCGATACTTCTCCAAATGAGTTCTTGTCTTCTTCCTTGCCACACTCACCGCTTCACAATGAGTCTTCACTCTAGTATTCAGCTTGATTTCTTTCATATCCAGCATAGCCGACTCAACTCACTGCATAACCCTATCTATTACAATGCATTTTACAAGGAAAATGGGGTGCCAACTTTCTAGTCTAAGTTTTACATGGCATTCATCAAAATCTAATCAATAAATTCCCAACATTTTCCCTCTTTTTGATGATGCCAAAACTTATAACATACATTCAAAAAGTAAATAACAAAGATACATACACCAATGTAGAAACATAGAATGTATGCGAAAAAATCAATCTTTTATTGATCATAACATTCTTGTTCTTTACACAATCATTTTTACAAAGTGTATCGTAGCTCGTAATACCATAGTGTTCTATATCTATGAAAGTATAGAAATTACACGATTTTTATTCAATGTACGTAAGACTAACATACATATGTATTTACATCAAAAAATATATGAAGGGGTGAACAAAGAATACTTCAACGCCTTCGCTACTTCCTTCTTTCTTCTTCACCTCTTTCATCTTCTCGCTTTTTTCCTCTTTTTCTCATCTTCACCGCTTTTTTTTCTCATAGCTCTTCTAGCAGCTTTATCTTTTCTTTTTCTTTTTTCTTGTCTTCACGATGCTCTTCCCATATCTCATCCTGGTTTCTTTTTTCTTCTTCTAACCTTTTTACATATTCAAGATTTTCCTGGCCACTTCCATATTGGCTACTACATCATATCTGTTCCCAATAGATCCCTCATTTCTTACCCGGATCTATGTATTCGATGTTTTTGGGCAGAGGTCTGGTCCAAACCTCTTCCTCCATCGCTTCTACCTCTTCCTCCTCGTGTGCATTGTAGTGGGGCCTTCTTCTTCCCAAATTGAGTGACCAAAGCAGAGTGACCAAAGCAGAGGATCGCCAGAGTCTCACGCCTGTCAGCTTCTTCGCATAGCTTGAGGCCTTTTTCCCAATACAAGTCCTGTGCTCACTATGGGCATGTTCTCAAAGTATCCCTCGAATTCAAGCATTTTGAATTCATCAACTAATATCGGCTCGCTGATGTCCAAATTGCATTAGTGTCTCTCGCTATTGAATGCCTCTATATTGTTTCAAGATATCCATCACTCGGGCATCCATTTTTCCTTCCACCTCCTTCATCCATGCTTCTACTATCTTTCTCTTTTCAAACATGGGTACCGCAGGTGTTGGAGCCGGCAGAGTCATCGAAGTTTGCCGATGATGTCACTATGACGAGTCCTTGTTAAGGGTTTTAGCAATCATTAAAGTCATGTCTTTTGAACCTTCCCCTCAACGATTTTCCTTTGCTTTTCTCTCTCGATCCTCGCTTGTCTTCTTCTTCACAGATGTTTTCTTCTCACCGCATACCCTTCCAACTTCTTCTTAATGTATTCTTCTTCCCACTTTTTTGGCATCATCGAAGGAGAGAGGAACCCCCCGAATAGATAGCAACATGAAGTCTAGGCGATCGATAGATGAATTATGCTTTGAGTCCTTGGAGTATGCCGCACGGAATTGAGCGGGTGGCTTTTGATTCACCGCCACTCAGCTTCATTTCAGCCATGAGAAGGCTCAATTTATTCTCCATAGTCTCCTCAACGCCAGCAAGCTCTTTCTTATGGAATTCACGCAGTTAGCTTGCATTTCAAAGGTTGTTGTGAGATTCATGCATTCTCATCAATATTCGCTTGCATCCTTCTCTTCATATCAAGATTATCGCCTCCGCATCAACATCTCATTATACAACGCCTTGAAGTATCTAACTTGTTCCACACGCATTATTTGTTGTTGTTGCCACCATTGCCGGATCCTCCGACTATTATCCCACGCAGACGCCATAAGATTAGCATCTCCGTTATCCAAATCATGTCCAGGAGGCCTGGTGCCTTTCCATCTTCTCTATTTCTCGCAAAATTGCCTTGAAGACTTCTAACCTCACCACCTACGCCTCGCCTAGAGGCCAAGGCAAAGCACGAGTCGAAATTTGTTGAACGATGGTGTCCGTGGGAAGAATCGGGTCGTTTGTGGAAGCGTCTCTTTTTAGCGGATTCTTCATCGAGATCACGCAGCCTCCAATGAGAAGGAAATGTTTCTTCAAATGCATCATCACGGACATAGGAATATGTTCAATGGTGACTCGTGGGCCGTGATGTGCCTTGGCTGAGTCGATTCTCATGTAGAATCGAGCCTACGCAGCTGATCGTGATTCACTGGGTCTCATTGTGGTATGGACTCACCGGCCGAGCCTCACTGCCTCAACAAAATGCCTTCATCGGTCTTAGTCGTTTTTCCTTGAGTTGTTTGGTCTTCGCCATATCGCTGGCGCTATCGTGAGGATGATGAGACTTGAATGGGTGGCTCATCATCGAAATTGATCGCCTAACAAATAGCCTTTAAGGTCCGACTTACTCGTGCTTGGGAGAACATCCTCACCGAGTCTTTGATTTGCAATGGGGACAACTCAAACCATCTTCACCTTCGTATCCTTAAAAATTTACGCCTAGTTGTCTTGGGAATCATGAAGGGCACTTATCTCCTTCTCGTGATGCATCAATGATAGGATGAATGTTCTCAGGTTTCTGCTTTCTTTACCTTGGGAAGTCTCAACCTCCCATAGCCTTCACTACCTCCAAAGAATCTCAATCAGCCGAGACTTTGACAATCCTTCGACAGCCTCAAATTATCTTAGTGGTCTTCATAGATGGCATCCACATGAGTCTCGGGCCCCGTGGATTGCACTTTCAAAGGCCTGCAGTGTTAACTCCCCTGGGCGATCCATCATGTGCCTCGACCGCATCAAAGCAACGCTATTGGCCTACAGAGAAGCTGGCACTTCACCGAGACAATCTCAACCGGCTCTGAGCCTCGCAAGACAACTTGATGTGTATCTGCTTGTTTTTCCTTCTCCACTTCACCTCCTAGATTCGTTGTGGAGTCACCGCAGATTCTCCGACCTAGCCGCAGCTGGGGGAGTTTTCCCCGCCGGCACACCACCGAGTGACTTGATTGGGGTCACTCTTCTCCGCACTCGGGCCGTTTCTTTGAGTATTCAAATGTCTGGGGCAGGTGGTAAGACACCTTAAGTAGGGGTTGGCTCGACCGGGTCCCTACGCTCCTCAGCCATTGCCGCCCTTTAATGCCTTCTTCGTTGAGTGAGTCAAGTGGTTGCAAAGAACAACAAAGTGGAAATTTGTCGCACCACTCCCATAGGGTCAATTTCCACCGTGATTTGGAAGATTCACCCGTCCTTCCATCACCGCTGCTCATGTAGATCTTGGATTCCCGCATGGCTTGTTGCATTTCCAATTCTTCTCAAAAGAAGAAATAGGTCCGTGATCCCCATCACTTCCTGAGAGGACATCGAATGAGGGGGGAGTGATCAGGCCCCCCAATGAAAGGACGATGTTTTCTTCTCGCGTGCCTCACCTCTTCTCGCTAACCTTTCCTTCTCCTTTTCTTTAAAGATGGTTAAAATATCCAAGCGCTTCTTCATCAAGTGCTTGGACCACTTTGGTCAACCCAAGGAAATTCATCAGCCCTCTTCTTCTTCAATAAATTCTGGTCTTTGAACTGCCTCGAGTGACTCAAATTTCCACTTTCTCCATTCGCGCAGACGATTTTGGATTTCTCGCATATGGTGGAGATAGTATCATCAAATCATCATCATCATCCTCTTGCCGCCCTTCATTCTCGTGGATTGAGGGTAGCGACTTTGTTGCTCAACATCCTCAAGCCAGATCTATCGCAGCGGGACACAACCCCGTCGACAGTGAATCACCTTTTCACCGCCTTCTTGCTCCTCAAATTGCTCGACTACACTGGTCTTCGCTTGCCTCGTGATCGGCCTCAAGATACTTGGTTGTTTCATCTATAATTTCGAGACTCTAATTCTCCAACAGCCTCAGATATCTTTTCCAACCGAGTGGTAGACTCATTGTCTTCTCAAGCTCTGAGAGCTTGGAAATTCTTTTTCTTCTTTTAGTTTTCACTAGAGGAATTTTTGGTTCGATTCGCTTCCTCCGAGTCCTCCGCGGGGGCCGGTGCTACCTTCTTTGTCCGAGGAGCTGGCTTTCTCGCTTATCATCCTTCTTTTTCGATAATCGAGAAGGCATTTGGTATTCCTTCTCCATCGCGGCCGCAGGGGCAGTGACTTCCGCTTCAGTGGGCAAAGGTGTGGTTTTTTTTCTTTGTCATAGGGGCAGCAGCTTTCTTTGCAAACCGCAAGGGCGGCCTTCTTCTTGGGAGAGGAGGAGACAACCTCGCTTTCTTCAGTGGTCACCGATTCCCCTCACTTATGTCCGCCTTCGCATAAGCTCTCTTCGAGCTCCCGAGAGATTTGATCGAACATCTTCTTTGTTGACATGGAACGCTTTTCCATGTCGGAAAGGAACACCTTTCACCTCCATTAACCGCCAATGACAAGGTCATACCCAAAGGATCCTCCGGGACCCATCGCCCTTTGAAGGACTTGTTCCCAACATTTTCGCGTAGTCCTGGCCAGAGATGAGTTCTCCTTCAGCTTGACTTTCTTCTTCTTCCATGATCGCAAAGAATGACGATCACCTTGGTTTTGATAGCTGGTTGTGGCTTCCAAAGTTCATATCTACGATTTGGCAACGATGTCCATCAATTTGTGGTAATTGTCCTTCACCGCTTGTCGGCTGTAAACTACTTTCGCAAAGACACTCCTGGCCTCGCCACTTCTTTCCACGCAGCAGCCCAGTTTACATCACCATAGATCTCCTAGACTCTTCCGCCAAGAGGTAAATAGTGTTCCGCCAAGTCCTTAGCAAAGTGATAGTAAATTCTTGCCATGTACAGAGACTTGATGCCCTCATCGTGAACTTCAAATCACATAGAATCGCGCACCTTTCTACGTAGGTCATCCAAACTCCATTGTGAGAAAGGGTTTCACCCGCACTTCTCCACCTTCTCGCCTATTTTCTACACGAGGTTTCATCGACTGCTTGATCATTCCTTCAAAATCCACGGTAGAACCAAATGTGGATTTGTTTTCCCAACTTAACAAAATCGTAAGTAGAGGCCGCTTGATGTTTTACCAAATGAAACTTTGAAAATTTGTTTTGAAAATCTAATAGGGTTTCGAGAGAAAAGTTTTTTTCTTTGCTTTGGGAGAGATGAACAGCTTGTGTAAAGTGAGAGAAAAATGAATGAAAGGGTATATGTATGGGTTATGAAAGGACATGCGACGTTTTTTTGAATTTTGATCGAGATCAACGCTTAGATTTAGCACGCCGATTAACATTTAATTTCTCGCATTTAATGCGGCAAAGATTTATATCCAATCATAAGCTTGGTATGCAACTTTTTGATCAGACACGCCATAATTACGCTAACGCTATTCTTAAAACATTTCCGCTTATTAAAAACGACCGTGCTTTTGTCACTTTGCTCATAAATTACTCAAATTTTACTTTTAGCCGATTCAACTCTTCTTCTCTTTGTTCACATAGTGACTAATCATACCTAACCTCGGTGCAAAAATTACTTTCCGATAAGTGCTTATTCACTTAGTTTATCCAAGAGCTTCATTCTTCTCCTATCTTTTTAAGTTCTATCTCTTTTTTGTGAGTCTTCCGAGTGTTAACTCACCAATTAACCCTAACTCATGCTTGAGTTCTTCAAATCTTGATTCACATAGTGGCTTTGTGAATATGTCGCCTAACTGCTTATCGCTTGAGATGTATTCCAAGGTGATGTCCTTCTTTTCAACATGGTCTCTTATAAAGTGATATCTCGACATCAATGTGCTTTGTTCTTGAATGCAACACGTGATTTTGTGTGATTGCAATGGCACTTGTGTTCTCACACATAATTGGAATTTCTTTTCTTTAATTTCATAATCTCTCACCGTTGTCTCATCCATCGACTTGGGCACAAGAAATACTCAGCCTATGTATTCTGCGCCTCAGGCTTGTGGATGTGGTTATTGAATTTTGCTTTTTGCTAAACCAGAAATTAGCCTATTTCCAAGCATTTGACATGTACCAAGTACTTTTTCACAACTCTACATCCAAAGATAGTCATAATCAATAACCAATTAGCTTGAATCCACCTTCCTTTGATACCAATTAGCTTGCTTCCCTTCAAATACCTCAATATTCTCTTGGTCAAAATATGTGGCTTTCTTTTTTGAGCAGATTGAAATCTTGCACATACACCTACCGCAAAGGTGATGTCCGCCTACTTGCCGTGAGATAGAGCAATGATCCAATAAGTGCTCTATATCTTGTTTGATCCACATGCTTGCCATCCGCATCCATGTCCATTTTGATCGATGTATTCATTGGTATTTTCACGTAAGACTTCTTTCCATACCAAATTTATTCATTAAATCTCTCACAGACTTTTTGTCCGACTTATGAAAGTTCCATCCTAAAGCTATTTTACTTGAAGTCTTAGAAAGAATGTCGCCTTCTCCCATCATGCTCATTTCAAATTTGCTTTACATGAGGTTTGAGAATTTATCACACAGCTTCTTGTTTGTGGATCCAAAAATGATGTCATCCACATATATTTGAACTAGCAGATACTCTTCCCATATTGAATTCTCGAGAGTGTTCTGCCTACTTTGTCTTTTGTGAATCCATTCTCAAATGTGAATTGTGATAATGTATCATACCATGCTCTTTGCCTGCCTCCTCCATATAGAGCTTTCGAGTTTGTACACCTTATCTCCAAGACTCTTCCGCTCAAATCCTCGGAGGTTGTTCAACATATACTTCTTCTTCCAACAATCCATTTAGAATCCACTTTTCACATCCATTTGATATACAATGAAGTTCTTGTGAGCAAAGATAGACAAGAAACATCCTTATTGCTTCAAATCTTGCAATAGAGCAAATGTTTCATCAAAATCCATCCCTTCTTCTTGGCAAGATCCTTTGGCTACCAAATGTGGTTTGTTTCTTACCACAAGATCTTCCTCATTCATCTTGTTTCAACACCCATTTTGTGCCAATAACATTTTGATGGGTTGGTCTTTGAACCAATTTCCACACTTTGTTCCTTTTAAATTGATTCAAATTTTTCGCATGGCTTGAATCCAATGTGTGTCATCCAATGCTTGTGACACATCTTTTGGCTCTATTTGAGAAATAAAACAAGTAAACATTGCTTCTTGTTGAGCTCGATCTGGTTCTTACACATTCTCTTACATCTCCAATGACTAGTTTGGGTGATGGTCTCTCACCCATCTTACATCGATTGAGTAGGTTAGCCGGATTCACTATCTTGCACTGTTATTTTGATCAACTCTCTCATCATCACTTAGCCGCAAATTTTCCATACTGCCTTTTGAGATTCAAATATCTCATCTTCATTTGGGTTTCTAACTCCAAATTTTCCTCCCTACATAGGGACTCTTCTCGCATGGTCATTTATCTACCTTGTCACCGACTCTTCAATGTCTTATCCATTTATATCGGTTTATCAAACACCACATGGATGGACTCTTCAGAACCATTGTCCTTTGTTGAGCACTCTATAGGCTTTGCTTTCAAATTGAGTATCCTAAGAAGATACCTTCATCGCCTTTAGCCTCAAAAGCCTTTTAAATTGTCTTTGCCATTATTATGGGTGAAGCATTTACATCCAAATATTCTAAAATACGCAACATTCGCTTTCTCCTTGTCCAAATCTCATAGGAGTCTTTGTCACCGTCTGCTTATCATGCATCTATTTTGAGTATAGATGTTGTGTTTATTGCTCACCAAAATCTTTTAGGGTAAAATTTCTAAACCTAACATAGTCCTTGTTGCTTCCTTGAGAGTTATGTTCCTTCTTTCTACAACTCCATTCTCACAAGGAGTCCTTTGCTGAGATAGTTCATGAGCAATACCATTTTCAACACACATACGAAGTTATTATTCCATCGACAAACTCAGCTTCTTCTCACGATCTTATCTTTATAATGGTTTGACTCTTCTCATTTTGAATTCTTTTCATCACTTGTGGTAGCTTCAGAAGGTCTCTTTTCTTCTTTCACATGAAAATTATCCATGTATATCTTGAATAATCATCTACTACTACCAAGGTGTATTTCTTTTCACTTATGCTAGCTGCTCAATCGACCAAATAAATTCATATGCAACTCGCGGCAATATCCTTGTTGAAGATGGACATGACTTTTCTTTGAATGATGATTTGATCCGCTTCCCATCCGCATGCATCGCAAACACTTTCCTTCTTGTAGACACCGAGTCCGGGCAAATTCTTCTACAAAATTACTCCTTGCAATCTTCTTAATAGTTTTGAAATTCAGTGACTCACTTTTCAGTGCACAACCAACTTGATTCGGCCGCGGCTCTTAGCTAGCAGACAGTGTTTTGGTGTTGCAGTGACCAATCTACCACGCATGTTCTTTTGTCTACATCTTTGCAAAGACTACTTCATCGATTCAAAGATCCCTCGATTTGACATACTCCCATATCAATCCAACATTGTAGCCTTTTTCACAGAGTTGGCTGATGCTTAACAAGTTAAAGTTGAGCCCTTCAACATATGCAACATCCTGCGGTGATTGCTAATCCATTTCTTTTGATGGATCCAAAGGCTTTTATTTCCCCCCGAGCTTCATTTCCTCCAAATATGACTTTTGCACCTTTGACCTCCTTAAATTTTGACAAATGTTTCTTGTTTCCCCATTCATATGTCCGAATGTACCACTATCCATGTACTAGGTTCCTTGGCACTACCTATTCCTTGAACTCCGCAATCAAGGAAATTAGGTTTTAGGTGCCCATACTTGTCCGGGTCCCGAGGGGTTAGTATTGTAAGATGATCCAACCAACCTATAGCCAAATGATTTGACTCTAAGAGGTTGCCACCTATCCTGCTCCATAATCATAATTTACTTTGGCAAATTGTTTGGGGTTTTAGGTTCATACAAATGCCTTTTTGTCCGTATGCCTCGTGTGTGTGTTTTAGCAATTTCTTCTTTGGGAGTTGTGATATCTCTCGTGTAGTGCTTGGGTGCATATGTGTGCCGATGATAGCTCTTTTGCCTTTGGAATGGCCTTAGTCGAGTTCTAGGCCTTTGCCATCTGTGCATGTATTCCATAGATCTTTGCGTATTTTTCATATTGTACCAATCACTTGCTTGGGTAATTTCTACCATTCCCATCATATTTGTTCCTTTTATAGAACTTCTGGGGCTTTTGGTAGCTCGCTTTCTTCTTTACAAAGTATTTCCTGCTTGGAGTTTGGCCGAGAACTTTGCTAAATTTCTTCTCGTATGTCCTCTCGATGCTCAATCAAGTTGTTTTCCTTTTCTTTTATAACCAAGGCCACGCTTTGTTTGTGATTGTGCTTTGGAGTGAAAGTGTGTGTAACTTTTGGTGTCTTGATTTTTGAGATGCTTCATTACTTGAAGATCCTTTTTCCAAGATCACTCGAGTTTGACTATGCACAAAGGAATTGAATCCTATGCCTGTTTTATCTCCACATTCCTTTTGGCTCATGATAAGGTCATCCAAAGATCTAGAAGCCTTAGTGAATGAGGCAATCACATTTTTGAGGTCATTTTCCTCTTTTCTATAGCAGCCTATCTCTCGCTATTAACTTAGCATTTTCAAATTTTAGTTCTTTATTCTCATCGCCTATGTGACTTAGAGTACTCGCCTCCTTAGTTAGTTGTGAGTTTTGCTTTTGAGTTGGCGTTCTCCTCATGTAGTAGTGTGTGTGAGGATTTAATGTGCTCAAGTCTTTCATCATTTTGCCTAATGAATCATAAAGATCGTGGGTAATGAAGTGTGTGTGTCACAACCACTATCACTAGAACTGAGTGAGATGAGTTAGAGTGTACCTCATCTTCTTGGTCGTTGGTCTTGTTCTTCGGCCATTAAACAGATCAAGGCTTCTTCTTCGAGTCACTTGAGTAGTCACTTCACTACTCTCCGAGTCCGTGCGTTTTTGACTTGACTGCCTCAAAGAGCTTCCGCAGCCAACATGGCCTTTTTTTCTTCTTTTGTCTTCTTTCTCTCAAGATTCTTCTTTCCTCTTCATTCATGTATTTGTTGACTACAGATATGGGTAATCAATGGCATAGTGACTGGTTGCCGTCAGCCCAAAGATGGATTCTCAACGCTTTTTATCCGCTTCTTTCCATTCTCGATTGTCACTTTTTGGTACTCAACCTTTGATGCTCGCTTCTCTTGGGTGACCTATCTTCCTCGGCTTAGAGGAGCCGAGTGTCTTCCGAGGATTCACCTTTGCCTCTTTTTTGTAATTTTATTTTCCTTGATTTGCTCGTGAGCCTTCACAAATCAAAGTTAGCTTATCCTGCATTTCTTCGCCGCCTTGCATGATTTGACTTTGTTGAACATGGCTTTGTCCAAGGTCTTGTAAAGAATGTCTTTGGCCACATTGTCCAAGTTGTATCTTTTTCTCACATCATTTGTCCATTCAAATTTTGGTTTTTCAACTATACCGGGTCTAGAGCGTAATCCTCTTCTCCTTCACCGCAGCAGCTCTCCTTGCACTGTGTTCACTTTTAAGATTTGTAGTGGCCCATGTTCTATCACTATCCACATTTCATCATGTAACGCCGATAGATGAGCCTCGCATACATATTTTCCAAATCATCAAATTCTCAATAGTGAACATAGGAATGCGTGTCAAATTTGCTTCCATGATGATAACCTTGCTCAATAAAAGAGTTTTGAAAGATCAAGTTGTTAAAGCAAGCTTTGAAAGATTGGAGATCTAGTTCAAGAACTGCGGAAGGCTCATTGAACCAACCACTCGATACCACTTGTAGGTCACAAGTGGGTGTGAGTGTTTTATAAGGGGGGTTGAATAAACCTTACCAACTTTGTCGCTTTAGTCCTTTTTTTAAAAAAAAAATGTTCGAGTTAATTTCACAAAATTGAGTCCTTGATGGACAAATGTTAGTTAATCAAATAGTTAGCCACTCAACAAACTCGACCGAGTCATTGATAGAATAACTCACCGCTAGTCTAATACTTAACTCGATCGTGATGAGTTTTTCAAATGAAGACTTAACACCCTTGAATTTGGTTTAGGTTTATTTTAACACTTGGTTTTAGCACTTTGTTAATTATCGCTGATAGAAAATTATCACAGATATTAAATGATGTGCGTAGTATTGATCGTGAGTACAAAGTGGTTATCACCCGTATGCAAGTCTTGATCACACACCGACTTGATCCTTTGGGACTCACCTGAGACTTGGTCACACAAATTGCCTCGTATGACTCAAACCTTTCTTCACAGGGCAAATTACTTTGCTACTACAAACTCACTTGCTCAAGCTTCTGGATTTGATCACGAAGCCCTTCAAAAACTTGAGACTGGGTTCGACCTTGAACCTTTCTACAATCCTCCGTGGAATGTACCCCTTCGTTCTTCAAATGTTTCTCTTCAACTAATTGAAATCGACTTTCCTTCACAAGTTAGTGTTGATTGATTTCCTTCAAGTTTTGGCTTGAGGATTAAGCTTGAATGACTTGAGAATATTTTCCTGGTTACGTAATAATAGCTTGAATGCTTGTGGTCCAGTATGCAAGGTAACCTTTTCTCGAAGTGATTCCATAGCCTTTTTATAGTGTTCTTTTGAAAATCGCCCGAAGAGATAGGTTAATTTTCAAAAGACACTTGTGGTCGCTGGCTTGTCTTGTTGCAGTCTTGAAATTGACATTTCCTCGTATTGAAATGAACCTTAAACTTTTCGTAGTTCGACACAAATGCAAATTCCCATCGTTTATTCCTTTGCACGCTTCGGGGATCGAGCACTTTAAGAAAAGGCAAAGATGGAAGTGTTACTTGTTTAAGTAACTTTCTTGACTTATGTGCAACGGATCCTTTTCAGCTTGTCTTGACTTGATCGGCAGCGCCTTAACTTCCCAGTGACTTCAAGTCAGCCTCCCAATCATCGATGACTCATCCGTCACTTCAACTCGAGATTCGCTATCTTGAGTCGACTGATCGACACTTCACACAAACGATCTCACCGATACTTCTCCGAGTTCTTTGTCTTCTTCCTTGCCACACTACCGCTTCACAATGAGTCTTCACTCTAGTCTTCGCTGATTTCTTTCATATCCAGCATAGCCGTTTTAACTCACTGCATAACCCTATCTATTACAATGCAAATTACAAGGAAAATGGGGTGCCAACTTTCTAGTCTAAGTTTTACATGGCATTCATCAAAATCTAATCAATAAATTCCCAACACCCCTATGCCGAACGGCCGGGGTGATGAAAATCAAAACAGGAAGTTCAACTTGAAACCCATGTTCAGTACTTGGCGCCCCAGGGCCAACCGGCCGCCTCCCTTTTTTTTTTTAATCCATCCTGCTTTTCTATTTCAAAACTCAACTCAGTACAGTTGCCCTATAATGTGACCGGTCGAGCTTGAAATATAAGTGTTGTCAAATATTTTGTCAAAAATAAACTTCGAAAATACTCCAAAAATAGTAAAAATATTTTAAATCGATATAAAGTATTTGACAACATTTAGGGACATTGTTTTGGTATAAAAACTTATTTGAACAAAATCATAAAAATCATGATAAAAACATTTATCTAACAATGCTTGTAGTGCAGCTTTTGACCGCACCCATCATTATTATGTTGACGCTATCCTTAAAAACATTCTTGCTTATTAAAAATGACTATGTTTTTATCGCTTAGCTCATAAATGACTTCCTTACTCCTTAATCGACCTAACTCTTCTTCTCTCTATCCGTATAATGACTCACTTGTCACCTAACTCGATATAGATGACTTTCCGATATGGTCGATTCACTTAGCGATTCAAGGAATCGCTTCTATTTTTATCTTTTCACATTCCATCTCTTCTCTCGAGTCTTCCGAGTGTCAACTCACCAATTAACCCTAGCTCATGCTTGAGTTCTTCAAATCTTGATTCGCATAGTGGCTTTGTGAATATGTCACCTAACCGCTTATCGCTTGAGACGTATTCCAAAGTGATGTCTTTCTTTTCAACATGATCTCTTATAAAATGATATCCGACATCAATTTGTTTTGTTCTCGAATGCAACACAGATTCTCGAGTGATTGCAATAGCACTTGTGTTATCACACATAATTGGAATCGCTTTTCTTCAACTTCATAATCTCTCACTGTTGTCTCATCCATAAGACTTGAGCACAACAAATTCGCCCGCAACTATGTATTCTCGTCACCGCTGATGTGGCTATTGAATTTTGCTTCTTGTTGAACCATGAAATTAGTCTGCTTTCCAAGCATTTGACATGTACCAAGTACTTTTTCCACAACTCTACATCCAAAGATAGTCGAGTCTAAGTAACCAATTAGCTTGAATCCATCTTCCTTTTGATACCATAAGCCAACTTCTTGGCTTCCTTTCAAATATCTTAAGATTCTCTTAGTCAGCAATATGTGGCTTTCTTTTGAGCAGATTGAAATCTTGTACATACACCTACCGCAAAGGTGATGTCCGCCTACTTGATGTTAGATAGAGCAAAGATCCAATAAGTTGCTCAGATCCGGGTTTGATCTCGCAGCTTGCCATCTACATCCAAGTCCATCTGATCGATGTATTCATTGGTATTTTCACGTAAGACTTCTTTTCCATACCAAACTTCTTCATTAGATCCCCGGTGTACTTTGTCCGACTTATGAAGGTTCCATCCTTCACTGCTTTACTTGAAGTCCTAGGAAGAATGTTAGTTCTCCCATCATGCTCATTTCAAATTTGCCTTGCATTTGAGGTTTGAGAACTTATCACACAAACGCCTTCTTGCTTGTGGATCCAAAAATAATATCATCCACATATATTTGAATAAGCAAAGATACTCTACCCATCTTGAATTCAAGAGTGTTATGTCCACTTTGCCTTTGGTGAATCTATTATCCTGTCAAATTGAGATAATGTGTCATACCATGCTCTTGGTGCCTGCTTTTAGTCCATATAGAGCTTTCTTGAGCTTGTACACCTTATCTCCAAGAGTCTTCTCGCTCAAATCCTCGGAGGTTGTTTAACATATACTTCTTCTTCCAACAATCCATTTAAGAATGCACTTTGCACATCCATTTGATATACAATAAAGTTCTTGTGTGCAAGATAAGCAAGAAACATCCTTATTGCTTCTAGTCTTGCAACAGAGCAAATGTTTCATCAAAATCTATTCCTTCTTCTTGGTAATACCCTTTGGCTACCAATCTTGTTTTGTTTCTTACCATAGAACCTTCATCATTCATCTTGTTTCAAGACCCATTTTGTGCCAATGACATTTTGATGGGTTGGCCTTTGTACCAATTCCCATACTTTATTCCTTTCAAACCGATTCACTTTTCTAGCATGGCTTGAATCCAATGTGTGTCGCCCAAATCTTGTGATACATCTTTTTGGCTCTATTTGGGAAATGAAACAAGTGAACATTGCTCCTTGTTGGGCTCGATCTGTTCTTACACCATCTCTTACATCTCCTATGACTAGCTCACGGGTGGTCTCTCTCCCATCTCACATCAAAGTCGAGTAAATCACCTGGCTTAGCTGCCTTTGCAACTTGTGTTGTTTTGAGCAAATTTCTATCATCATCACTTAACCGCAAATTTTCCACTTGCCTTTGAGATTCAAATGCTCTATCTCATCTTCATCTTGGTTGATTGGTCCAAATTTTTTAGCTTCAATATAGGACTCTTCTCGCATAGTTGTTGATTTAATTTTTATCACCTAACTCTTCAATATCTTCTCCATTTATATTATGTTCATCAAAACCACATGGATAGACTCTTATGTAACCATAGTCCTCTTGTTCAAAGACTCTATAGGCTTTTCTTTTAGCCGAGTATCCCAAGAAGATACCTTCATCACCTTTTAGCATAAAAACGATTTAGATTGTCTTTGCCATTGTTGTGGATGAAGCATTTGCATCCAAATATTCTAAAATATGCAACATTTGGCTTTCTCCCTCGTCCAAATTTCATTGGGAGTCTTTGTCACTATCTATTAATCATGCACCTATTTTGGGTATAGCATGCAAGTGTTTACGGCTTAAGCCCAAATTCTTTTAGCGATCTAAATTCAAATAACATTATCCTTGCAAACTTCTTTGAGAGTTCTGCTCCTTCTTTCAACCTACTCCATTTTGTCAGTGGAGTCCTTGTCGCAGATAACTCATGAGCAATACCATTTTCAACACAATATCGAAGTTATTATCCCATTGACAAACTCCTTCCTCTATCGATCTTATCTCAGATAATGGTTTGACCTTCTCATTTTGAATTCTTCTCATCACCGAGGTAACTTTTGCAAGGTTTCTTTCTTTTTGCACATGAAGATTGTCCATGTATATCTTGAATAATCATCCACCACCACTAAGGTGTATTTCTTTCCACTTATGCCGGTTGCTCAACAGACTAAATAAATCCATATGCAATAGATGCAATATTCTTGTTGAAGATGGTTTAGCTTCTTTGAATGACTATTTAATTTGCTTTCCCATCCGCATGCATCACAAACACTTTTCTTTTTGTACACTAAGTCCGGGCAATTCTTCTACCGATGATGACTCCTTGCAAGCTTGTTAATTATCTTGAAATTCGATGACTCACTTGTGCAGGCTACACCAACTTGATTTGTCAGATTTTTGCTAACAAACAAGTGCTTGTGTTGCAAAGCTTGACCACCTACCACATACATGTTCTTCTCGCCTGATCCTCAGCACTATTTCATTTGATTCAAAGATCCTTGATCCGCATACATACTCCCATATCAATCCAACATTGTAGCCTTTGTCACGAGTTGGTCGATGCTTAGCAAGTTGAAGTTGAGGCCTTCAACATATGCAACATCTATGATTTCTAAGCCATTTTTCTTGATGGATCCAAAGGCTCTTATTTCCGAGCTTCATGAATTTTGATAGATTTTTCTTGTTTCCGTCATGTGTCCGAAATAATGACTATCCATGTACCGTGTTCCTTTGCACTCGCTTGTTCCTTGAACTTGCAATCAAGGAAATTAGTTCTGGGATACCCATGCTTGTCCTGGGTCCTAAGGGGTTAGTGATGTAAGATGTTCTAACCAACCTATAGCTAAATGATTTGACTATAAGAGGTTGCCATCTATCTCGTGCCATAATCATAATTCACTTTGCAAATTGCTTGGGGCTTTAGTTCATACATCCGCCTCTTTTGTCTCAGATGCCTCGTGTGTGTGTTTTAGCAATTGCTTTTTGATAGTTGTGATACTTCGTGAGTGTAGTGCCTGTGTGCATATGTGTGCCGTTGATAGCTCTTTTTGCCTTTGGAATGGCCTTTCCCGAGTTCTGTGCCTTCGCCATTTGGGCTTATATTCCATGTCTTTTTGCCGATATTTTACATTATTCCAATCACCGGCTTCGGTAATTTCTTCCATTCCCATCATGTGTGTTTTTTATAAAACTTCCTGGGGTTTTTGGTAGCTATGTTTGTGCTTTTTACAGAGTACTTTCTATTTGGAGTTTGGCCGAGGAACTCGCAGATTTCTTCTCGCTTGTCCTTCAACATACTCAACTCGGGTCAGTTTTCCTTTCCTTTATATCCAAGGCCGCTTTGTTTGTGATTGTGCTTGGGGTGAATGTAGGTGCAACATTTGGTGTTTTGGGTTTTGAGATGCTTCATTACTTGAAGATCCTTTTTCAAGATCACTGAGTTTGACTGCACAAAGGAATTGAATCCTATGCCCGTCTTATCTCCACACTCTTTTTCTCATAATAAGGTCATTTAATGATTTAGATGCCTTAGTGAATGAAGCAATCACATTTTTTAGATCATTTTCCCTCTTTTCTATAGCCGCTATCTCTCGCTATTAGTTTAAAGATTCTCACTTCAGCCTCACTTTTTGTTCTCATCCTAAGTGACTTAGAGTACTCACTTTTTAGTCAGAGTTTAGCTTTTGAGATGGTTGTTTTCCTCATTTAATAGTGTGTGTGAGGATTTATCAGTGCTCAAAATCTTTCATCATTTTGCCTATTGAATCATAAAGATCAAGTGGTGATGAAGTGTGTGTGTCACAATCACTACCACTAGACCGAGTGAGATGAGTTGAGTGTATCTCATCTTCTTGGGTCAGGTTGGTTTTGTTCTTTAGCCATTAGACAGATTAAGGCTGCTTCTTCTTCGTAGTCACTTGAGTAGTCGCCACTACTACTCGAGTCATCGCTTCTTTTTCACTTAGTTGTCTCAAAGAGCCTCAAAGCACTCAACATTGCTTTTTCTTTTCTTGTCTTCTTTCTCTCAAGACTTTCTTTCATCTTCGCTCATGTACTTGTTGACTATTGATATGGGTAGTCAATAGAAAATGTCTTGGTTGTCTCGCAATTCCAACACAAAGTTATCAACTTTTTGGTCAGCTCTTTTCATTTCGGGTTGTCACCTCTTTGATATTCGACCTTTGATGCTCACTTTCTTTGTGGCATATCATCCTCGACTTGGAAGGAGTCAATGTCTTCTAGAGGATTCAACTTTGTTTCTTTTGTAGTTCTTGTTAAAGAACTTGTTGAATCTTTAACCATCGTGGCAATCTCCTCTCGTCAATAACTTTTTCGCTTCACTTTCTTCCCATCTTTGACTATAAGTGCAAAATATTTTGGGTACAACTGCTCCTCTTGGTCTTTTTTTTCTAAGCTCAAATTCATAGGCTTTGAGGTCTCGAAAATAGCTTTTGGTTGATGTTTTTCATAGGTCCATTGAGCGCCTTAGTGCCATGGTCTTCATCTCCCATTCACCGAAGACTTCTCAAGATCTTCATACACATTTCTTTTTATGTGTATTCCTTGCCGTTAGCCGATACCATTTGTTATTTCTATAAATCCGCATCCATTGATCAATTGTTTCTCCCCGCAAATATTTTAAAATTTTCAAATTTTTGAACAACAACAGATAGTTTATTTTCCTTAATTTGTCCGTGATCCTTCGTAAATTAGGGTAATTTATCCCGCATTTCTTTGTCGCTTTTGCAAGACTTGACTTTGTTGAACATGGCTCTGCCTAAAGTCTTGTAGAGTATGTCCTTGCCACGCTTGTCCAAGTTGTATCTTTTTCTCAATCATCATTTGTCCATTTAGCTCTTGGTTTTTCAACCATAGTCGGGTCAAAGATTAGCAAATTTCTTCTCCTTCAAATTAGATGTTCTCCTTGCAAATGTGTTCACTTTCAATTTCGCAGCTGCCCATCCTCTATCACTATCCACATTTCATCATGTAAAGTCGATAAATGAGCCCGATACGAATTTTCCACTCATCACATTCGCCAATAGTGAACATCGATGCGTGTCAAATTTGCTTCCATGATAATAACTTTGTCAATTAAAATAGTTTGAAAGAGCAAGTTGTTAAACGAGATTTGAAAGATAAGAGATCTAGTTCAAGAACTGGGGAAGACTAATGAACCAACCACTCGATACCACTTGTAGTCCTGGGGTGTACGTAAGTGTTTAGAGGGGGTTGAATAAACCTTACCAACTTTTCGATTTTAGTCCTTTTAAAACAATTCACAAGCTTAAATTCACAAATATGTCCTTGATGGACAAACTAAGTTAGTTAACCAAATAGATTTAGCCATTCAATGCACTCGATTGAGTCGTTTATGAATAACTCACCTACTTAGTCTAATACTTAACTCAGCCGTGATGAGATTTTCAAAGACTTAACACCCTTAAAATGGTTAAGCTTAGTTTTAACGCTGAGTTTGCACTTAGTTAATTATCATTTGGAATGCAAATTATCAACGATATAAATTATATGCAAAAATAAAATACCAAATGTAAATGACACAATAATTTTTATATAGTTCAAGATGGGGTAATTCTTCTAATCCTCTCTTCTCCAACTCTTGAGGAATCCACTAAGTATTAATCGTAGTACAAAGTGGTTAATAAATTCGCATACAAGTCTTGATCACACAAATGACTTGCTTGGCTGGGACTTAGTCTAGAGACGCCTTGATCACACAAATTTTCTCGTCCGACTCAGCTATTTCTTCACAGGGCGGTGCCTTTGCTACTTCAAATTCACTTGCTCAAGCTTCTTGATTTGATCATGAAGCCCTCCAATAACTTGAGAATATATTGCGGGTTACAATTTGAATAATTGCTTCAATGTTCGTGTTCGTAACCAAAGTGATTCTCACCTTTTATAGTGAACTTTCAAAATCCGCCACAAGAGATAGCCGATTTCAAAAGTCACTTGAGTTTGTTGGCTTGTCTTGTTGCAGCCTTTGATGCTGCCATTTCCCGTATTAAATGAATGTTCAGCTTTTTCGTAGTCCGACACGAGGTGCAAAGCTTCCTATTGGTGTATTCCTTTGCATGCTTCTGGGATCAACACTTTAACACATGGCAACACGGAAGTATTACTTATTTAAGTAAGCTTCGACTTCTATGCAACGGATTCTTTTTCTTGTCTTGACTTGATCAGTAGTTATTTAACTTCCCTAGTGACTTCAAGTTAGCTTCCAATCAACGGATGACCTATCCGGCTACTTCAACTTGAGACCTGCTTTTTTGAGTTGACTTGATCGATTTCTTCACCCAATCAGAACTCCAGCTTGATACTTCTTCAAATGAGTTCTTGACTTTCTTCCTTGTTACACTCACTGCTTCACAAATGAGTCTTCATTCTAGTCTTTTAGTTGACTTCTCAGATCTCAAATGCATAATGACTTCATTCAATTTTATACAAAATTTATCTATTACAATGCAAATTACAAGAGAAAATGGGGTGCCAACTTTCTAGTCTAAGTTTTATATGGCATTCATCAAAATATAATCAATAATTTTCCCAACACATGGTATCATCAAAATCTACTCAATAAATTTCCTAACAATTTCCCCTTTGTATGATGCCAAAACTTAAAATGTTCAAGAAAAGTAAATAGCAAAGATACATACAGATAATGCAAAGAATAAATAGTGTATGCTTAAAATAGATCACTTTTTTTTATCATAGCATTCTTGTCGCTTACATAAATTGCTTACATTTGGTATCGTGAGCAATATACATGTATACAAGTCAAGACATAAAAGATATCTAAGCTAAGATACAAAGATACATACAGAGTAAAAATTACAGGAAATTCACTAAGTTTATTACAAGATTTACATGAATGTATTTACAATAGTAATACATAAAGGGGTTTGCAAAGAACACTTCAACGCCTTTGTTGCTTCCTTCTTCTCTCTTTCTTCGCTTCTTCTTCCAAAATTTCGCTTCTTTTCTTTTTTTTTCCTCTTCATCTCTTTTCTTTTTTTTTCGTAAGCCCGCTTTGGCAACAAGGTCATCCCTTTGCTTCCTCTCAAGCCATTCTCTTTGTCTCGGCTTTTTGTTTTCTTCTCTTGCTTCTTGCAGCCTTCAAGAGTTTTTTTCTTTCAACCTCCTATTGTCCAGTGTGATCATATCCAAATTTCAAGATTAAACCTTTCTTCTCAGATCCACATATGACATATCCTTTGGTTTTGGTCGAGGCTTGGAGCCTTTTCCTCCACCACTTCTTCCTCTACCCGATTCACCTTTTCCTCCTCTCGGCGTGTGCTATATCGAGTCTTCGCTTCCCACCGAGTGATCACTGAAGTCCGCCGCTTATAAGCTTTTACACAAACATGACCTTTTTCCCAAGACAAATCTCAGTGCTTGAGACAAAGCCATTCGCTGAAGTAGCTTTTCGATTCAAGAGTTTGAAACTTCAATTGATCTAGTCGCCCATCATCGTATCGATCCGATCATTTCCTACTGAAGACCACCAAATTGTCTCATGAGATTCTCAACGCAAGCATCTTATTTTTTCAGCCTAACTCCTCAATTCCCGCTTCAATGATTCTCGCCATTGACACAACAAATTTTCTCGAGTGGTAAGGTCACAGGAGTTTGTTGAGAATAGAGGCAGAGCTTGACTTAGCCGAGGGGTTTCACTAACATCAACTTCATATCCTGCTTAACTTCTTTCCCCTCAACTTCTTCGCCTTTCTTCAATTTTTCTTCTTTCAATCCTCGAGGAACTCCTCTTCCCCTTTTTGCATCATCAAAGCGAGAGAGGTACCACAGGAACATTCCTCCGAGGATAAAATCCACTTATTGATAGTTGAGTTGTGCTTGAGTCTCGTCGATCATACGTTGTACGAAATTGAGCATACGTGTTGCCTTTTAGACTCGGCTGAGACTAGCTTCATTTCACCATGAGAAGGTCGAATTTCTCATTCATGTTGTCCTCGAGTCCGCAATTTCATTCTTGTGGAAATGTTGTAGCAGCTCTCCTTATCCGTTTTGTGAGACTGATTTATCCTCTCAATGTACGCTTTCATCCGTTGTTGGTAGCTAGAATTATCCGCACTCCACAACAACATTTCGCAAACAATGCTTTAAAGTGGCGGACTTGCTCGGACGCATGACCTGTCATACGCATGGCCCATTCCCGAATCCCTCGTAAATCAGCTGTGAGGGTTAGTATTTGTTTGTTTTAATAAAATTGGTGAAATGTAGTTTGTAAATTTCCAAAATATGTATGTTATAGCTTGTTTTTTGTATGAATTAGCAAAATTCGTTCAGTCTGAATTGGTTCTTAAAAGGTCTGTCTTTTAATGTTTGTGACAAATTTGAAATTTTATAAATTATGTTAGAAACAGAAATCTGGGATGAACCAATATTTTCGTTGTTTGGTAGCAGCTGTATGTAGTAATGACTGTTTGATACTTATTGTGCTGACGAACTATTGCATGCTTGTAGAAAATACTGAATGTTTAAGCTATCTTTTAACTTTCATTCTTGTCAGTGAAAAGGTCATGGAGTATTTTTCATGTTTCTAGTTTCTTTATATCAGTTCCAGGTGTAGGTGCTGATGGTTGGGACGCAGCAGCTGCCCCACCAGTAGAGGTTGCTCCAGTCGACGTTGTGCCTGGTGGTGCTCCAAGTGGCTGGGAATAAATCAGATTTTATTTTGTCTAAGATTATTGAGATAATTACATTTTGCCCCCAAACTATAGGTGTTTTTGGAGTTTACCACCTAAACTTTTCGAATTTATTTTACCCTCAACTCCTGGATTTTTTGCTCGATGCCATATATTGGCCACCACCGATCGAATATTCCTGAATATTCCACACATGAGGGCAAAATCGCCATTGCTTCAAAGTTGTTGCATTTTCACACCAATTATGTTTGATTTGTACTTTATCCCCTAAATTTTGCATTATTTCATTTTGCCACATAAAATTTAAAAAATTAAAAAATATATATATTTATCATGTATTTTATTTCTTTTATTTCCTCTAATTTTTATGCACAAAAATAAATAATTATTTTGGTTAAGTATATTACCAACAAAACTACACTAAACTCTTCATTTTAAATTTTCTTGTAAAATCATAGTTTATTTTCCTTTATTGAGTTAATATTTGCATTATAATTAAAAATATATATTATTCTTTTCATTTCCTAGGTGAATGGAATTATAAATATTCATCAAAGTCAATTTAAACATAATACGATGCATTTAACTTTCTTTTGTGAGTAAAATTATTAGAAGATAAAAGTATTACAAATTTAATGAATTTGATCATTTTTACATTTAAGCATGTATAAGATTTGTACTAAAGTAAATGTATTATCATATTGTTTTATAATGTATTATATTTAAATTTCAGAAGAATATTCCTTTCGTTAATTTAATTTTTTAGTTTTCTAATTAAAAATTATGAAAATTAATTTACTTTATTCCAAATCTAATACACTACTTAAATGTAAAAATAATCAAATTCATTAAATTTGTAATACTTGTATCTTCTAGTAATTTTATTTACAAAAGAAAGTCAAATGCATCAGATTATGTTCATATTGACTTTGTGAAAATTTATAATTTTATTCACCTAAAATTGAAAAGGATAGTTTATATTTTTATTATAATGTAAAACTAATACAATACAAGGAAAAATAAACTAAAGTTTTACAAGAAAGTTTAAAATGAAGAATTTATAGTATAATTTTATTGATAATATACTTAACCAAAGTAATTATTATTTTTTGTGGATAAAAAATTAGAAAAAAAGATATAAAATAAATGTATAAATATATGATTTTTTTTTAAAAACATTATGTAGCAAAGTGTAATAACGCAAAGTTTAGGGGGATAAAGTGCAAGTCAAACAAAGTTGAGGTGGTAAAATGTAACAACTTTTTTAAGAATTTGAGACAATGACGATTTTGCCCTCACGCAAGCGCACCTACCGTACAATATATGGCATTGTAAAAATCACTTTAGTTTAGAGACGGGCACGCTCGAAAGTTTAGGTGGTAAAATCCAAAAACGCATATAATTTGAGGGTAAAATGTCACGCCCCAATCTCGAGTCGCGATACGCTAAATGAACTTAGTCGTTTACTTAAGCTACCCAAGTAAACCAATTATTCATTCGCAAAAGTAATTCAATCATAACAGAAAAATCCCAAATCATACATAAAGTCAAATAATCTAAGTCAAATATCGCAATGAAATAATAAAGGTACATCATTGTTCAAATGGTTCTACGTCCTACGCCCGATATTACAAATTTCACAATTGTTCGCTCATCAAAATAACATAATTTAAATTCGCTTGACTCAAGGTCCTAGAATATATGTTTAGTCGTAGCATCAAAGTCTTCACCGTATTCCTTCCCAAGATGGTCTCATCCTCCTTTGGGAAAAATAAAGTGAGGAGACAAAAATTCTCAGCCAAGCGTGGTAGGTGCAGTGTCAGGGGCTTATATTTTATGTGAAAAAATCGCTTTCATGAGTTTTGATGCAAGAAACGTGTGATTACATTTTCGTGATACTTAATAGTTTTATTAATATTATTTAGCAAATACCACACCAGACGCTTGGTTGTGCACAAAAAAAGTGTGACGCTAACCTAGTCACCCGCCAATTCATATCGGGGCTTGGTTGTGCACGAAAGTGTGACGCTAACCTGCACTACCTTATGCGCAGAGAAGTGTCGATCAAACATCATTTCCGCAAACAAGACATCTTATCCCTCATGTCGATAAGCGCGCTGCCGCTTATCCCAGCTTGCCACGACGCTCCATAGTGGAGCTAGCTAAGCTCGGAGAACGCCATAATCATGATTATACCTAAAATCCTACGACCCAATCACCCGCCGACTCTCCCCGTCCCGCCGAGGTCGGGAGTTGACGATGAGGCTTCGTGATGAGATCGTAGCTGCTACCCATCTCATACGCGACTTATCCATTACACAAATCCGCCAATTCATCGATGGTTGCTCACGAAAAGTGTGACGCCAACCTGGCCAATCGGCCAAGAGGACCGCGCAGTTCATGTTCATCGCCGTCCGATATTCATTCGGGCCGTACAATGGCCATTAATACGATAGATATCGAGGGTAATCTAGTTGGTTCTATTCTCCGATTCAAACAGTATTATGCCAAAGTTCTTAATAAGTGTTCGATTATGCTACAGGTAGTCGCTTTATTATCACGACAATTAGTCACAGAAATCCACAATAATATTCGATAATAATTTATAAATAAATAATAAAATTTAATTAAATAAAATATTTAATGTTATATAAATAAACTGAATTTTAGAAGATAAAATAATTTTTATGACCTTGGTAAATTTCTATTTTAAAATAAAATATTTTAATTAAAGAGAAATTTATGTCTGGTTTTTTAAAAATTCCATAAGTTGTGATCCCTGACTCAAAAAAGGGCAATGTCAGTCCCTAATTTTTCTAATTATTCTAAGGAATCATATTTTCTGGTCTCGAGGTCAAATTTTCGAAAATTACAGGTCAGCCCCAGTTTTTCCCAAATTTATTATTTTGACTGGATACTTTTAAAAATTGATATCTCTTAAATCGAAAAGGTTTTAATGAGATTCCAACTCCAATAATCTTTTTGAGGTAGTAAGTATGTAGGTTAAAAAACAGTTTTCAAAAATTTCCAGGTTTAGTACCGATTTTCTGAAAATTCTATTTTAACCCCAAAGGCAATTTTTATTATTAAGGGCTCGCTTAAGCCCGTGTGAAATTTGGACTAAAGGTCCAGAATACTAATTAAAGTAATTTTATAAATTTCTCGGAACAGTAACTTTCCAGATTTTTCGAATTTATAGTTTAGCCCCTTAAAGGTTTGAATATTTTATTTAAGTGTCTAAAATTCGTGATATTCGTATTTGTTTGACCCGAGGGTCCCAATTATTAATTTGTATTTATATTACAATAATGTCAGTGCATATTTCGAAATTTTACAGTGGTCCCACAAGTTTTGGTATTTTTCATTTTTGGCCCTATATTTTGTCTTATTTGCAAAAAGGCCCAAACTCGATTTTGCTCACAAGTCCAGATTATTGATATGATATGTTAAAAGTATTTTTCTCATAATCTAAGTTATTTGAGCTTATATATAATAAAGGGCCTAAAACACACAAAAGCTATTTTCTAAAATCACTTTTGACTTAATTTTCCATACACATATAAATATTTCGAAATTTACAGAAATGTAAGTGACTGAAATTTCCAGAAATATATATTATAAAATAAAAAAACATACATTTATGCCACAAGAAAAAAATATAAGCATACAAAAGCTATCTTTCTATGTAAAATCACTTTTAACATAAATGTATATACACATATTCTTTTTTGGATGAAAATTTCCAGAAATAAAACTAATTTTTTTCCAGAAATATAAGTAATATAATACAAATACTCATGCTATTTTATGCATAAAAAATTATCATGAGTTTTAAAAGTTCACCCACCTCTTCTACTGCTGGTAAGGGTGGTCTTAGATGGCTTCTAGCTTCCAAAGTTTCCTCAAGTCCTCTTCCTTCTTAGGACAGCCCTTAAATGGTGATTTAGGTGTCAAAGTTGAAGAAAATGGAAGAATAAAAGAAGGGATAATAAGAGTATTTTTGGGGTAGCTTTACCTCAACCTATAGCTTCTTGAGTGCTCCAAAGGTTTTACCTCCAAAATTTCCAGAAATTTGACCCTCTTGTCTTCCTCCTACAAGTCGAATTTAAATGAGGTAGTAGGAGAATTGCTTGAGTTTAGAAGAATGAATTTGAGGATTTCCTTACCTATTCCTCAAAAATCGGCCCTTGCTTGCTTAATGATGAAGGAGGTGTTTGCTTGTCTTTTTTGAAAAAAATATCTAAGGGAGAGTGAAATGGAAGCCTTCTCCTCTTCTCCTCCTAATGACCGTCCACCCTCTCCTCTTTGTTAGGCTAGTCTTCAATTTTTTTTTCTCATCTTGAAGTTGGTTTAGATGCATGCTTGCCTTGGGTAGGGGAAAAGGGTGATTGGTTATGGGATGGTTTAGCATGCTAGGAAGAAGTGGAAGAGTCTTGGGCTTGGGGTGGCTTGTCTTGTGCTTCGTGAAAGCGCTTAACATGCTGGAAATGACAAGAGTGAGTGGTGACAAAATTGTTACTTTTTCCCCTTCAAGTGGACGTCCACTTCATGTAAGTCCTCCTAATTTTCTTTTTTTTTTTTTTTGTTTTGATATTAACTTCCTTATCACATGTCTTATACTCCATTACTCCTACATGTTCATCACCTTATCTCAATTCTAGTGATAAGTCACATATACTTATAGTTGTTAATTAATTCATATAACATAAGTTAAGTTAGTAGTATATCATTAAAGATAGTTAAAATTAGCAATTATTAAGTTAGGGAGATTAAATACATTAATAAAATACTAAGAATAAAAATATTAAACTATATTTTATTAATATCAAATTGTGACGCTTTAATCGCACGATACAATATCCGGACTATTACAATTTAATTAATCAAAAAATTTTGGGGTCTCACATAAAATGTAATTATCTCAAGATTATTGTCTTTTGAAACTTTTTCTTTTTAAGTGCTCTTTATGTATTGAAATCCATATACTTGGGTTTTTGTCAGCAGAGTTTTTGTAGCCATCTGGGGCGGATCTAGGCGCACAACTCAAAAATTTTTTTATTCCTTTTTTCTAACGTTAAAATTTAAGAAAATAAATATTTTTTTTAAGGGGAAAAATATTTCCACATGAAAAAATCGGCCAGAGTAGTCCTAGCTGGCTTGCTACGCCCTCGTAGCAATGTTATAGAGACATCAAATTCACATCATTTATGGTTAATTTAGCCAAGAGATGTTAGCTTTTAAACTTGGTTCCTGAATTTTAGCACGTGGATATTTTTTAAGCTGTTTTGGGTTACAGTTTTTCAGATTAAATTAATTCCTCTTTTTTTGAGGAATTGAAAGCTCCTGAATTTGGAGTGAGCTTTTTGCTGTTATTTGAGGTCAGATATCTGTTAGACGTTCTGGTCTAATACCTCGCTGATGGTCCTGAATTTTATTCTTTTGTTTTCCATTCAAAACCTTTATGTTTATTTACATATTTAGGAATTTTTCGAAATCTCAGTGAAGTTCATAGCTGGTAACTTGGTATGGTCTCATTTTCAATCTTTTTAATGTTTTCAGGATTTGTATAATTAAAAATCTCTTTGTTAGATTTTTATTTAAAATGAGTATATATTTAGTTTGGTTGTATCGCTTATGTATATTTAAAATGAAAATGTATTTCTTTGTGGTGATTTATATTGGGAATTATTCGGTCTCAAATCGAATATGGGAATAAGATACGGCCTTTTGATTTAATCAAACTGAAATGAAAGTTAGGATTTTAAAATTCGAGTTTTTGATATAAAAATACAAGATCATGTAAATTAAATTTATTCTAACTATAACAAGAAAAAGAAAAATTGAAATAAAATTGAACTATGCTTAAATATAACCATCAAATCACAAATTGAGGAAACACAAAAACAGCTCTTTAGAAATGAAGTTTGCTGCCGAGAATTTTGTTTAATGTAGCAGGCCGAAATAACTTCCTGAATGCAGTTGACCAAATGATGTTTTCCAATTAACGTGGTCAAGATCTTTCAATTGATAAGAGGGACGAAATTGGTTTTGTGGCAACAACACTTTTGCACAATTCATTAATTGACCAAAAAGTCTGAGAGATATGTTAGCTTGGTGGGGTTTTTAAAAAGTAAAGAGAATCGTTAATTCAGTTAAATCGTGAACCCAGATCACGACTGAAAGTTGATATACCAGTTGAATTGCTAATTGGTCTTATTTAATAGAATATTGTATTTTTCACCGAAATTAATACTTTTGGGGTACGGGCCAATAGGAAGAGTGCCTATAATAAAGTTTTTTTTGGTGGGGGTGGGGAAATTGACATAAATGCCCAATTTTTTTGAGGCATGTCTTTTTATGCTTTCCTCTCACTATTTTACCTAAATTTACTTTCCCGCCACCTTTTTATACAACAATACGCTCCAAAGAAAATTCACAGATTTTTTACGCTTTGTTTTCAACATTTGCTCCTAACATGTTTCTTTTTAATAAAATTTCAAAGTGAAAAATAAATTTTGCCATCGTTAAATAACCATTTTATACTCAAGTTTTATAAAAAAAAATCAAGAAATATACACATAAAACAACACATATTAAAATCAAACAAATTAAAAATATTATAGAAACAACATGAATAAAAAACACAATTCCATTTTTGATTCAATGCATGAAAAACATAAAAACATGGAAACAACGAGAGTCAATATAAACAACCTACAAACAATACAAAAAACACCATATGAGCAAAAAAAAGTTAAAAATAGGTAAAAAATTATATTTAAACATCGAAACTTCATTAAAACAACAAAGAAACATCAGAATAAACATTAAAAAACCGGATGGAAACAACCCAAAATAACGTAAAAAAAATATTTAAAATACCACATGAATAAAAATAGCCTAAAAATAGGTAAAAGTTGTATTTACATATAGAACACTACATGAAAACAACAACAAAAAATTAGAACAACCTTAAAAATATTATAGAACAACAACGATACAATAGAAATAATGTACAAAATAATATATGAATAAAAAACAACATAAAAATAGTTTAAAGTTGTTTTGAAACATTGAAACAACATAGAAACAACAAAAAACAAATTTAAACATCGAAACAACTTATATAATATATAAACAATGTAGGAACAAAAAAACGAAAAATAAAAATAATCAAAAATATGCGAGCGTAAAAATTATGTACATATGAAAAAATAGGTACAAAAGTAATTGAGCGTATTGTGGTAAATGTACTAAAATCAACAGATTCCATGTAATTTCCCTTTAATATCAAATGTGTTATAGGCCTACTTTTTTTTATGTCAAATGTGTAGGCGCCTGCTTTGACTCGGTTTAATTACTTTTTTAATAATCGAATGTCTAATTTTACATATTATTACAAATACCCAAAAAATTCTAACATATTTTTATTGTTGAGTTATTTAGAAATTATATGTAGGCGCCTATTTTGACTGGGTTTATTTTTTTTTAATTAATAATCAAAATGACTTATTTAACAGATTATTACAAATACCCCACAAAAATTCTAATATATCCTTATTGTTGTTAGATTTGTAGAATTTTTGGGGTTTACACTAATTTGATTTGTGTTGAAAAGTTTGATGCTTCGTTAATGGTGTTTTGAGGTGAATGAAGATGACGACTTATGGTTTTATTATGTAATATCTAGTTATTTAACCGGATATCGAAAGTAATCATAGTCAGGGATATCTAGTTACATTTAATTCGATATATTTAAGTCTACTCTCACAACCCATTTATTTTGTTTTTTCTCCAAAAAATTGAATTCGCATGACCTTTTGTTTCAAATTCATTTTGCATATATAAAATATCAAATTGTTCCACTTTTTCGATATGTACAATTCAACACGAATATTTCATATATAAAAATGAAAATTACAGATTCAATTTTTTTAAAAAATTTGAAAGGAGAGTAAGAGGATATAGGAGAAATCAAGGAAAGAGATGTAAATAGAACAAATATCAAACAAATATGCTAGAATGTATTAATGTCTTTTGTTCTTCCAAAATGGGCTAAAAATATTTGTTTTTTTTTTTTTTTGATAACTCACCTTTCTGCGCCACGCCGACTACGCCGAGACAATACCCCTCCTCATTGCCGCACGCTAAGGTAAACATGGATGTGCACGCATCGACTTAAACACACTGACGTGGTCACGACGCATAACCAGATCCTCCTGTGTAAAGAGAATAATTATGTCGACCCCCAATCTACTAATTGTAAGTCCAAGTGGCTACAATAATCTAGGGGTGAATAGATTATCTCTGCTTTTTTTCTGATTTTGCCCTTTTGTTTCTAAAAACTCAACCAAAGATGAAATGCTGTTAAGGAATTAAAACAACACACTTCGATTATAGAGGTTCAACCCACCTAGTACCTAATCCTCTACCACCCCAGATATCCAGGATGGATTTCAAAAAGAAAAAAATTATTAATTTACCAAAAATTAATACAACACCTTGAGGATTACCACAACCCTCTTTCACCACGCCGAGGATTACCACAACCCTCTTACAACACCTTTGAAGATTACCACAACCTTCAAACACCTATCACCTAGATCACTCAAGTGTATTCTTACCACAAGAATACTCACAAGGATGTCTTGTGTTGAATGATGACCAAAATCAAGATTACAACTCAATAATGATTGATACAATATGAGTACAAGTGTAATGGTGAATTGAAAGCCTGACCAAATTTGTGCAAGAGTGCTAAGGCTAATACAACAAGATATATGAAAGTGTTTGCTAGATTGCTCTTTGCTTGTGTAGAGTGTTGTATCTTGTTGCTTGAATGAAGGCTCTATTTATAGAGAGACTCGCTTTCATTTCCGCATATGTGCTCCTCCTGGGGGAGTGATTTGTCGCAAAAGAAACCATTTAAAATCATCAATATAGTTAGAAATCAATCCTACAAAATACTAAAAGTCATCAAAATGCAACGGATAGTTTGCTGATAAATAAGGGTGCATCGTCACAGAGATAAGATTGAAATTGAATTCCTCGCTATTTGTACACAAGGGACCTATTGAGGGGTAGTGCGACCGGGTCGCCTTTGACTATGACTGGTTGAAGTTGAGAAAAATACGAAATGCATAAGATCAACTAAAAGAGCAACCTCCTGTACTGGCCGCCTGTGGGGTCGACTCTGGGCCGCCCTCCTCCTTTATTCTACGCCCCATTTTCTGCTTCAAAACTCAACTCGTGCACGGGTTGCTCCTATGTATGCGACCGGTCGAGCCTCGAAACAAATGTGTTGTCCAATTTTTTTCGAAAATAAACTCCAAAAATACTCCAAAATAGTAAAAATATTTTAAGTCGATCGAAGTATTTAGACAACATTTAGGGACATTGTTTGGAAAACATATTTGAATGAATCGAACAAAATCATCAAAATCATGATAAAAACATTTATCTAACAAACTCCCCCTTTGATGATTACAAACCAAAACAATTTTCTTTAGGACGATTTTGAAAACAAATAAATTTTTCCTGCTTTTATGAGTGAACTATCCGTTAAAAACATTCCATACAAAGCTCCCCTATCTATGAGCATATCAATGCGGATTTGCATAAGCTAGGAAGAACGATCAATAACAAGTTTATATAAAACATCATAAGCTAAGAAGCTCCCTATCACAATACTTATAATCTTTTTGCAATTAAGTCCATAATACAAGCTTTTGCGGACTAACGAGCTTTAGGAAGCCATAGCTTATAGCTTTTATAACGAGCTTTTTATTAGCTACTTTTGGCTAACGAGCCAATTTCCTGTTTCTACCCCTTCGAATCATCAAAAGAATGTTAGGATGATAAAAACATCATACAATATCATCAAAGTGCGCTAAAGAGACTTCGCTATCAACCATTGAGCAATTTAGGCTTAAAAACCAAGGAAAATGGGAGAAATGTATCATGAAGAATTCATACGCTGCTTTATTTGCCAAAACATGATCTCAATAAGTATTGAAAACTTTTTGGAAGCAAGAGAATCATGTAGAAGTTGAAATTTTCATGTGACATTTCATCGAACACTTTGTGGGCATGAAAATTAAAAGTTGTATATAACTCTTGTAAATGATTCAAGCCAAAAACTTTCATCACCAATTCACATCAAACATCATTCAATACAACATAATGACTAAGCTCATCAAGATCATATGCAAAATATATCAAGAAATATACAAGAAAGTCATAAACTCATGGTTCAACCTAATTGAGCAAAAAGCGAAGAAAAATTCTTACCATTTGATCGAAAAGATGAGCTATGATGATGATAAACATGTTATATAAGGTCCAAGTTGTGAATTGAATGCATGAAAACAAATTTTGACTGAAATTTGTGTGAATTTTGCAAAGGGGACGAAAAAGGCAAAAAGAAGTGATAATAACTAATGTCAAGACATGTATGATTATAATCTAAATTTTGGCTTAGGCTTACAAGGCCGGGTTGAGGGCGATCGGTCGACGTTGAGGGCGACCGCTGTTCTCAACCTCTTCAAATAGATCATGAAACAAATTTTTTTCAAAATCCGAATTTTCAACCAAAAATCCGATTTTTCGCCTCCTAAGTTTTTAAAACATGCAAAATGTAAACGTAAACCTCATTCAATATGCATTATGCCTAACCGAGCTCGTATGGATGAAAAAAAATTTTCTGAGATAGCGGCTTTGTAAAAATGTCCGCTAATTGATCTTGAGATGGTACAAAAGATATCTCAATATTTCGCTTTTGAAACACAATCCCTTAGAAAATGATGTCAATCTCAATATGTTTAGATTTATGACGAACCGGTTTTGAGCAATATTTATAGCGATATATTATCACAAAAGATAGGTACGTTAAAAGAGCATTTGTAATCCGCTAAGGTTTGTTTCATCCAAAGAAGTTGAGTACAACAAAAAGCTCAAAAATATATTCGCTTCGCCGCTGAAAGATATACACGCTTTGCTTTTGAAAACCAAGAAATCAGGCAATCGCTTAAAATTGACATGATCCGAAGTACTTTTCCGATCATCAATATTTCCCGCATAATCCGAATCACTATAACCTTTAAGAGAAAAATTTCATTCTTTGATAAAATAGACCATATTGAATAGTGCCTTTCAAATATCGAAAAATCCTATTAACGGCACTCATATGAGATTCTTTTGGGATTGCTTTGAAAACGCGCACATAGGCATACGGCATGAAGAATGTCCTGCTCTACTAGCGTTAAATAAAGTAAACTACCAATCATACTGATACTTTGATTCATCCACGGACTTGCCTTTTCATCTTTTTGTCAATTTTGACATTTGTTGCCATGGGAGTGGAAACGGTTCTTCCTTCTTCAATGCCTAACTTTTTCAAAAGTTCTTTTTGTATATTTTGATTGCGAAATGTATATGCCTTCTTGACATTGCTTAATTTGGAGCCCAAGAAAGAAGTTGAGCTCCCCATCATACTCATTTCAATTCACCTTGCATTAACTTAGAAAATTTCTGCACAAGGATTCATTAGTAGCACCAAAAATAATATCATCAACATAAATTTGCACTAATAAGTAATCTTGCCCTTTTTCAAAACAAAGAGAGTTGTATCAACTTTACTTCTTATAAAACCATTTTGCAAAAGAAAAGATCTAAGTCTATCATACCATGCACGGGGTGCTTGCTTAAACCATACAAGGTCTTTTAAGTTTATAAACATCATTAGGCCTAGAAAAATTTTCAAACCCCGGAGGTTGTTTTACATAGACTTCTTCTTGAATAATACCATTTAAGAAAGCGGATTTAACATCCATTTGGTAAAGTTTGAAATTTTTAAAACAAGAATAGGCAAGTAAAATACTAATAGCTTCTAAACGTGCCACGTGGTGCAAAAGTTTCATCATAGTCAATACCTTCTTCTTCGACAATACCCTTTGAGCTACTAACCTTGCCTTTGTTTCAACAATGTTGCCTTGATCATCAAGTTTGTTCCGAAATACCCATTTTGTACCAATAATAGTTTGAGATGGAGGACAAGGTACCAATTCCCATACATCATTTCTTTCAAATTGATTCAATTCTTCGCATTTTTAGAAACCACCCTCATCCTCCATAGCTTTCCTTAGCATTTTTAGGCTCCTTTGAGAAATAAGAGCTTTCCGGTAAATTTTCTCCTGGTCATCACTTTGTCAAGGGGATCACCAATAATAAAATCTTTTGGGTGATCTCCTTAAATTTCAATGCACCGGAAGATCCGGTATCACCTCTATCTTCTTGAGGACCATTTGAAGTGGACGGTTGATCATTTGATGTAGATGGTTGATCATCAACATGAACAATTGGTTCAATAATATCCTCTTCATCACTTTCATCATTGGGTATTCTTTCAATACCCGGCTTCATTGAATTTTGACATGGATGGATTCTTCAACGACTCCACTAGTCTTATTGTAAACCCGATATGCTTTGCTTTTTGTTGAATATCCCATAAATATCCCTTCATCGCCTTTAGATCAAGTTTTTCCAATTGATCCTTGGTATTCAAAATAAAGCATTTACAACCAAATATCTTGAAATAACTAATATTTGAGTTCTACCTTTCCAAAGCTCATATGGAGTTTTATTCATTTTAGACGAATATAAACTCGACAATGACATAGCAAGCGGTACTTACGCTTCGCCCAAAATTATTTTGAAATAAAAATTCATTGAGCATGGATCGACTCATCTCTTGTAGTGTCCGATTTTTCCTTTCGCTACTCCATTTTGTTGAGGTGTCCTTGGAGCCGAAAAATTATGAGCATATCCTTTGGTTTCACAAAAGACTCTAAATTCACCATCAAATTCTCCACCTCGACGTCAATAGACTTAATAGTGTCTTCCTTTTCATTCTCAATAAGTTTACACAACTTAACAAACTCATTAACGGCATCGCTTTTAGTAAGAAAAAGAGCCCAAGTATATCTAGAAAAATCATCGACAATAACGAAGTGTAATGTTTTCCACTAAGATTTGTCACTAATATCCCCATACAAATTAAGGTGAAGCAATTGTAGGGGTTTGGTTGTGGAAATTTCATTTTTTGGGCTTAAAACTACTTTTAACTAATTTGTTCTTTTGACAAGTTGTCACATAAGCCAAGATTTTCAAAATTCAATTTGGGTAGTCCTTTCACATGTCAGTTTTTGTAAATATTTTTCAATTTTTGTATCCAACATGTCCAAGTCGCCTAGTGCCATAAACTAGTTAAATCATTATTGGCGACTAAACAAGAAACATTTTGACTAACCAAATCATTTGTACAAATTTTGTAAAGATTGCATTTTCTATTTGCTTCACAAATAATTTCACCATTTTTAAGTATATAGCATTTTTCTTTATTGAAGGAAACATCATAATTTGAATCACAAAGTTGGCTAACACTTATCAAATTAAACTTAAGCCCTTCTACCAAAAGAACATTACTAAGAGTAAAAGAAGAGTTACCAATTTCTCCATTTCCAAGAATTTTTCCTTCGCCATTGCCGAACATTACCATACCCTCTTATCGAGCTTGATGTTGGTAAAGAGTTCTTCTCCCCTGGCCATATGGCGTGAACATCCGCTGTCCATGAGCCATTTTGAATCTTCCATTATTGTTATAGCCCCTATTACCTACAAAAGAATTTCTTTTAGGTACCCTATAATTTTCGTGTCCATGGGTTACAGACCTTCGTCTCCAAACATGTCTGTAGAGTTATTTCTCAATTTGCAATTATTAGCATAATGTCCAACTTTGCCACAATAAAAACAATTAGAGTTTTAGAACTATTAGCACGTACAAAAGTCTGACCTTGGTTATTTTTCTTAAAAACACTTTGAAATGGCTTGTAACCAAGTCCCAATTTGGAATGCTCACCCTCTCGTGCATCTAAAATTTTTGTGACTTTATCTCAGTGCTTATGTTGAAACGATGCACATCATTTTTCAAACATTCAATATCTTTTGTGAGCAATTCCTTTTCGCTTTCAAGAGAGTGAACTCTAGTAATAGTAAGAGTAATGGGCTTATTTGCAGATTCATATGAGGTAAATAATTTTTCTTTTTTTCAACCTTAAGCTCCTTATGCTCTTTTTTCAAATTTTTGTATTTAACAATTAAATTTTGAAACTCAATTTGAAATTCATCAAAATCACATTGCAAGTCATCAACTATGGAGGAAGAGAAGAATTAGAGTGTACCTCATTGTTTTCATCGCCTACGGCCATGAGACCATGTTCGGTTACCTTCCTCGTTTGGCGCTTCGGGTAGTTCATCCCACGCTTTGACCTAGGCATTTAGAGCCTTCTTTTTCGTGGAAAGGCTTCATTTTCTTTTGTTCCTCTTCTTCGAAGTTTTGGGCAATCGCAATGAAGCTGCCTGTGTTTTCCGCATTTGAAGCAAGATTATCTCTTGTTTTCTTGCTTTATTTTTATTCACAAATTTTGCAAATTTTCGAACAAGTGTGGCCGCCTCCATCATCATCATCATTATCATAGTATGCATTATTAGAAGAAGAAGCAAGACCTTTAGGAATAATTTGCATACCCGATCGATTTATGGATGGTTTGGAATTTTTCCACTCCTCGAGATAGACTTTATAGATGAGGAGGTTTCCAATGAGCTCATCAAACTTGAGTGTCTCAAGATTTTGTGCCTCCGTGATTGCCGCCACTTTTTCGACCATGAGCCGAAGAGCATTCAATACCTTAGTCACCTTGTCTTCTTCGAGATGACTTTACCGAAATACAAGAGGATCGACAATATCATGCCCTTTCCACCATCTCGAGATGCTTTCACCTCATGCATGTTAAAGTTTTCAAAAGTCTTTAACAAGCATAGATTTGCTTGCTTGACCTTCTTAGTCCCTTCATAAATTGTCTCCAATTTTTCCAAACCTCATGTGACTCTTATGCGATTATATTCGATAGCCGAAGAGAACAATGCAAAATATTTAACGCCTTACCGTTTAGAGAGAAAGCCTTTTGTCGCTTTTCATCGAACTCCTTGAAGGGGTTTAGAGTCGAGGAAGTCATCCTCCGATTTCTTGGTTGGTTGATCAACTCTTCAATGACCACATTCCAAATGTCGAACCCGCACTTTATAGAAAGCACTCCATAAGGCTCTTTCCAAATGCGTAGCTTTTGGCCGCCGAATAGTGGTGGCTTGTTGGTGGAAGCGCCTGTGGAGATGAGCATCATGTGTAGCCATGGATCTTTCCTCTTTACTCGAACTAGCTAGCCAAAGAGTTTGGCTTTGATACCACTTGTAAGTCCGCGGCTGGGCAATAATCTATGTGGTGAATAGATTATCTCTGTTTTTCGATTTTGCCCTCTCTTTTCAAAAACTCAACCAAAGATGAAATGCTATGCGGAATTAAAACAACACACTTCGATTTATAGAGGTTCAACCCACCCAGGGTCTAATCCTCTACCACCCCAAAGATATCCGGATGGATTTCAAAAAGAAAATTTGTTTTGTTAATTTACCAAAAATTAATACAACACTTTGAGGATTACCACAACCCTCTTTCACCACCTCGAGGATTACCACAACCCTCTTACAACACCTTTGAAGATTACCACAACCTTCAAAAACCTATCAACTAAATCACCCAAGTATTCTTACTACCACAAGAATACTCACAATGATCTCTTTGTGTTGAATGATGACCAAAATCAAGATTACAACTCAATAATGATTGATACAATATGCCAAGATGCTGTAATCAAGAATTGATAGCCTAGACACTCAAATTTGTGCAAGTGAAAGTGCTAAGGCAAATACAACAAGATATATGAAAAGTGTTTGCTGATTACTTTTCATTGCAGGCAGAGTTGTTGTATCTTGTTGCTTGAACGTTCCCTCTATTTATAGGAGAGGGACTAAGCCATTTCCGCATAGGCTCCTCCTTGGGGAGTGATTTGTCAAAAAGAAACCATTTAAAATCATCAATATAGCCGAAATCAATCCCACAAAATAGGGAAAAGCTGTCCGAAAATGCAACTATAGCTCATTGATAAATAAGTGGTGCGACCGCCACGCAGAGATAAGATTGAAATTGAATTCCTCGCTTATTTTTACCACAGTGGGACTGGTCGGAGGGGGTGATGACCGGGTCGCCCTTGACTATGACCGCTTGAGTTGAGAAAATACTTAAACAGACAAGATCAACCAAAAGAGCAACTCCTGTATCGGGTCGCCCTGTGGTCGAATTTGCCGCCCCACCGGTCGACCTCTCCTTTTATTCTACGTCCCCATTTTCTATTTCAAACTCAACTCATGTACGGGTTGCCCTATAGGGCAACCGGTCGAGCTCCTCAAACAAATGTGTTGTCCAATTTTTTCGAAAATAAACTCCAAAACATTTTAAGTCGATTGAAGTATTGACAACATTTAGTGGACATTGTTTGTTTGAAAACACATTTGAACAGAATCGAACAAAATCATCAAAATCATGATAAAATATTAATCTAACACTAATAACGATCTCTCCCTAATCGAACCCACACGGATGGTATTCAAGATGAAGTTCCCACCAAATCTTCACCACCGTATATGCCCCCCGGGAGCAATTTGACGGAGCAGATTTGAACTCCCACCTCCACCCCGCAATTGCTTAGGTGGCTGGCCAGGCTAAGCCACCGTTCTAGTTTTCATTTTTTTCATTATAAATGGGTTATTTTGGCCCATTACCATTGTAATTTATTGGACCAAAACACGGACGTGGCAACATAATACCGAATACACCTTAACTTTTATAACTGAAATAGAATATGGCATGTGAAGGCCATCCCCAATCTTTAAAGGAAAGGAAGGATAAATAGTTTGTAGGTAAGCTGAAGAGTGGCAAAAGCTCAAGGCTGGGTCGGGAGTGATGAAACCCGTCCTTCACCCCACTTCAAATTTTACCTTGGTTTTAGTGTGTTTACTCTTTTCTTTGCTTTTACTCTTTCTACATCTCTTCTTTTTTTCTGTGTATTAACTTTACCTCTCTTTTTTTAAGGGAACCGACACCTAGTAATCATTTGTCGGCCACTTTCATCTATAGGTCGAGAACATTCAGGCTGGGGGCGCAATGGACAGCGGATCGAGAGGTCAGGCCATCGAGTGTTCGCCCGCGCTACCGGGCTTGGGAGGCTCCGCCTTGCCCGCCGACCCCGAGGTCGAGGGGCTACTGGTGGGAGGCAACAGAGGTAGGAGGAGAGGTCGGAGAGAGCCTCAACGGAGCCCTCCGAGGGTCAAGAGATGCACCCTACTCAAGTCGTGAAGAGCACTCGCATGTACAGAGCAGCCGGGCCTTCTCCCGCAGCCTTAGTCCTCCCAAAGCGAGCATCCGTGCCGACCGAGCAAACGCGATTCCCGAGCCGCTGGGATGCCTTGTGTCGAGGTATACTTTATATTTTTCGCATTTCTCCTTTTGTTCTCGTTTACCCAATGGTCATTTTTGTAGACATGGATCGACCTCCACGCCGCGCTTTCAAAGCAGGAGAATACAAAATTACCCGGACGAGCGGCCGCGACCAACCTCCGGATGCGGAGGCGGCACGAGGGGAGTGATTAGGGCCGGGAAGCATCCTCGATGATGGAGTCCCCTGGAGTGAGGAGCCCCACTCCAAAGGAGTAAGGGGGAATTGTAATTGAGAAACCCGAGCAGAATGGAAAATGGCCGGACATCGTCGGCCTCCCGCGGGACTCCGGAGGTGGAGTCCCGCGGACCTTCTCGGACGACCTTGGCCGAGAGAGGCCACTTCATCCCTCCAAGCCAAGTGAGGGACGAGGCCCGTGACGGATGGGCTTCTGCCTCTCCCCCACCGGTTCGTGGAGTTCATGAGGTGCTCCACGCCATCGATGAACAAAGCGAAGAACTTGCTCGAGGTCAAGGGCGCCGAGATGTGGTTGCACGGCATGGACCACCGGGATCGAATGGCTCGCACGGGATTGGGTGGAAAGAGATGGCCCAAAGACGCTATGGGCGCTCACATTATCGGGATCTGTGGGCATATGATCGGGTGGAATGGAAGAGTTGGAGTACACAAGATTCGCAGAGGCTTCACGCGACTTTGCCAGTGAGTGCAAGAATCAAAACCTGTGCGAGAGGTTGTTGCAATGCCGCCGAGAGGAAGTCGCGAGGGCCAAGGTGCCGAGGGATCAAGGCCCGCAAGGCCGGCGGGGAACTCCGTGCAAGGCCGCGGAAGCCGAGCGGGCAACCGCTGCTCAGCCGGGAAATGGGAGAGGCGCGTGGTCGAGGTGCGTAGAGAGGCAGGAGGTCGCCAGAAGCAAGTTGAGGAGGCTCGTGATAGATGTTGTCCAAGTTTACAAGGACTCGGGAAAGACGCTTTTATAAGCCGACTTAAGGTCATGCAACCAAAGATTGCAGCAAATCCTCAGGATCTTAAGGTCGGGAGGACCGCTGCGACAGTCGAGGAGGACTCCGCCTGATGTCGACCTGGATACTTTTCGCTCGCTTTGTTGGGGTCGCTAACTGGGGGAGTCGGCTTTCCTCCAAAAGTAGTTAGTTTTCGCTTCTGAGGGTTTGTTGAGATCCTGGCCACGGGCTTGGGATTTTTCCTTTCTCTTCTTTTGTAAGTTTTTGTACTTGTTTGTGGATAGCTAGTCAAGGCTTCTGGAAAGCCTTTGAATTGCCACTCGTGGCCCCGCCTTGTAAGTATTTTTGATGTTTGAATAAAATTTCTTTACCACTGCAGCGCACTTGGGATTACATGCTTGTTTTCTCGTAGTACGGCTATCATTGCCTCTTTTGTTTTCCCATATGTGGGGCTCCTGAGCTTCAGATTCAAGTGGCACAAGTAATGGTCTTTGTCTGCCTAAGTTGATTTTTGTGCCTCTAACTTGAGCCTAGCCTTGCTTTTGCTGGAGTTTGAACCGAGTCTTTATTTTTGCTGAGTTTTAACCGGTGTCTTTGCTTTGTGGTAGGTCCGTCTCTTTGGGCGAGCCTCCTTTATTAATGTGCAGGGCATATCCGAGACGAAGTTGTTCAAGGCTGATTTTGCTGCCAAGGCCTTTGGCGCGCAAGACGCGTCGAGGCGATCTTTAGCGACCGCACGTGGGGCGAAGTTAATAAAATTTCCTCCTTTAGAGCTCAGAACATCGATGAAAGGATTATTCCTCGGGACCGGTTCAATCGTGAACCGAGATCTTTATTGATAAGACCTTTAAGGTATGCTACATTCCACGGATGTGCAAATTTTTCCACTCAAATACTCCACCATACGCTCCATCGATAGTACACTACTTACCCGAAACGGACCTTCCCGGTTGGTTTTTAGTGTGTTGGTTCAACTCCTTATTACTCTTTTTAGAACAAGATCACCAATTTAACTTTCTTTCCTTCACTTTTGAAGCCAGGTGATCTTTCTACTTCTTTGTTTGTATACGGCATTGTCATCTCGGCCCTACCTCTCTTTTCCTCCACAGTCTCACTGCCTCGAGTGAGGGCCTCATTATTTTCCCAGAAAAATTTGCAACTCTATGTATGGGCTCCAATTTCGACGGAATAACTACCCCTGCTTCAGAGGCCAAAGAAAAGTAGCATCTCTGCCGCGGGTCGCCGGCAGGTTGTTCTATACGACCATAATACGCCATACTCTCCTCAAAGGGCCGCTTGGATTCCTCCAATCTCACCTTCAACGCATGAGTATCTTGTTAATCGCCTAACCTCGCCCATTAGACCGGGGTGGTATGTAGTCGAAAATGATTTTTGATGTGAAATCCTTCGAAATTTTGAAACTCCTCCTAAGCATCGAATTGTTTCCTGCTATCCGACAATCGAGCGGGTATCCTTTAATCACAGATAACGGACTTCCACACAAAATTAACGACCTTTTCTCATCTATCTCCGCATATTCGCAGGAAACCGTTGGCCTCATTTTTTGTGAAATAATCCACTACCACAATGGCATACCACACCCTCCACAATGGGAGTGGTCCGACGAGGTCCATTCCATTTGGCAAACGCCATGGCTAAAACGGGCGTGAGCTGTTCTGTGATACCTCGACTTGGGCGCAAATTCACACCTGCATTTTTTGATTGCCGCAGCATCCCTTCTTTGGGACGCTAAGAAGACTGGCCGTATTAACTTGTAAGGCTAACGCTTCGCCTCAACAAGCTGGTTTCCAGATATTCCTTCGTGTACCTCCCGGAGTGCATAATCGCATCCGCCCCGGGACAAGCACCGGCAAGGGGGACCTGAGACCCACGCCGCACGCGACGCCGCCTATTACGGAATCGAAAGCCTGGAGGCGAAGAACATTCCCGCCTCTTTCGCTTTTATTTTCTCGTCAATTCTCATAAATACTAGAG